>JAWWES010000011.1:11784294-11837157 GCA_035583135.1 Lophotriccus pileatus
AAAAGCGGAAAGAAAGGGAGAGGAGGAGAAAAAAAAAAAAAAAAGGAGGGGTTTGCAATGTTGCAATGGAAGGACGCGAGCGGCGGCGCAGCGGCGAGCCCGGGCGCGGGGCGGCCGCGGGCGGAGCGGGGCCCGGATATCAACAAGCGGCAGCGAGGGCTGAGCCCCCGCCCGCGGCACCGCCGGGAGCCCGGGGGGGCAGCAGAGCGGGGGCTGCCGCTGCTGCTGCGGGGCCGCGGCCGCGGGGGGGGTGCTCCGCTGCCGGCGTCACGGCGGGCGGGTGCTGAGGCTGGAGCCAGAGCGCTGGCTCGGGATAAAATTATTTTCTTTTTTTTTTTTTTTTTTTTAATTTAGATTTAATTTTAAACTTCAGCGAAAGCCTTGTCGTGCAAGTGGATTAATAACCGGCTGGGAACTCTGCTCCTCCCACATGTTTCCAAAGCATTCTGTGTTTATTTTCTTTTTTGATTCTTAAGGTATCCGGAAAATTGCTTTGTATATACACGCTTATATATATGAAGTAATTTTACCGTATGTCTTAGGAGCAATGACAAAGTAAAGTATCCTTACTGCTGTGCTTGAGCCCAACCCTCCCTTGAAGCTCCTGGGAGCTACATAGACAAAGGGTAGGAGGGGAAATGGGATCTCAGAAGACTTGCCTGAGGTCAAGCAGCCGGTGGCAAGGAGCCCAGACTTCTGATCTCCATCCATTTCCCCCATCGACAAGACTGCATTCTTTTCTTCTGTATGTATTTTTAATGCCTTCTAACTTTTCAACCTGGAGTGGTTTTCTTCCGTTAGCCTGGTCTTCTGCGCCTTGTCCCATCATTGAACATATGTAGCACAGTCCATTATGTACCTTAGTGCATCCTGGAAGAACTGTCTTCCTGCCCTAGGAGCATACAAATATAACGTGTTTGCTTTCTATGGGGCATTTCAAATGCTATGGCACTGATGCAAACTGTTTGGATATGTATTATCCTCTCAGGATTCTTGGCAGGAAACAAAGCTTTTATGTCAGTCCCAGATTATGGTAAATTGTGTCTTCCAAAATCAGGCATGAGCATTCAGAGAAACAACTGGAAGGTGAAACTAAGCTCGGTGTGAAGAGGTTACAGGCCAGTTTCCCTGATACATAGTAAACACAAATTATAGTGTTCAGACGTGATCTCAGGGATGTGACTTAGATCCTCTGAACCACTAATCTTGGTCAGAAATGGGAGTTCAGCACGTCTTGCAGTGGGACCTTATCTGAAACAAGAATGAAAATCAAGAGTAAGTTTGGATCCCGTAAGAGAAAACACAGACTGCTCAAAGCAGAATGGCTGATGCCTCCGGCTTTGTCCTGTAACCACTTACACAGCTTTGAGGGCGCTGATATGCTCATTATCTAAGAAATGATGTCCCAGAGGTAAAAGTAGGAGTGTGTGGGTGTTTGTGTATGTGCACATGCCCTCTGCTGGGTACACAGGCCATTTGTGTTCAGCCACTGCTCACAGCCGACTGGCACACATCGACTTCATTCACCACTGGAGCCTTGGTGATCAGCTGCATTGTCACATGAACCTCTCACAAGCACAGTCTGACTTTGGCCAAGCACCTTTCCTTTTCCTCTTTCCCCAGCAAGACCTACAAATAAAGACAATTAACAGCTAGCATTAACATAATGCAGGATCTATCTGACTTGCAGAAGAGCAATTAGCCGTGTGCAGTGTTGTGGCCTGCCCCGTGTGATCAGTTCTGCCAACCTGGCTCAGCCCATGCCCTCCCACACCAGCCTGCTGTGATCACTGCCTGTATGAGCGCTCAGAGCCTCTCACCTCCTGCCCCTCTCAGGGTTTGAGAGCCCCTGTTCTGGTTCCCCACAGTGTGTTTTTGGCTGGGGTGACAATCTCATACAGGCAGACAGCTCCCTCTTGTGATAATGCCGCTCCCACAGAAGTCACAGTAGCTCCCGAACCCCAACCGACTTCAAGACCTTCTGTTTTGCCCTGTTCATCTCTGAACACCTGTAAGTCCCCTGTGTACCTGCCATAACCATTTTTAGCTGTGTGGGTATCCAAAAACTTCAGCAACAGCTAAAGCCAGAAGCAATGGTGATTTCAGTTTGATTTTCAGTCTTTTTTAATGGTACCTCTGCTTGAAGTTATAGTCACCTTCATATTTAGAGAAAGTTTCTGTTGAATCAGGGTGTTAACTGCTCCATTCCTTTTGCTCATCTGAGTTTGATTCGTTCCTGGTACTACTCATTCTTCAAAAATTGCTCAGAACCAAAAATGTACTTCATTTAGTGTCTGAGCTCAAATCAAGACTGTTCAACAAGAGCAGCTCCAAACAAGCAGTTTCAATTTTCTTCAGGAATCTCTGACAGGTGTCACACCTCTCTGCCTCACCTCAGTGCTAGGGCAAATCCTCCTTCACTAAAAGCAGTTGTACTTGTAAAAGAAAGAGCCTTTTTGCCACCTTCTCTGAAAATCTTTGAATGAGCTTGGGTTCCTCATTGGCAAGTGGGATCTGTCACACTGTCGTATGCTTGTTAATACCCTTGAAACTGCATCAGCTTGCAATTTTACCTCATCGCATCAGTGTAATTTAGGATCTCTGAATAAATACACAGTTAATTCAAGCCTTACGTAAATCAAGCACTGGGGATTACTTGAGCAAATAAATGAGAATGAGATTGCAAGTACAGTTGGCCAGGAGTTTTCTACTAAATCTTTTTTCTTTCTGAAATGGAACTCTCTGTGGAAAAATTGCAGCATCAAAGCTCCTCTTGTGAGCATTATTTGGGACCTCGGAGGAATCCATGGCCTCTACCATACTGGCCCCAAGACTTCTCAGTGAGGACATTCACCTTATTAGGGATAGGGATTGAACACTCAGACTACTAAGATGTTTCTCTCCTGCACTTGAGTCTGTGCCCTCCCTGTCACATGCACTCTTCCTTTCTCCCATGTGTTTCCTCTTTCCTTCAAACAGTCTTCCTCTTTTTCTCCTGCAAAATAGACTTCCTCTTTCTCCTGCAGAACAGTTATCCTCTTTTCTGCTCAGTGAGACGTCCAGCTTTTAGAAATAGAACAGGCCACAGTGAAATGAAGTGAGAGAGAAGAAATAACTGTTCTCACTTCTGTAGCATGACCTGAGACCTCAAAATGCTTTTCACACTTGGCTCTCTCGTAGACTCTCTCAAAAAAAAACACTTGATAACAAGTGAGTATTAATACCACCATCCTAAGAGTGGCAAAATGGTTCTGCAGTAGCTATGAAGAGCAATTGGCCCAGGATACCAAGGGAGAAAGACCAGGCAACCCATAGCCTGATGTTCAGTGCATTTCATTCAGATGCTCTAAACCGGTAGGGGGAATTAATTGGAACAAGATCCAGAAATAATATGGAGGCTGAGATACATCATCTTGGAATATTTCACTGCAGCTGATAATTAGAGCGTGGTGAAAATGAGCTAAATTAATTCTTCATTTCATAGAAATTGTACCTGGTTTTTTGAGGTTAAAAGTAGACTCCAGAAACATCTTCCTTTTCTGTACTTGGCACTGAAGCTCAAAGCTTCTTGTGGCATGGAGCTTCACCAGGAATGAAATTGCTGATTGGAAGTGCTCTATTTTTCCAAACAGATGGCTGGAATTTCTTCTTCATATTATTGTGTTACCTTCTAAGCTGTTCAAGGGTCCTTTGTGTGTTTTGTTGTAGAAACCTGGTCCTGGCCTATAGAACAGGCTGTCTGTGCAGATAAGAAGAGTGACTGAGCAGGGAAGTAAGCTATACAGAGAGGGAGTCACTCAGTGGCAGACCAAGGATCCTGGTGTGCCATCATCCTCCTTCTTCTTCACTGGTTCTGCACTCAACTCTGCTCTTCCCACTGACAGCTGAATCCTGGCCAAGATTTCTCCCTTTACTCCTCCCTGAGCATTTTCTCTGTGTGGCCTCAGTTCCCAGATCTGCACCAGTCCCAGTAGGAAGGAGCCCAAGGAAGCACCAAACTAGTTTCACATTCATCAGGACCTCACTTTCATTTTCAGCTGCTTCATTGCTCTTCAGGTCTTTCCCCCCCGCTAGCAGTCCCTAATCTGGTTCTGGAGTGAGGAATTTTGGGACTCCTGGACAGGACTGGAATGTCAGAGCATGCCATGATGTCACCAAAGCTTCTTTGGACCAGGTCTTTCCCTCTTTCTAATGCCAGAAACTCTCTATTTTACATACATGAAAAATATCTTCAAAACAGCACTTACAGATAGCAGTCTTCAGGCTCCACGAGGCTGGGATTTACAAAGGCTGAGTTTAGTGCAGACTCAGGGCGAACAGAGCCTTTCAGAAGAAGTCTGGACTCATGATCTCTCCCTGGTTCTGCTAGTCAAGTTGCATGCTTCAAAGGGGCAAGATTGGAAGGAGTGCCAGTGGACATGAAGTCACACAGCCCTACCAGAGCACTCCCAAACTCTGGAGATCTGGAACTGACAAGGGATCAGGCTCCTGCTCTGTATCCAGGGCTCCCTCTTCACTTCCCCCATTTCTAAGGAAAAGTCAGTACCGTTCTGACTCATGGACCCCATTAATTTCACCATCTGGAGCTGTCTCCACATGGCACATGTGTGGTCCGAACTGGGGATTTTATCAGCCAAAGCAGCATGGATTATACTCCACAGTGTCCCTCTCCAAACACCTACTGTCCCCCAGATGTCTCCCAGAGACCATGAGAAGCTCTGACTCTCCCACACCCACCCCTTTTTCCCTCTCCAGGCACCACTTTGTCTAAGCTAGTGTCTGTAAATAAAAATTTGGGTGATCTACAGGCACAATTTCAGTATGCAAAGGATTACGACAAACCGATGGCATCCAGCACACACCACAGTCTTGAGACAGCTTTAAAAATGGGTATGTTGCTCCCTTGACAGACTTAAAGTTTTCCTCCAGATTAAAAAATTGCCTTCCCCTGTGAAGAGCTGTGGTGTCCTACATCCTGTCAGTAGAACACAGCATCGAGCCATGCGCATGGCAGTAGAGCTGTGCTCATTAAAATCTTCGGAAACAATAGCATTGCATGTCACAGCCAGCCTCAAAGTACCCATAGTCAGGATGCTTAAAGCATTTTCTAAAAGAATAGTAGATGCTTTTAAGTAGGGTTCCAAGAAGCAGAGTCCTGATTCTCAACCAGCTTCAGACACTAACTGCTGAAAGTCCCCAGATGGATCATTTACTATTCTTCCCTCAGTGTCTTTGTGTGTGTGTGTGTGTGTGTGTGTGTGTGTGTGTGTAAATATACTGCTGATCTGCTGTTTATCTTCTTATTGGTAAGTGTCATTAGATTGTACCCAGACACCTTTGAAGTTGATCTGATAAACTTCATAGTCCCTAAGGGGGTTGTCTCAGGGCCTCTGTAAGAAATGTTTGGATATATTTCTGCTGCTCATTTCCTGGGTTTATGTTAATTTTCTGTCATTAGTTTTATTTTTAAATTGGGATTATCTCAAGCAGTAAAATTAGGATTCAGATCTGAGCCGTGTTGAGCATTGCAGTGCTGCACTGGAGCTAATGCTCTGGTACAAGGATATGGCCAGAACACTAAATCCCAGATCTATGTGCACATTCCCCCTCTATGGAGAGGATATAGGTTTGTGTTTGTGTTTTGTTCCATATATAATAAATAAATTCTGGTGGGGCAGATTGGAGAACACAAACATTTAGACATGCTCCTTTACACATCTACATACATTATGTATAGCTTGACACTCATTGCTGTTGTTCATTTGTAGCTAATTGCGTGTATTACAACAATATCAAAAGCCACAAATGAGAATCAGGGCCCTATTGTACTGGAAACCAGATATAAACATAATGAAGAAGTGGTCATTAGAACTTTGTTTCATTTCACTGTAAGCTCAGAGACCTCATTCAGCAACTCTTCCTATCCAGGAGCTTAGAAACATTCCTAATGGGTCTGTGCCTGCAGTGGTGTCCAGATCTAGGATGAGAAGAATTGCACCATTTCTCTTGAGCCAACCCTCTGCTCACAAGGTGACTACTAGCAGCGGTTTAACCCTTACATCATATTCTACAGCTCTTGAGAAGATTTCAACAAGCACTTTACATGCAAACTCAGTAAAATAGCAACTGCCCTTGTCATTTAAACATACCTCCTTCTTTGGAGACTCATAATGTTTCAGTCTCAGCATAATTTCTTACTTAAAATCCCACCTTGAATTCACAGGTGACTCAGTTCTCCATACCATTGTGTAGTGGCTGTAGCTGTAAAAGGGCTGTAGCTGTCAAAGGTGGATATTTTTCCAAGCTCAAAAACAAGGAACATTCCAGAACCCGGACTCTTTCCTATGGACAGCTTCTTACTTGTTGTGATAAAGGTGTGGGAAAATGAAGGTTTGCAGGAAATGCTATAATTCCCTGTGGCAGTATCCACACAGAGAAAAAACACAGTCCCTTTGTCCCATGTTGAAAGCAAATAATCCCTTTCCTCTGCCTTTCCCTGCATTCCGCTTCCTATTGGAATACCCCTACCTGTATTTGATTATCAAACCAGTGACTTCTATATCAATTTCGTTTTCATTAGCATGAAGATCTAAGAGCTTTCTGAGTGTCTTTCTGTAAAAATACATTAACATAAAATGAAATCCAGGAGGCCTGAGCTCTGCACTAGATTTAACTGCCCTACTTCACTAAAAACCTTTCTGCATCTGGCTACTGCTGACAGATTTTTAAGAGTTCATTTTTTGTGTTTCTGAGAAGCAGCATTCAGCACAGCTCTGGCTGGCAGACAGGTTCATATCTGAGGAAGCGAAAACCTGAGACAGATAAACAAAAGGAAGCAATGATCTATGATAATAAAAAAAATCTCCTGTAATGCTTGTGACAGCCTGAAAATGTGTCAGATAAAACATTTTTGTGATAATAAGGAGTAGGAGTTTATGTCCTGAACACAGAACTTGTCTATCTGCCAAGACAGACAGTTGCTAATGAAAAATAATTAGAAAAATGGGGAGGGGAGGTGGGGAGAGAAAGGAAAATTATGGAAAATCCAGAGAGTTCTGTTTTTCACAAAAGAAAGATATTACTGAGCAAGGACTTGGTCAGAACTGCAACATACATGAATGGTTTTCAAGCGTTAGTTCAGCTTATAAATCTAATAACTAAATTTGTTTTCTACTTCTAGTACTGAAGGTGCTGTTTTCTGCTTTCTGGAATGGTCTGTATTTGCTGTTAAATGTTTTGTGCTAGCAGCTGCAATACAAATACCTGCAAAATAAATGGGTCCCTGGGAAATGAAAAGCATCCTTTAGTCTGAGATTGTCAAACACCTTTTGTCATGTGGACTTTCAATGCACGGCTATGCAGTGTTGGGACACCTGCCACAGAATGACCTTCGTAACATATTCGTAATTTAATTTTTCTCAAAAAACACCACAATATCCTTTGATGCTAGAATCCTTCTGTGGCTCCTGTTGTGAAAGCTTGACATGTTGACACCTGGAAAGAAAGTCACATAAAGTCACTGTGTTTCCTCTTCCCTCCTCAGCTCTTTTGCAGAAACAGGCAAATCCTAAATTTGCTGCTGTCATCTTTCTTCCTTTTTCCCTGTTGTGAACTTGCAAGAGGTGAATGAGGATAGATGCCTAGACATTTGCTATGACTTCTCTCGTTCTCAGCTCTTCAAACACTTGCATCTGGCAGCCTTACTGCACAGCTTAAACCCAGGACAGCTCTGTCAGTGTGTGCTAGTGTCAGGCACCATTCAGCATGTTCCCCATCAGGTGGTGAAATAACAAATATATTCAAAAGCATACAACTACACTCAGCAAGGTTTTTTCCTTCAAGGTTCTGTAAGAATAGAGCCAAAGCAGTTAGCATAAACAAAAAAAGGAACAGACACACCCATAGGAAATGGAAAAGTCCCAAAGCAGATGTTGTGTGGCCATTACTCAAAGCAAGCCTGTCGACCAGGGGGTTTGGAAGTGGAGCTTAGCTTTGCCCATAAATACATAAAGCACGTGATAGCGCTCTACACACTCGGATTGCAAGCATTCCTCAGAGTCTTAAACACGTTGATCATGAGGCTGGATTTGTGTAGGAAATGACTGCACGACTACGACCCAGATTTCCCTGGAGTTCTGTGTCAGTACTGATGTCTGTGAGGTGGAAGTGAGGGCAGACAAAGGTTGAGGGAGTCCTTTTCTGTTGGTGCAACAAGTACTAGGGGAGTAAGAAGCAGGCTCTGTACAGCACAGTGTGCTCAGGAGGGATCCATGATTGCAGCTGAAAGACCAGACTGCTCAGCTAAAGCAAGTAAACTGCTAAAGGAAGGAATTGATCAATTATTGCTACATTACATATGCAATCATGGTTTCTTTCAGGCAAGCTTCCAGGGTATGATCAAACTCCATAATCAATTTACAGTATTTGTGAAGCTGTAATCCAAAGGAAAGCTCTTTTCACCTCCCCAGAGCTGCGGAGTTAAGGTGGGAACAAGGGTCTGCCAGCACTCACTCCACACAGGATCATTAGCTTATTTTTCTGCATTTCTTGACTATGTGATGCATTTTAATGGGATTAGGAAGATGGTATCCTGTGATTTCATGCTGTCCTTTTTCCCAGAAAACAGGTCTCTGCTGTCTATTTTTGCTTTTCTGACTCTAATGAGTGTGCATTATAAACAGAGGTGTATGGCATAATAGAACCCCCTGGAAGTAGTCATAAATAAAAGGCTTTTAGAAACCTTTTGTAGGGAAGCCCTATAGACATTAACAGACACTGAACACTTTTCTATAGGTATTGTTTTTCCACTAGTCTATACAATTCAATAGCGAATTAGGTTCCTGCTATCAAGTCCCAAAGGATGATTCAGAAAACCATTAGAAAGGATCTAATTCTCTGTAATTTTCTGCAGTAATTAAGATAAAAGCCTTTCAGGGTCTCCTCTATTACAGTGCATGGGATTTTTTCACAGGAAAACAAATGATCAGTTTAAATTCTCCTTGGTTACTTAAGCAAAGTAAATGCTGAAGGTTTATTAAGATAAAATTTCCTTTCATTTCTGTGGGAAATTTGCTTGGGAGACAGTGAGGGCAAGGATTAGGCTCCCTGTCTGTGATTTTTGTAATAGGACATCAAACTCCCCCTTCTGCTGGAGCCAAATGGTCTCAGTGATTTTGCCACATGTTCTCTCTGGACTGGCAAGGAATGTGTCCTTTGTGGAGGCATTGCACACAGCAGCAGGTGCCATACCATTAACACATGGAGGCTCAGTGTAGCAGTGAACTCAGAGCTCTGAGAACTGTGGCATGTCTAGAGAGCTGCAGAGTGCTAATTGAAACACCACTAGTGTTTTTCCCACCATGTGCTTGGAATGCCATCTGAGGACAGAGACAGCATTTCTAGAATGTTGGGCTGAGCTCCTGTGAAACCCACATATTTCTTTGCCCCTTGTCTCCTCATTTGCTGCCCTGGCAGAGGCACTAATGACCTCTGCAGGGAACTCTGCAGAGCCTTAAAAAGAGGTCACAATATGAGGGAAGAGTGGGTCATAAAAGCCACGGCGACATATCGAAATGCTTAAAGGCAAGAATCCCTCCTGTGCCAGGCTTTGTTGGAGCTCCCCTTGTGAGGCTGCGACCTGTACTTTGGGCTACATAAAGCCGAGGTCAGGCCCCTGTGAAATCTTGACCTTGCTGACAACAGTGAGAGCTTTTTCACTGATTTTTCTGGGTTTCTGGTGCGTGAGATTTGTCCATAGCCCTATCATAAGTCTGCTCCAGGTAGTGACCTCTCTGCCCATCCTAATGGCTTTTCCTCCAACCTCCTCCACTCCACCCTTCTCCTCCACTGCTCTTTGAGGCTGACAGTGAACTGTCCACGGTAAAACGACAACAGTAATAGCTTCTACTGTGTGGCATTTCTCATTCCCAGATCTCTTCAGAGCCAAGTGGTTTAATACTACTGGCCTTTTACTTTCAGCTCATAGCTGGTTCTTCCTTGGAGAAACCAGAGCCAAAGCTGGGCATAGAGAATACAGCATTTTTGATTTAGTTGTCCTCACTAGTTCTTGTCTCTGTATCTTACCCTTTCTCATCACCTGCCTCCCAGACACAGTGTGAAAGGAAGCTATTCCTATTTCCAGGAGCTGTAGATGGCAGACCCCAGCTGATAATGCAAGAAGGTCATAGGGGCTGTGAGAAACCACCCCTTACCTTAAAAAGGAATGAAAGCCTGCAGAAAATGTCCTATCAAAGGTGTTTATCACGTCTGCTTCTCAGAGGTGTTTTGGAGGTGTTGAATACACTCATAAGTTACAAGACTTCCTGCTGGAATTGCTGCATCAATTAGCCACATGAAAACTGTACTCCGTCCACTTCAAACAGATCCTTCCTCTCAGTACCTGATGTGTCCTTCATCTTTATTCCACAGTGATTTATTTCATCTGGTGGCACATTGCAAAATTTCCTGGCCCAGCATTGATACCAATGACTTATTTTGGCTCCATGTACCAAAGTGTGACTTTGATTACGTCACTGTCCCAGCCACTTAGTAGCAAACTTAAAGTAGGTCACAATGAGTTCAGAAACAAATGACTTACACAGATAAATCTTCACTCCAAAACATCAGTGCCAGTATTGTACAAGTAAATAAACCAGAAATCCTCACAGCACCACTACAGAATGTCATTGTACTACCCCAGAGACCAAAGGAAAGAGACCACTCTCTGTTTTGGCTTCTGTTAATTTTAATGGCTTTTCTTGATGCTTTATAAGATTACTGTAACTCATGAGTGGTGCTCCCTCTTCATTTGACACTGTAAGAGAGGGGGAAAGGGCACAACTCAAGGGGTTTTCATTTTGCTCTAGACTACATAGTTCTGTAACCTTAGGCAAGCCCCTCCACTGTGTGTGCCTGTTTCCCTCCTTGCCCAGCAGAACATCTGTGATGCAGGTGAGTTGAGTACCACTGACCTTCATTCATCGAGTGTCTGAACAGTCTGCCTACTTTTTGTGTTTGTGTGAAAGTCCTTGGGGGAATCTTGCAGTTGGATGACTCAGTCCATCAGAAAGTTCACTGTGGCCAAAACTCACAACTAGTAATTCCTTCTCTATTCATTTTGGTTAGGCTACAAAGTCTTCATTTTACGTGAATATTTTTTTATGTTCAGAGTGACAGAAGTCAGACTGCACCAGTGTCTCTTTTGCAGAGTTTCCAGGGGGCTTATTTTATCTATCTGTATAAATAACCATTCAGCTGTAGCCAAACCATCATAAATAATTTCCTGCTATTTTTACAGACAGATATTTTGTTCCTACATGACATTGACTCCTCACATTTTCAAAAGCCTTCTGCCCAAAGGTGATGTTTGCCTTAGTGTAAACATATAGAAACACACTGTAAACATACAAAAGCTCCACAGTACTTTTTGGTGAGATTTTTCTGCACACAAGTCTTTCAGCAGCCCCTTTAAATGAATGAATTTCATACACACAAACACAAAATAGTTTCAAGATTTTGAGCTGAAAAGCACTGTGTAAGTGCCTGGGGTTATTTTCAATTAACAATATCTAATTCCAAGCACATCATGAATCACATTTTTCTTCTCTCTTTAGAGCCAACAAGTTAATCCTTTGAAACAAAAATGGCTGCATTTTAATGAGAGTTTAAAAGGGTGAAAGTTCTGCTCTAGTACACTGAGCATAATAGAATATTTTTGTGATGTATATCTTCCATCCACTCACTTTAATTTTCAGAGTAATATCTGGAGAGCAGCCTGTTTTATCTCTGGTCTCTCCTCATTCACTCCACTTAGCTTTCAGTGTGTGTATCACAGTTAATTTGAAGTTGATATTTGCTATTCCTTATGGGCAATAGGTTGCAATAACACCAAAAAGATTACAGTGTTGTCCTCTCCAGGTTGGCTTGCACAACGTATCTCAGAGAAGTATTAATTTAAATTGTGTTTTTACACACTATTTCCTGGCACTAGAACTAAAAGAATTCATTGTGAGATTAAGCCCTGAGCTGAAGATATGGGTTATTAGCACGGAAAAGCCTTCCACTGTCTGGCACAGACCCTGTGTAGGACTGCAGTGGATTGGCCCGTGTCTGCCCTTCCGTGACAGCTCAAGTCACGTGATGCAGTTTGGAGAAGAAGGAATAACCTTGTCCACCTGTGAAATGCTGTAAACCAGCAGTACCCAGTAAGGGTAGGAGAAAAGTTGCAAGCTAAGAAGGAAATTTCCTATCCTATTCATGCAAGGCACCAAGCCCAGTACCTTGTCCACACCTCCTCTCCAGTTTTAATTTGTCCCTTTCATAGCCTGGTTCTCTGTTGCTTTAGCCAGTATTTGGGTCAGTAGTATGGGGGAAAATAGGGGTGTCTAACAATACCTCTGTGTGCTCTTTTCCCACTTTGTGCTCTGCTACAGTGCTGAGAAGTCTGGGTAGGTGTTTATGCTGCAGATAGGCAGGAGTGGAGATGCCCATGGAGGAGGTGTTTCCAAAGACTTACTTCTCATCCACAGAGCTTTGCACTGAAGTAGATGAAGCAGGTGGATGACACTAGACACTGGCCTTGAGCCCAAAGTGATAGCAACTCAGTGCAGATGTTTGCGTTTTCCACTGATATATGGACAGCTGCAAAGAGCATTTTGAGCTGGGCAAAACTGACTTCTTCATTTTATGGGAAAAGGGAGATTCAAGGAAGCCTGTACATTACTCCAAGGTTTAAAGAAAAAGCCTGCCTTTATGCAGAAAATCAACTGAATGAACCAGGCAAGTCCTGTGATTATTCCCATCAGGGCATTTAAAAAAAAAAAAAAAAAAAAAAAAAAAAAGCTGCTAGAGAAGAAGAAAATGAACACTTTAAGTATGAAGAAGAAAGACTCTAACAGCCACTCATGCAAGAGTAAGATAGAGACACAGAAACAGATTGCAAAATACTACAGATAAACTACAACACATTGATATTTGAGCCACTCCAGCCCTCTGCATTGTGTGTAAGAGGCAAGCAAACGTGGGCAGATCCATAATACAGAGGTTTATGGAGCTGGATAGATGGCTGGCTGACAAATATTTTGGCTACAATACACAGTGGCTGGTGACTATGATGCTCTCTGATCTGTGTGTCTCTACCTATCCATGCTCTCCTCAGGTAGTTTAGCTCCTGACTCCCCAAGCTCTCCTGTTTTTCCTTTCTCACTTCTTTTCGGTTATTGTCAATGACCTGTGACTTTTTAGTTGGCTTTCTTTCAAGTGTATTTACACAATTTCCAGCAGAAAAGCTGTAATAGAAGCTGCAGTCCTTTGCATTACATGGGACACCATAAAATCACATAGCTTCTTCCATTAGATTTGCAGATAGACACAGATCCCTTCTGGACTGATTCACAGCAGTGTCTCTCTCCTTCTCTGCTGAATCAGGTCCTCCTGTAATTTCCTTTCTCTGCCACATCCACTTACCCTGGCTGCAATCACTCTGGATGTGACTGATGTCACTTGTGTCCAAATCAACTCAGGACAGGAGAGAAGCAGTAGACAGGAAAGGACAGTGCTAGCAGTGTTGGTATGCTTATTTGTAATGATGGCTGGATTCTCATGGCTCATTTAGACAGAAGCAGATGAAAATTAGTTTGCTAATGGAAATTAACTCTATAGGCATAACAGAGAGCTTGCAAGACCTGATACTGTTATCACTGAAGGATTTCAGATGCAATTTTTACTGAGTTCAGTAGAATTCCCTTGGTTTTAGCGAGGAAGATCAGCCCTTGCTTTCAGCATGCTGTTTAATATATACATGAGAATTCTCCTCTCCATTGTGGCAGAACAAAAGCCATTCTCACAGCTCTAGCTGGAGAGGCTTTGGGGCAAAATGCATGTCAGCAGGTTACCTCAGCTGACTGATTTCTTTGTTGCACAGATGAGTAAACCAGCTAGGCTTCAGCTCATCACAGGCATCAGAGCACCTGTCCCCTTGCACTCTGTGCTCTGAATGAGACGAAAGGAAAAGGAAGCAGATCAGTGCTTGTGAAGCAGAGCAGCCAAGTGTAGCACTGAAACAGTCTTGCAACATCCCTGGCCTGGCCTGGCCTGACCAGTCCCTCTTGACCCAGATTTACACCTCTGACAATTCAGGTAATGAGATCAGTTCAGTGCTCCTACTGTCTCCTAACCAACATATTCCCTAAGAGTAGAGACAGGTGGCTCTTCTGGTTCTCATCACGAGCCTCAGAAAGAGTTACACTGATACAACTCGGTGGGTAGGTGGGGTGAGATGAAGGCCATGAATATTCCCTAGTTCACTGACTTTGCCACATCTTCAGAACATAAAACCCTGCCCCATAATGAGATCTCAAAGGATGGGATTCACCTGTACACAGAAGCCTAGCACAAGAGGGAGTTTTAAAACACAGTTTTAAAAGTGCGATTTGTTCTTAAGTGTTGCTCATGTCAGAAATGTTTTATGCTGGCTCACAAGAGCTGGTTATAAATTCAAACCTTACTGTGTCAGATGCTGTGCCAAAAAAAAAGAAAGAAAAAAAAAAAAAGTAGGATCTTTGCTTCATAGAGCTCTCACACAAGCATAATTCTGTGAAGAAACACAGAAGTAAGGCAATATTGGCCAGCATGACAGATGGAGAGTCCTGCACCCACATTCACCCAGCATCACATTCCTCATGGTGTTGCAGAAAAGGAGACTTTAAAAAAAAAAAAAAAAAAAAGTGAAAATCACAAGTTTATTTTATTTTTCTCCCCTCACATGGAAGTCCTGTAGAAATCTCATGTTTGTATCATCTGTCCAGGCTGATTGACATGGTTTCAGTGGCCTTCAACATATCTGAACTTTTTGTTGTGAGACTCAAGGCATCAGAGACCTGATAGGAATTGTCCTGCAGCCTCACCATATTTGAGTCTGGTTGCCCTTGACCAAGCTGGATAACTTTTCAGATATTTTTTCATCTCTTCTCAAAGACAAATACTGAAAACTACAGAGACAGAGCCAGGCTTTGTCCACAGATGGTGAAAACACACACATACACACAGAGTGAAAACCCTAGGAAGTCTTCCAGAGTAGCAAAAGGCCGATATTTGCCTTGCTGTATTTGTCATGAAATGCTTCATTTATATTGTAGAGCAGAAGGAAGCATTGAGATTATGGACACTAATCATGCATTTATTCACAGGTCTATCACCCATGAATAAAATACAACCTTTCCTTATACTACAGACAGCAAACTTCGTATCAAAACTTCTATTCTGCTGCAAAACAAATTCAGACCAACAGTTTCCTGCTCCAAACAAAATGTGTGTTTTGACATCTTGGAGGCATTGCTGCAGTGTCACTAACGTCAGTCAGCTAAAGCTCTCATAAGGCTCTGGCACTTCAGCTGGATGCCAAAAGGAGGGTTTAGAAGACTAACTCTAAGCAGAGACACTTGAAAAGTTGCCTGGCAAAGTTAAAACACATGCCATTTAGGAAAAGCCACCAGTACATTTTTGAGCTGATATGACACCCACTGAAGATCTCCAGGTAAATCCATTTATTGACTGTGCTTTGCCGTGAATGGCTTCTTATGAGACAGAGCCCACCATGAAGTAACAGAGTATTATTATTGAGAAAGCATAACAGATGGGGATACATGGGGCTTCTGGAAATCATTGGAAATTTGGAAAATCAAGGCAGGATAGCCTTGAGCAATGTAGCAGCCATTTCCTACAGCCTTGTGGCCAAGCAGTTTCACAACACTCTTTCCCTGCTCTGGATCTTTGCCCTTATTCTGGTACTTATGTAATGTATAACCTCAGGGACTGCTAGTCAGGGAGATTTTGAAAGGTAGCCTGCAAGACACTAACTTGCAGAGTGAAAATGGAAAAGCCATTCTTGATTCACTCTAGGGGGGGATGTGCTAGTAACTCAACAGCAGAGTGTTTCCCTCAGAGCAACTCTGAACCTTTCTCTGAAACCAAATCAAAGGAACTTAGTACTTGGATACTTACTGAAATCACCTGAGTTTCAAGAGGTGCTGCTCCCATGGACAGCCAAAGATTAATGGACTTAAGGTAAATGTCAGTACATCTTGGGTGAGCAGAAATGCCTAGACTCAGAGACAGGCTTTGGTGAAGTGTGAATTCAGCACTGAATCAGTATTTCAGTCCCTCAACCATCAAGAAGGCTCATTCTTCTCTTTCCAACTGATTAGGCAATGAGTTGAAGTAGTAGGCTCAAGGGTAGCTGTTATTCACAGCTATATCTTGTGTGTCTTTGCATTCAGAAGCAATTTTATTCATCTGTCAAGAAGAACAGGTCAAGATAAATTTCATAGCTGTGTGGGAGGATGCAGCCATGAAGCTCATGGCAACAAGACCCCAGCACAAGCACCTTATGCTGGCCTGAGAAGATGACAAAGAGGGAGTAGCATACTGGGACTGGCTGGAGAGGAGTACGACTTTATTTCCTGCACCAAGACCTATGTCAACATTTCAAGAGTTACTTCCATTCATACCTAAAGTCCAGAATGAATCAGTGTTAACATGAATTTTGAAAAATAAAGGGCATCCACAGTAGAAATGAATAGATAATTGACTATCTAGCTTCCTGACTTCTGTTCCAGGAGTCAGACTAGTAGCACTGGTGACTGTAGGAACATAATCAGCATCTGTCAACAGATTTTCACTCTCATGCAGATATTTTTTTTCATTTAATGCTAATTTTCTTTTCTCTTTTTAATTTAGTCACTTTGTTCTTGACTGTGATTTTGCACAGTGTATATCTCATATTTAAAACATAAATCCATGATTTTACTGTAAAACCATGCAGAACTCTCTTCTTTATATAGCTCTCCCATTAAAATTTCACACATCAGATATTCAAGCACTGGACTCGTGCAGACCTGAGCCATAAACAAACCCTCTGGACTGTAAAGGCCCTGATTTTCACAGACACTTTACTCAGAAAGGCTTTGGGCTTAAAATGCCCATGGTTGAGAAATGGAAATTAGGTTGTAAGTTGCTGGTTGGAGATATGCCAGCTCTGTTCTGCTTTGCTTCCCTTTTGCTGGGCTAGAGGATCGTTGACCCAGCGTGGCCTTGAATTTAGATCGAGAGCTCTCTTCAGCACTTCACTGTGGCTTGCTGTTCATGTGAAAGGGTATTATGTTTCAGAAATATGTAGTAGTCCAAAGCTTAGGCTAAGGTTGAAGAATAGCCACTTTTAAGCGACCAGGTCCCATTTGAGATGACAGGATGAGCTCCACAACTCACACTCCTCTCTCCAAATTCTGCTTACATCCCAGTCAAGCTGCTTTCCTTCCCTACTCCCTTAGGGCAGCACTGCTTCTCCTGTCTCCAGAGAGCAGAGCATGTCCTCTTCCCAGCAGTACCCCACACTTCTGCCCCATGTGCAATTGCAAGGATATTTTGATTGCCTCCTTCATTAGGAAAGAATGAAAGTCTCCTCTCTGTGCCCTAGAAACAGTGAGTCCCTGCTGGCTGCCATGATACTGAGGGCCATCAGTCCTGCCTGTTCTGTGGGTGACAGAGCTCTGCAGACATTCCCTAAGGCCTTTCCTGCTGTCCCCTCTATGCTAATATGTTATCTGGACTCTTCTAGCTCTAAGCAGATCATTTCCTCTCTCATTTGTCTCATCTCATAGAACCCTGGAGGTTTGCTCACATTTATTTTTGGCTCTGGTGGAGCTGATTTCTTGTTTCAGTTTGATTTATCTTCATTCACAGACGGTTATATTTCCTCTTCTTAGAGAGACCGGTTCTTGGATTAAATAAAACCAACCTGTTCTTACTGGTATTACTTTTCTAATCAGCATTTTTCTCCTTATTCACTGGGATGCTGGATACCCTCTCTCCACCAGTAAACTACTGCTGGCTGAAAGGGCAACCTAACTGTGCAGACACACTTGCAGCTCCCTGTGCCACTCAGGTCTGGATTTGAAGGCTTCTATACTTCAGCTGAAGGATGGATTTCAAACAGCAGCAAAGACAACAACTCTGCCTTCAAGCAGAGAGCAGACAGTGTGGGCAAGGGATGTTTGCTCTGGCACGGAAGGAGTGTCTGGAAAGCCACGAATGGTAGTTCCCCTGGGAGTACATGGTAGTACTGAGACACACTCCACATAGTAGAGTTTGAGGTCTCCTGGGTGAAAACTCTCTCTCTGTCTCCCATCTAATCAGGTTCCTTTGACAACCCAACACAGCAGCTAGTTCAGGGGATTTCCAGACCATTCTCATATCCCCACAGGAGCAGATACCTGTAGGGTTTCTCCTCTGGAGAGCTCAGCTGCTGCCTTTTGCCCACACTTCCTACATGGCACTGGAAGTGCTTGGCTGCTGGTAGCAGTTGGATAAGAGGAGCTGCATACAAATCCTGGGAGAAGGGCATGTGCTTGTGAGGGTGGAACTGCCCAGGGGTGGACAATCAGCATAGACAAGCACAACCTTCTCTCCTGGCTCTCAGAACATGCCCTGAGCCCTTTGGACAGAAGTTCACTGCAAGTCAGTGCAGGAACGGTAGATCAAATGGGAGACACAAATGTGGTCCTAGGGCTGCTACAGAGACATCAGAGGGTGCATCTTTGATCCTTACTCCGTTTGGAATGAAGTCAATGCAATTTGGACAGACATGGACATTATCCCTCATGCTCTGAGATACATCTCTAGGATCCACGGACTGGACTGAGCTTCTTTAACAGTGGGGGATAACACGCTTTGCTCCCACAGGTGGAAGGCACAGCTCGAGCCCTGCAGACAGAGATAGTGAGCTGAATATCATCCTCTACATCCAGTTATATAACTTAAAGAGCAAGGGGGAGCTGCTCCCTCCCCCTCCCCATGCTTCAGGACAGGGATTATGATGTCCAAGGAACCATGAAGGAGAAACTCTCTCAACAGTATTTCTAGTCTTCTCTGTGGCCTGTTCTTGCCACTGTCCTGACAAATGTAAATCATGTTTTGGTGTAAATATATACCCAGTACATCTGTCACATCCAGGTGGCAATGCTGGCTATGCTGTTTGTAAATCCACTGAGAATAATGTATTTGTGCTATGGGATGACATCCCATAATGAGATTGTGATATTCCATATCCGAAGATTTGCTATTTGTGACAAAGATGGATTTCATGAACAGAAAGGCTGCTGGGAAATCTGCTGGACTTAGGGGACGTTCATAAGCTGGGGATCCTTCTAACCTACTCAGCCATAACTCAGATACAGGGGAGACAGTTTCTGTTGCTTTGAAGAGCAACATATAAACACCATTACCTACATATCTGGCCATATATTTGTATTCAAAACACCACAAAGTACAGGATAACTAAATGTAGAAAAGCACAGTCAAGAACCGCGTATATTTACAAGCCAGCCTATCGCATCAATCCAACTACATTTAATATAGCAAGCATAATAGCAAAAAAAATCATTCCCAGGTCTGAAACAACTCAATTTTTTCCTCCTCAGAGATTTAGAAAATGAATCCTTTTTATAATGACATTCTGCTTTTTTTTTTCTTTGCTCCTAGTTGTACTTTATTTAGGGAAAGCTTTAAAAAATTTCTTCATCCTTATTTGTGGAAATACACATATACCACACCCTTCCTTTCTGCATAGTGAGCAGAAATTGTACATGTGTGTATTTATGCGTGTCTAAAAATCTGCATATAAATTCATGCCACCTCTCTTAGCTGTGAAATAACTTACACCTAAGTTGTTTCCTCTGCCTCATTGGAAATTAATCATCCTGGACTTAGTAAAGTAGGTGAATTAATACATTTATTAATAAATTTTAAAGCAGCAGCATTGGAAATGCTGTCTTGTTCAAGGCTAGACAGTAAGAGAAAAATTATTAAAAGCACAACCTCTGTTTAGAGCTAAGTAGAATTAGGAACTCAGCCTAAGTCTCTTAAGTCTCAGTCTTGTTTTTCTGAGACCAGCTGTCTTGTCTTTATTTAAATGAACAGTTTTTGAAATTACTATTTTATGCTACCAGACTTTCTGTTCTTCACTTACATCAGCACAAGTACAAACATGGAATATAGTTTCATATGAGTTGATAAAATAAAAGAGAAACCAGGGTATAATGCAAACTTCAAACCCCTATCCATGCAGCAACTGGGTCACAGACAGCCTGTTTTGCAGGTGGGCAAAAATATGAAACAGCAAAGTGAAGCAATCTGTCTGTGGCCATACAACATGTCTGTGACAATGCAGGTCAGGTTTCAGGATCTGCCCTATCAGTCCCTGCAACTGAAGCTGCATGGACTTCTCCTCTGCTGGGTAGTCTATGTGCAGATGTATAAGTAAATGTATTTCTGTTGATTATTTGCTCTGCTGCCCACTTCCATATGTCTCTTAACATAACAGCTGACCAGGGCTGCAGATGGGTAAGAGATACTTACACATGAATCAGTACATATTTGACAGCAAAATGCCACCTTCCAGGACTGTCTTACAGACCAGGGCCAAAACTTGCACTGAGGGGGAGTGGACAGGGTTTCCCTGACATCATCAGTGTTGTGTCTCCTGAGCCACAGTGCGTGCTTGGCTCAATCTCTATCGTCTCAATCAGGCAAAGTGCTTGTAAAGTGACGTAAAAGAAGCATTGATGGGGTTTAACATAAAAGCTAGAATCAGGCCACTAAAGCTGACCATTTAAATCCAGCAGGTCACTGATTCTTTTGTGCTGATCTGAACAGGAACAATCAAAACCTGGCTGGGTTCCCCTTGCAGTCTCTCCGTCACACGTTACTTACCATCTGAATTTCCCTGCATTCAGAGAACACTCCCACCCCCTCCTGTCCTGCTCTCTGAAGGAGCAGTTAGTTTGGATTATAAGATCCCTTTTAACAACATTCTTTCAGAAATCCCAAATGCCACAGACTGCATATCAGCCTGTAAAATCTCAGCCATTCAAATGCACACATCAGTGATTTTTCCCATCTCTTATATGTCAGTGCTGTTCACAAAGTAATTTTTACATATATATTTCTGCCCTTTAAAAAAATGTAGCAGGGTGTGACTGCGGTGACAGCCCCACATGACTGCAGAGGTTTTGTTCTAGAGATACCACTGCCAAGGGGTGAGCTTGCCTGTAAACAAGCGGCTCGTGCAGCCCATGGGCATGGTTTCTAGCTAGTGCTTGCATGAGAAGTCCCTTAGGTTTTGTAAAGCAGGCAATGGAAGAGCTTTTTTTTCTATGTTTTGTGCACCATATTTCAGCCTTATTACCAAAAGACAGAAAACTCCCCTTGCATTACTAATCTTTGTCATGGGACAATGGAAGGCTTAGACACAGTTTTAAAAAGCAAAGCCTTGCTGGTGAGTCTCGAGGTGCAGAAAGGACTCCCTTGCTTTCTAAACTCCTTCTCAGTGAAGGGTCTAGGTGAGGTTGAATCCTATCTTAGCCTCGGACTGTGTTAACGGTTTAAATTTAAAGGAATTATAGAGGTATGATCAAACCACTTTATCCCACAGGTTTTAATGATGGCAAAACAGATATATTTATATAAATGAACTATTTATGACAAATTGACAAACAGGTGAACAGACAAAAGATCCTAATCAGAATTATTTACTACACAGTGTAAAAGCTAAAAAATCTACTAGTAGAGTATTATATAACAAAGTAATATAGTGCACTGTAACAAAGCAATTATATTAATGCAATTGTATCAAAGCTAGCAAAAGAAATAATTAACATCTTGTTTCAAAAGAAAAGGATGTATATTTGAAGTCCGGTGAACCAGGATGGTCTTAGCATAATTTAACATCAAGACAGCACCCTGGTGCCAGCAGCTGAATTTGCATGGTAGCTTACATGATGGCTTGCATAGTATTCATTATTGGATTTTAGGTCTGTTCAGGGTGGACTATCCTGCCACAATCTTCAGCAAAATCTCATGGCTACCACCACTGAAAATATTAATATCAAATTTATTGTTGGAGTCTGGAAAAATGCCATTCCAGTGGTATCTCCACCTTTACCATGCCTGTCCAGACATTTGCCTGGAGTTGGTTTCTGCTCCCTGAGGAGAGACAGTACCAGTGTGTCTGTTAGATGACAGAGATCCTGCACTGAGGCTGGTTCTGCAGAACATTTGGCTTCAGCAAGTGTTTTACAAAAGAGAAGAAAATCGTGGAGAAATCTTAGAACATAATACTCGAAGACAATTTCCAAAAACCTGGGGTACTGCTGAGGGCCTCATAGAGTACTTTGAGGATTTATTTTGCAACCAGGCCCTCTGATTTCTACATCTTGTCAATATATCAACCTGAAAACTTAGTAGCAGAAAACTGGAGGTTTCTCCTCTATAATGATCACCACAAAGAATGCAGTGTTTGGAAAAGTCCTTTGACCCGACAAGAGGAAACGGCTTCAAGCTGCACCAGGGGAGGTTCAGCTTGGGCATTTGGAAGAATTTCTTTACTGAAAGGATGGTCAGGCATTGGAGTGGGCTTCTCAGGGAGGTGGTGGAGTGCCCATCCCTGGAACTGTTTAAGAAATGAGTGGACATGGCACTTAGTGCTATGGTTTAGTTGACACAGTGGTGTTTGGACAAAGGTTGGACTAGATGATCTTTGAGGTATTTTCCAACCCTAATGATTCTATTATTCTAAGTATCTTTGCTAAATTTATTTATTTATTTATTTAAAATCATATTTCACTGCATTCAACCCCACATATTCAGCTCCATGTGTTCTGATTTCCATGATGGTAGCTCAGCAGAAGCTGTTCCAGTTGGAGACAATGGGAACAGTGGGATGATAAAGCAATGAGTGCTAGCCAGGCTGCAACAGAAAGCAATTTGGGTTGATAAGTAAATTAGCTGGATGGTTCTGTAATATGATCAGTGGCAAAATGGAACTGATAAATGCACTGTTATGATAGCAATAGTAGTAACTTTGTTGTAATAACTGCATAGGGATGACTCAAAACTGGTTTCCCACACTGTTTGCCATATCAGGAAAATATTATTTCATCAGTGGCATATTTCTCTTAAATTTCTGAGGTTTTCCCCACAGCTATAAGCACTTGTGATATTTGTCCTTAACAATATCTCTCCCTGCAGAGGAGTGTCATGTGGCAAGGAGCACTGAAAGATTTGGCTGGTCTTAGAGCAGGGCAGCACAGAATAGGGAGGCCTGAGTTCTCTCAAAAGACTGCTGCCAACAGCAGTGGGACCTGCGCCTACTTGCATCAGCACTGAATTCACACCACAAAAAAGCCCAGTGACGGGCTGGATTTGTTCTCAGTACAACTCTCTTGACTTCAGTGGATTTTCTCTCGCAGTGAACTTGTCCTGACACACTCACATTGTGCAGTCAAGCAAAGCAGCAGAGGCTCTGGCTGGCAGGCCATAATCAAATTCCACTTCAAGTAATCCAGGCAGCCTGCTGCCAGGGGTTTGGAGCAAGGAGAGAGGCAGCGTGCCAAAGCCCTCTCCTACAGAACTGCATTCTTTCCTATTATTTAGTTATACTGATGCTGACAAACGTATTTTCACAGAATAATGGAAAGACTTGGGTTGGAAGGGACCTTAAAGATCATTGTTCCAACTCCCCTGCCACGTGCAGGGATGTCACCCCCTAGACAGGGTTGATTAGGGCCCCATCAAACCTGGCCTTGAACACTGCCAGAGATGGGACACCCACAACTTCTCTGGGTCACCTGTGCCACTGTCTCACCAACATCTGAATAAAGAACTTCTTCCTAAAATCTGATCTAAATCTCTACTCTTTTAGCTTAAAACCATCCCTCCTTGTCCTATCACCATCTTCCCATGTAAAAAATTGCTCTTCCTCTTTTTATAAGTCCTCCTTAGGTACTGAAATGCTGCAATAAGGTCTCCCCAGAGCCTCCTCTTCTCCAAGATGAACAAACCCAGCTCTTTTAGTCTGTTTCCATAGGAGGGGTGTTCCAGTCCTATATTTTTCTACTGTTGGGGGATACCTCACCAGTGTTCAAAGCTTCTGAATAAACAATCAAACCACCATCCATGAAGCTCAGCGTTCAGTCTCCTGCAGTGTTTGCTGTGGTCCCAACCCACACCAGGGCTGCTGTGGGGGAGTTTGTGCTGGCTCCTCTCCAGGTGCCATTTGCTCCTGTGGCTTTGGGAGGCACTATTTCTCCCCTCTGCACAGGCAGAATAAGTTCCTATTACTGAGTCTGCCAGTTCCTGCCTTAGTAACAGGAGGACAAGCAGAGTCTGTTCCAGGTTGCCAAGCAGAAACTGAGTATGAGATGTAAAGCCAATTACTTCTTCAGAAAATAGCAGCATGAGGAAGAAAAAATAAAGCTAAGCCCTTTTGGGATGAGCATGCTTATTTCTCAGGACATGGGATTAGAATGCTAGAATGACTATAATCATTAGCCATTTGTACCTCAAATTCCTGTAGGATCTTGCCGGGAAGAAATAAATGTACTCTGCATGATATTATGCCTTGTGACAGGACATTCTATGCAGTAATTGTTGTGAACAGACAGGCACAAGTCTACTCTAGGGCAGGTATGAATTTCCCTATTTCTTTTAAAATGCTGGAAAAAGTTATCTCACTGTGATTTGTAAGAGATGAGAAATAAGACCACTTCCCTTCACTTTCACACTGAATTCTCTTCACAATTTCCAATGAATAAGATTCTCCCTTTCCCCTGACAAATTGTGACCAGTTCTCTCCTTACCCTTAAGAAAGGGAATCTGGCCATTGCCAGTACTAAATGACGGACTTTGCTTGTGAATTTTGAAGGAAAAAAAAAAGAATACTTTTCACCAGCAGATAAACATTTACACACACTGAAGATATTTGTGGGAAGTTTTACCTTCCCCGTGCCAAGGAAAAAGGCCTCCCCAGTGACTTTTTCCTCCCCTTTCCCAATTAGAACCAATGGCAAAAATTCACAACAAAGTATCATGGAATTCTCTTAATAGCCCGAGTCGTGCCCAAGTCAGAGGCAACAGACTTGGTTGAATGAGGTTCCTAATTGAGGAAAAAGTGATTCCTTTCCTTGTTTCCTAACAGAGGTGGACTCAGACACTGATATCTCAGTGGTTGCTTAGTTGCTATGATTGCAGGGACTGGGTTTGGTCGCTCTGGGGCTCCCTACCCACCTGTGTTCCTTTTTCTGTTGCTGAGAAATAACAAGATTTGGGAAACTGAAGCTAAACTTCCAGAATTGTAGCAGTGGGTGTCCAAAACCTACTTCTGCATTCTCAACAACATTCTACAAATACTTTATCTTGCATGAACCGCAAGTCTGGACTGAGACACTATTCAATCTTTGCTATGTCTGACTTGCATTCAGATTTTTTTGTGCTCTGTTTGTTTCTCATGAGGGCATCAGAGTAGTCAGTGTGTATCCCACGGCAGTGTACTGAAAGCTGTATCTTGGAGCCTGTGACTTAGAAAAAGCCAGCAAAATGTCTTTTGTTCACTGGGCTGAGCTGAGGTCTGTTTTGCCCTATCAAAAGGTTCTTAAATTTTTGAACATTTTCCTTTTTTTATTATTTAAAATTAAATTTGTCTGTGGCTGAATAGACTGACTTTGTAGCTGGTAGAAATGTCACTCTCTGGTATTGCAGGTGCAAAGGTGAAGGTGTACAGTAGCTTAGTAATAGCGTTATCTTCTCAATAAATGCAATTGTGATTTATGAGCTTGTAAAGCTTGGAAATTCTTATAACAAATGGCTGTTCATGGGTTCGTTGTTGATGCTGTGGGAGTGGCCTTGTGAACTCCAGGGCTGGCTATTCCTCATGGCAGCTCCGCAGCCCCCACTGGTTGCCAGTCCCAGCCCAGTAAGCAAGGATTACACACGGTCACCTCCTGGTGCAGCTGAGCAGGAGCCACGATTTGATTGCTCCTGGAAGTCCTAGGGGAAAGATTTCAGTCCTTCTTATTTAAAATTACAGATAGCGGAGGCAAAAGACGTGTGCATGAGAACATTCAAATCACCTTGTCTAAATGAGCTCCAATGGAAAGATTTTTTTCTATTTGTCTAAAATTACAGTCAGAAAGAGAAATGGCAACAGGTTTTACAGGATAACAAACGTGCTTTGTTGCAGCCTGAGGTGAATGGACATAATGACTACATCTACCACAGAATTAGAACCACAGAACGGTTGAGGTTGAAAGGGACCACTGGAGGTCATCTAGTCCAACCTCCCTGCTCAAGCAGGGTCACCTGGAACATACTGCATAGAGCTGTGTGCAATTTTTTAATATCTCCAGAGGCTGAGACCCACAATCTGTGAGCAATCTGTCTGGTGAATGGTCTCCCACAAAAGGTCTCTGAGCACTCCTAGAGGTCTGAGCTGTTGGAAAATATGCTGGCCTACTACAGACTAGCAACAGTTTGGACTTCTTTCTTTTTCCATCCTTCCATCAGCATTTTCAAGAGAGATTTCTGTTGGGCCAGTCCATGATGTGGGGAGACCAGAGCCTAGTCAGAAGTGGGCTGTGGTCATTAGTCCCTTTCACATAATTGTTACTATGAGACTTCATCTTACTCTCCTCTTTTCTTACTATGAGACTATTCCTCTCTACTGATGCAGAGGAGTTTGCTGGTTGAGCGCATCTCCAATTCTCTGCTGTGAGTGAATGAATCCCACTGGCCTTTTATCCTCCACAGTGATACAGAGGGAAGCTATATACCATCATACATCTGTACTGCAACATCAGCAGGCTCAGCTGAAGCTGGGAGGGTCACATGCCATGTTTACATAGTGGTGTGCTTTTGCTATCTCATTATTACATAATAGTCATTAATTGGAATGCTGTAGAATAGGGGTTATTTGAGAGAGATGACATGTCCCACTAGGAACCCAAAAGGGAGAAGATTTCCTGACTATACGAATGCATCCTCTGCCAAAGGCTTATACAGCCAGCACTTTCTTATGATTACAATTTTCTTTTAGAGAAAAATATATTCTAACAAGGATCTCTTAATCCTCCGACTACTGCTACAAAAAAGCCATAGTGTAAGAGTTCCTTCAGCATAACACTTTGGAAATGTATGTGCCAGGAGTGATAAAAAAACTCTTTTATACTTGGAAAACAAATCTGTTTCAGTTGGGTGCACTCAGACATTCCTTCTGATTTGTTTAACATGCATCTTCTGTCCAGCCCATCTGAAAAGAGACCAACTTAATGAAGCCCAAAGACGTAAGGCTTTTAGATCTTTTCACAATATTGTGGACAAAGGAAAAACAGATCTGCTGCAGGGTAGTGAGCATCAGAGAACAGAAATAACATCAATATATGCCTTGATTTATTTTATAGCAGCCATATGGCAAAGTTTTTAGTTTCTGAATAGACAGCAGAATTCTCTCCAAAGTTGCCACACAGGAAATCTCTGAGGAATCCTCACAGCAGGGAGACAGGTGGCCAAGAGCTGCCCCACTACACATGCTGCTGTCAGAATGGAAATACACCCATAACAGAGCTGCAGCTCTCTGCCCCACAGCAGTAACCAGTTCCTGCCTGCCTCATCTGGTGTTGCTTCCTTTAGGAAAGAACTGGTCTTTCTGCTGTGCCTTCTTGCTCTCTGGTTTGGGTCAGCTCCAGGGCAGAGAGGAATTTGTAGAAGCTGGCAACACTGTCAGCTGCAATCACTGAATACCTTCCTCATCTTCAGGCAATGAGTTTTGTCATCTCCTCCTTTCCTGTTGGCATCCTTTCTTGATAGACAGTGAAAATGTATTGAGTCATCTTGTGGGTAGAACATTTTCATGTTCGTGAAACAAGATAAACCCAATTTAAATATTAACATTTATTTGGCTGCAAAAATAAGCTTTTTGACCCAATGACCTGTGCTTTATCCCACCCACAGACAGATGCCTCACCCAAAATATAATTCATGTTCATTGTCCTGTCAATCTAGACAGTCTCATTTGCTTAAGGGAGGATTTGATGGTCAAAGGCAGAGCTGGCAGTAAAATTCTTTCATCTCCCCAGAGGGCAGGTCTGGTGGAGGCACTGTGCTTGATCTCTGCTGTGATGACACATTGACGGAGAGGTGCTGTGTAAGGTAGAATAGGTCTGGACCTAATGGTTTCTTAGACTGAAGTCAATGAGTAATCTGTTAGCAGAATGGAAACTGAAGCATTTTATTGAGTCGTGACACAATACAGGAAAATTACGTTAATTAGACAAGGTTTTATTGCCACCCACAGACTGTACCTGCCAAGATCAGACTTCACGTCAGAAAAGGTGTAGCACAAAAGTTAATTGATAGATGGGCAGTGCCTGAAAGACCTTGAGTCCTAACAGATGAAGATGAGAAAAAGAAATAATTTTTGTCTGTGTGCTATAAGCAGATTATGGAAGATCTCCAAACTGCTGCTCAGGGCTCTGAACCAGCTGATAACACTTGGTATTACTAAAAATCACCATTTGGACAGGCAAGGGCAGCACTCTACGACATCACCTTGAGTTAGCACACCCCTCATCCCATTTTCATAGAATCATAGAATGGCCTGGGTGGAAAAGGGCCTTAAAGATCATCTAATCACAGCCCCCTGCCATGGACAGGGACACCTTTCACTAGACCTGATGCTCAGAGCTTCATCCAGCCTGGCCTTGAACACTCCACAGCTTCTCTGGAAAAGCTCTGTGCTGGTGCCTTACCACACTCAGTAACGTCCAGATCTTCCTAATGTTTAATCTAAACCTACTCTCAGTTTGAAGCCATTCCCCCTTGTCCTGTCACTACATGCTCTTGTAAGGAGTCTCCCTCCATCTCTTTTGTAGACTCCTTTTAGGTACTGGAAGGGCACAATTAGATCACCCCTAAACCTGCCCTTTTTCAGAGTGAATAAACTTACCATATCTGTGCCCTGTGAGTATGGCTGGATTGTTTCCAGACCAGATTGTTGATTACAGAACCACTCTGACTCTCCAACACCCAGTTTCCTTCCATTTCTTTGCATCAGAGTTACTGTGGCTGATGAGAAAAGGTTTAATAAGTAAAGGGCTGTTGCCCTGAGAGACGTGAACTGGATACAACTGTGTGTGGGAGAAGTGTCTCCTGCATAGCAGAAGCAAGGTCACAGAAACTATTCATTCTTTTCTTATTTTCCAGCTTCTTTTTCCCATGAGATTATGGGATAGTCTTAGGATAATATATTCTTTTACATAAGACCAATCAGTAATAGACAAGTGTGTAATAGTATACATATGTATGACTTTATGAGGTATAAGCAGAGTATTATGTTAAAATAAACGAAGTTTGCTTATGAATCCTAAGGATTTGCGTCTTACTTCCCTCACCGCCCGGGCCGTTCAGCAACATGTGGCCAAGTCAACATTTGGATGTACACTGGAACACCTACCCTCTGTACAAAACCACTCTGTAAACAGGCTGTAAGAACCAGCATTTAACCATGGGGCTTCTGTCCAGTATCTACCTGAAAAGAAACTTTCAAATTGGCCTCCAGTAAAGGGGCATGGATTTCAAAGCTGAAGAGTTGATAGAGGGCAGTACTTAATTGCCCACATTTCACCATCAGCTTGTTCTAGTCAGAGGAAGATTCAAGTTTCCTGCTGGTAATAGACGGGCAATAAACCTGTGATCTTTCTTTAGTAATCACTGCAATAAGATCAGACTAAAAGATTTCATTGTTCAGTGTCATTCCTCACCACATAAGTCACTCAAAGATTCCTGATATAGAGAGATGATGAAACATTCTAGAAGAAAAGTTAATTTTCCTTGAAGTTTAAAACCTTTTCAGAAATTTGAGGACATTTCCTAAATGGTCTTTTATAGATCTCTTTTGTATTCCTAAAGAATCTTTTTTGTACCATCTTTCTTCCGTATGTACCTGAGTATGTCTCTTCTATACTGAGACTAGTTTTTATTAGGGCTTATGATTTGGGATGTTCCTATGCTAAGGACTCTACCTTGGCACACCTGGAAATACTGAAAAATACTTAAGCTGTCTAATCTGGACCATCCATCACTTTCAAATTGGAATGACCACAGGCCCTCTGTTCAGTCCCTACTCTGCACCATTAACCTGAGAACCAGACAGCTCCTAAGCTTTCGTTTACACTGTGCTCTCAGTCATGCAATGTCAAAGTGCACCAGTTGGAGGATTCCTTTCATCTTTGTACTTTCTACAGCTACAGTTTGAGGCAATTAAAGACCATGACTCAGGACATGTCTACACAAGGCAGTGCAATGCAGAGATTTTCAACTACCACTGATTTATCCCATGGTGGAAGTTCCTCTGGCCCACAGGAGTCATTAAAAAAATGACACTATGTACAGCTTACAGAGTTGAGACTTCTATTTCAATAGTGTAGATCTTTCAGTGCCTTCAAAGTACCAGGGATTATGTTATAGATGATTATATTATAGATGACTGAAAATGTTAAAATATTTTCATGTTTGTACAAACATTTAAAAGGCACTCTTTTGTAGTTCCTAGCCAAAAGCTGCCTAAAAGACCAACAGATACCTGGTAGAAACTGACAAGCTTCCACTTTCAGGTGTTGAGTCTTCAAGACACTTCATTTCTTCTGCCCAGCTTAAAAATACCCTGAAGAAGCTTGGTTTTCAGATGCCATCAGGAGTTTAGCAGCTGAATGTCTTGAAATGGAGGCAGTCAGGACAAACACCTCCTTTTGAGAATTTGAGCAATTAAAAGTAGAACTCTGCTGCTGTCTTCAGTTTCTAATGATATAGTGAACTGAACAGCTTGGGAAAACATTTTCTAAAGTATTATCAGCCTCAAGTTTGTTTCTTCTGGTGTACCCCAAGCAGAACACCAGTCATTTAAAAGAGAGTCTCTCAAAATCAGACAAAAATTCTCTTTGGTTCATATTTTAAAATTCTAGTGTCCTTCTCCTTGTTAGAGGCTAATACTTTCTCCCTTAAAAAAAAAAACAAAGTGGCTTATAATTTGCTTGGGAAGAAGTGCATTTAACAAAACTGTACTTTTGGACATGAGGTCTGTTCAACTTCACAGAATACAGTTCAGTCAGATTCGTGTAAGTTTCCTACTCTGGCTGCGTGTAGTAAGCTCCAGAACAATTTCATGGGAGCAAAGCCTCACTTACCCAGCACCAAAGTGTTGCTAAGGATTAAACAAGCAAATTATTAGGAATCAGATCTGTTATCCTGTTTCATCTTCATTGTCAAGCTGCTGCCCCAATACCATTGGATGCAGACACATAGGAGAGTGCCAGCATCCAGTTCAGGTCTGGACAGAGAGCCATGTGAAAGGCATATTGGAACTGAGACCAGTGGGGCAGTAAGAAAAGAAACCAAATTGCAAGCAGCAGGAGCTGGAAATACTATTGTGGAGAAACTGGAAAGACAGAGCCAGGTGAGGTAGACATTTCCTGGGGAAAGAGCAAGAAAGATGTATGTGGGGACAGGAGCACAAGAACTGAGGACAGCATCTGGGAGAGGAGTCCAGAACTGGTAAGGTGACAGGAAAGAGCAGCCTGGTCAGAGTGACAAGAACAGCAGGATGGCTCAGGCACACAGAAAGTGGAACAAAGTGCTGTGCTCTGCTCCTAGAAAGCAGCATCAAAAGCAGTGGCAGAGCAAACAGATCATCTACAAGCACTGAAACAGCTGAATTGCGAGGAGCTAACAAAAGCTGCTGGTAATGCCATGAGGCAGCAGAGCTAATGAGTCCCATGTCACTGATAACTTTAAGGTATCATTACAAAGCTGAGGAAATACTTCCCTTTTCAGCATGTTTTTACAAGAGAGGAAATTATGGCACACAATAAAATTATTCCACCACATGCAAAACACTGCTAAAAAAAATTGCAAATCAAAAACAAACCAAAGAAACCTCACATCTTTATATAATGTATAGAATCTAAGACTAAGTAAATTCATAATGATAAAATTTAAAACTACATTTTCTGCTTCCTTCACTGTGGCCTCATTCTCTGTAGGCATTATGCCATTTAAGTATATTTTTTATAATTATTTATCCAACAATAAAATGTTTTTTCAATAGTCTATACTTTTTCTACCTGTTCTCTTCCAAGTAATTTCAATATTTCCATCAGGTTTCTTTGATCCTTTAACTGCAGACTAAAATAACATGTTTCAAATGAAAAAAAGTGTTCTGTAGATTATAACTCCCGTAGTTATAATCTGACTTGGCATTCCCCTCCCCAAATCAGACCTGCCCTTCTATTTATGATATTGAATTATGCTGATTTTACACTGTGAACACCCAGTTTCTTTGCTCTGTCACCTTTCTGTAATATAGCCTGTACTTTGGTAGCAGACGAACAACTGTGTATTAAGTGAACATGCATGTGTATTGCAGGCACTACAGGTCTCTACCACCATTCTATAGGTTTCCTTATCTAATAAATCCATAAACCTGTCTCACCTGCACACCCCATCAGTCATGATTTTATGGTTTCTTCCACATCATTACTCAGAATATTTAACATCATACACCCAAGAACTGAGTCTAAGGTCCACACCTAGACTGAGATAATCCCTTGTTTATAGTTACCCACTGGGGTTTAGCAAACAATTGATGTGGAAAAAGAACTCCTCAAGAATTAAAACATTCTCACAAAAACATTTTGCACAGTGCATAGGATGTGGCTTTGCTGGAGGAATGCATTTATTTCAAACTCTACTGGCTTCCAGGTAGACACCATGTAAAAATATTTTCACTCACAGTGTTTAGTCAGGTATTCGCAGCATGTGAATAACCATGCACAGAAATCTTGTCAGACCTACAGAAGCAGGGCTTCTCTTTGAAGACATCCTTAGACATCTCTACAGCCTAAGGGATCAGCAAGTCTTTAATTAAAGGACCACAGCCCAGTTTGAGCACAGCCACCATCTGCAGTGCTGGGATTATCTGGTCATTACTGCAGACTGGCCCTAACTGCCCCCACCCCACACTCTTCCCATTGCTTCATTTTAGGCAGCTTCCTCAGTTTCTGGTGGTCTCTGGAGATAGAAGAGGTGACAGAAATTAGCAGGAATAGCACCAAAAAAGTAGACTAAAGAAATTACTATCCTTCTTCTCTTACTGTCCATATTTTTGGTGCCAGGGTGTTAGACTCCATGAATTTTGCTTCAGAGAGAATTACTTGTGAAATCCAGCACTAAAGTTTGGAGGAAAAGGAAGAGAGAACTGTACCTAAAGTGCAGAAACAAAAGTGTCTGCCAAACACTGAGGAGGTTCAGCCTCAGTTTCACAGAATTCCAGGTCTGGAGTCTGCAAACTGTCCAAGAAAGCACAAAAGTACTTGAAGCCTTGGCTAGGCTTACTGAGATCAATAGGGCAAAACACAGGCCTGCCAGAAGATGTTCTTAGATCTCTTATTGAACTGGTCTGAGAGATTGAATCTACTCTTATTCAATCTCAGGAAATTAATCAAAAGGCAAAGGCCATGGCAACTGGATATTTGACTTAACCTTTGAAAACTGCCCAAGCATTTCAGGCCTGGCAAACATAATGCCACCATTAAAATCTAGAGGGATAACTGAAACAATTCTTTTCTTGTTTTTCTCACTTTGTCTGCAGATATCAAAGCAGCTGACAACTTTGTACAGATACCAAGGTGCAGTCGCTTGCAATGAAAGGGTAATTCCACAGATGCACAAACAAGAACAGATCCTGGACTGCAGCCAGTTATGTGCTGGGTTGTGCTGTCGCAATGCACATTTAACAGAGCTCACTCTGTTAAACACCAAGTATTGTGAAAATGAAGGAAGAAGTTAGCAAGCCATCAGCTTGCTCAACACTTGAATCTCATATATATCAAATTTAGACCAGACATCAGAAAATAAATTAAAGAATGACTCTGGCATGAACAAAAAATCTCTATGGCATTACTGCAGGATGCCCTGATTGTGTAAGCCTCATAGGGGACTGTGTTGTAGGTAAAACCATCTCAACCTGGACAATCTCCTCCCTTGAGGAGACAGGTGGTGTGAGATGCTGGGGTCCTGCACACCATGGCTTCCATCCATGTACCAGCCTCTTCCCTGGTGGGGGAACCACATCACCAGCCCCCCAGCCAGCTGCAGCACAGGCCCCTCATGTGCCAGCTCTGACCAGCCCAGGCAGTTCCTGACCCCTGGGCTGAGGCATCAGCCATCCCCAGGGAGAGGACCAGGCTCAGAGGCAGTCTGGGATGGTTGGGCTCTGGGATCAGCCAGGACCCAGCCTGCAAGCCCAGGCTGCAGCAAGCCCAAAGAGTGGCCCTAGGCTGAGCTACTTTTTAGTTCAGGCTTTAAATACCAAAAGTAACTCCCTACTGAGTTACCACATCTCTGGCACATCTCAGGCCACTGGCAGGCAGAGGGAATGTCCCAGGCAAGGCCAGCTGTCCCGGGGGATTTAATGGTGTCACCCATGAGTGATGGGTCATTCTCTCACCCAAAGCTCATTGGTACTTACCAAAGCCAGGGAAGCTCGTCAATGCCTCAACCACTTGCTTTATGGGGAAAAGTCTCGCCTTTCACTGCACTTTCCAGTGCATGGTTTTTATTTTCCTAGATGGTTGGCACGATGTAATTTGGCCACCTTCATGCCTTAAGCGCTGCTTATCTGCTCATGTGTCCATCATAGTCTCCATCACTGCCACTGTTTCACTTTGATGGAGCTTGGTTTTTTTACAAATCATATGAATGCCCTAACCCCCGAGCTAACCAGGTAATTTCCCTCACATTTTTCCTCTTTGGACTTGCTCAATTTCTGTGGAAAATTAAATATCCCTAGGCCAGAAAGCCAGGCTGACTCATATGGGATGTGGGAGACCAAGGTACAAGAATTCACCCTGCAGAACAGACAGCTGATAAAGGAGAGGCTGGGCTTCCTTTTCTATCTGTGACCCCTGGCAAGTCCTGTCATGTCATGCTGTTCCACCCTGAAAAAGGGGAACAAAGCAGCAGCTCTAAAACCTAAGCCTGGGGAAAAAAAATAATCAGAAATAAGGAGCAAACCCATGTGGTTTCACTGAGTGAATCCAACTACAGTAATTTATTGCACCTGGTCCCTTTAGCACAGTGGTTTGGTCACCTGTTCCTGAATGTCAGCAAGCAAAGAGAGCCCAGAGCAATGTTTTACAGCTCATGGTTGCTTAAAAGATTTTTCTAAGTATATTATCGTATTATTTTCTTGGTTTGATTAGTCTTCTGGATTTACATGTTAACATAAAGCAATAGAAGAAGGGAGGGATAAAATGGAAGCTATTTTCCATAATAAAATTTTAACTGGTTAGTATACTTTATTTAGGTGTTTGGCTTTTTTAATAAAGCTTTTCTCATGGATTATTCTCTGCTATAGCTCTATAGAAGGTCTGGAATAAAGGGAACTTGCTGGGACTTGGAGGTGTGAAGAGAAGCTCATTTCATGATGGTTGTATATTACTTATTATATTTAAAAGCCTTCATAATGGAGGTGGTCAAATAGAGGAATCAGTGAGAGACCCACCCAGGTCATGGCATTTGATTGGACAAGGCCCAGACCAACTTAATGTAATTTTGAAGCTACTTGGCCTTTTAGCAGGGTGTGAACCAGGTAACTTTCAGAGTTTCCCTCCTCTAAAGATTCTGCAATTTGTATGCACTGCCATGGACCTGTCCAACCGGGGAATGATGGCTGATACAATTCCAGATGAGTCAAAACATTACAACAGTTTTACTCATACATTTAGACGCAGGGGCATACTACCCTGAAATAAGGGTGGAATGTTCTGATATTATTGATCTGCTTTTCAAACTATAATATTATTGTTCCATTTCCTTATGCCCAAGAAAAGAGGGAAGAAGGAAGGTTTATCTGAAAGATATATCTGTTTTCAATGAAGCATCACTGCAGGTGTCTAGTGAGAGATTTTTCCAACTCTGCATTCTTAAGTATGTGAAGTTTGCTTATTTCTGTAGAAGCTTTCTCAGGTCATATTTGATTTTGGTATAATGACAATATATTTTATCTTTCTGAATCATGTTCATAGCAACTTATCTCCTTGACCTTACCAGTATAACACAGAAAGAACTGGGTGTCTAATAAATCACTTACTTGACTGCAATGACTTTGGCATTCTTGTTCCCAAGAACTATTTGCTTCCTAGCTTGGTGTTCATTTCCCAGGTCATGTCCTTCACCCAGTCTCTTTCTTTCAGCAGCAAGAGGCTACATTGCCACCCTCGTCTACCTAAACAACATATCTAGGAGCTTTTCTCTTGCATTGATATTCACTGCTGTGGGCACCCTTTCTCAACAGATAATATAATATTTAAAGGTTAAAAGACAGTTTCTTAATTTAGATCTTAAAAGCAATTTATATGCATGTGTTCTGTTTGATAATCAACATTTCACTTTGCAGCATAATGGTAGCTGATATTCTTCATCTTTTACCTATATGCATTTGACTTCAATTTTAAGATTCAGTGGCAGAGAAGTTTAGAGGAAATGTGTAAAGTTTGAATTTTGACCAGCAGAACCCAAATTGAAACATATAGTTATGTTTTCTCAAATGTCCCACACTGAGTGGACTCAATATGTTAGAAAATGCTATCCAACTGTCTTTGGTTTCTGAAAGTGGATCATCCCTTGTGGTCAGCTTAATTTCCTAAACTTTATTCACAGAAATTTTTGTGTATATGTAAATATGCAAACACATCTAGCTGTCATCTAGAGAAGTAAATGCTTTGCTGATAAGGAATCCTGAGTACTTCAAGAGACATAAGCCTTGTTTTCCTGCATAGCTCAAGCACTCTTGTGTAAATACAGTTCACTCCAAAGCAAACAGCAGAATTCTGATTCCTCTACTCTAAACCCATGAATGACACAAATGATCTCTACTTCAGTTTCATTTATTTCAGATGTAGAACTTGTAGAACAAAGTGCAAATAACAATGCATTTCACAATCTTCATACTTTGCTAGGGTCTGGAATGGGTTTGGCTTGTGATCAGAGGGCAGACTGAGCAACAAGTTAAGTTTCCTCTCTCTCTCTGATTGTAAAATCAGCAGGAGCTGCTAGGCTGACACTTCTCTTAGCTCATTTCAGTCACCTCTCAGTGTTTTTTTCTGTAGAGCAGGCAGTGAGGTATCTGTGACCTAGGTAACACAGAGCAGTGCATAGCTCCAGTAGTCATGGGAAGTGTAGGATTTAGATCAGAAAAGGCCGTATGAATAGATTTGACAAGTTTCTTAATTTTTAAGTAATTTTTAATTGTACATATCTATATATTAACATGAATATGAAATTGCAGTAGGATTTTTTGTGAAACAACTGTAGTAAAGAGGTTTAATAGCTTCATTGCAGAAGCCATTTAATATTCAGAGGGCTCTGTTACAGAGGAGACTGAAAGAAGTGACCATACCTTGGTCATACTTGGTAAGAAGGACCTACACCTTGAGAAGAAGCAGATTTATCCAGGTAGTAATGGATGGGAGAAACCACCCTTTCTGAAATGACCAGAAAGAGTTAAGAGGCTTGCAGGATTTCTCAGTTCATGAGAAATTGTGTTGGAAGGCAAAGAACTGCATGAATTCATTTGGGATCTGTAGAAAAAAAGTCAACCAGGCATAGACAGCTGTTTAAAAATCTGGTTCAAGTAAGTGAAAGGCTTGCTAATGTCAGAGTGCTGAGGACAGGAGAGACAGGCTTTATCGACACCAAAGGAGTATGCAGTGGTGAGCTGAAATTGAAAACAAACTTCAGCGTTCATTAAACCAAGCCCAAGATTGCTAATTTTAGACACAGCTGCAGCTGTAATGGAGCTATAATTAGAGAATGAGCCAGGAGTCTGGTTTTTTTAGACTGGAATGAACTAAGACCAGCACCACCAGCTTTGACAGTAGAATATTGAAATTGAAACAGCAATAGTGGAATCAGACCTTTATCTCTGTTTTACAAACCCATTGATACAAATAAAAAGCAGCACTCTCTCTCTGAAAGAAATTACTGTTAGGAATGGTCTCTGTACATCACAGGTTTGCTGTGTATTGGAGAATCAATAATAAATGTAAAATATACCGAGGTGCAGATACAAAATTACTGAACTCCAATGAGCCAGAAACAGTTGCTTAGATTATCATCGAATCGAAAAAGAAACAACCCTACATAAAAAAAGGCAGCTAGAGAGATAAATATCATGTTTCTTCCTGCCAGAGATCTGCTCCCAAAATACATATTCAAAATCATCTTTTATATCTCACTTATTATTAATAGACAGACTTGGAAATTTTCTGGGCATTTATGAACTGATTTACCAATCTCATGATTATAGATGCAGCACCCCAAAATGAAGAAGAAAGTAGTTTTACTTATGATGGTCTTTTCTTTATTCAAGTATCCATTGGAATGCCAGGAAAACCTCTTCATTGCATTAATTGGGAGAAATGTTTTGGTCTTCATCTTGGTATGCTAGAAAAAAAATACATTGAGATGTACTTCATCTCAATAAAAAGGCCTTAACAGTTGCAAATTTAATTATACATTATCCATATTGTACACATTTGTAAGCACCGAATAAACTCATGAATGTTACCTTGAAAATGCATTTCTCTTAGATCACAGTATAAGAGTACTATTTGCCCTCAGGAATTTTATCCACAGGCAGTTGACAACTGAAAATAATGATAGAAAAGCTGCTCTAGTTTTATTTCTATTACCTCTGCACTGTAAAAAACATAAGAAATAGAATGAAATTTTAATCTGGCACCTATACTCTAATAAGAATGCTACATTTAATTTTCAAAATTATTACAGTTTTCAGACCAGGAATGAGAGAGCTTGAATTTCGATTTGAAGCTTCAATTTGGAGAGCCAGCAGTTAAGAAAAAAGAACCTCAGCCTGTGCTCAACAGAACACAAAGACTTTAGTCATCAGAGAAACATCCATTTATAACGGACATTTTTTGTGTCCTATCAGCTTATCAAAGCATTTTACTCAACAGAGAAAAAGTGGGATTAGTTACACTTCTGTGTAATCTAAATTGATCTGTTTATAGACTTATTGGTGCTGATTGTTTGTTTCATAACTCCTTGGTGAATGTTTATCAAAGCAGTGACTGGAGTGTAGCTCCAACAGGAGTCCAGCATACAGAGATTTTTGAAGAAATGGCAGATCTGTCAGTGCCTTCTCACCCACAACGTCAGAGAAGGCAGAGTGGAGCCAGAGGTCACTGGGAGTTCCACAGTGACAGAGGTATAACATGCTGCAAAAACTGACTCAGTCATTTGTCAGGATAGAGGAAGAAATTATTGCCTGAATAGAAACAACAGAGAGATCTTTTTGCTCAAACAAATTGTATAAATTTAACTGAAATGGATGCAAAAAACCATTGCTGTTAAATCTGTGCAACACCCAATAAGATACAGTCATACTCTATGAAAATCAGATAAAGATGTTTAGTTTTTATGTGCAAATTTACAGAACTTAATGTATTCTAAATTAAGAGAATCTGCACAGAATTCTGCCATTTAAGAACAGTCATTTAGTTAATTGATTCAAAATTTCTTCTAGATACAGCCTCAGAATGAATAGGCCCTGGGATATACACATGCTGCAAGTGCATCCCAACAAGACACCAGCATTTCATATCAGCCAGCAACCTCTATGCTTTGTGTTAGGTAGCAGTGTAGCAGTCTCTTGAAGTCTTAGGAGAAAGAGGTTTTATGTAGTTCTCCCCATCCTTTAAGCTTTTCAAGCTTCCTAGCTTTTGACTGATTACAACACCATAGCTTGAGCATTAGCCACACAGTGAATTGCAACTGCTATTCATCAGAGAACACTTGTATTCAGGAAAATGGAGTAACCAGATTTAGGTACTTGACAACAATTACATATAACTGTGCAGCAAGTTGCACTAGACAGCACTCAGTAGAATGGGTGAACTGCTGAGTTCACTTCTTTCACTGTTTGAGTTGTCTTGCTTGGGACATTTTTTTTTTTTGGTTGTGTCTTCATTGTTCTGTTCCTTTGCGTGGGTATCAGCCTGATTCTGTCCCCTGGGAAACATAACTTCAGCCTGTAAAAATTAAGAGAGTCTCCTTAAGAGACCTTTTCTGACCAGCAGGCATCAGTAAAGTTGTATGCAGTATTATCTGTCCTTTTGAGGTTGTTGCATATCATGCTAATCATTGACAAGCCCTACTATTGGCATCTTCTGCAGATTTTTAACCTCATTGTATTAGAAATTAAGAACTGGTGTTCCTTTTCTTTCTCAGGTTGCTGTGCAATCCAGTCTAGTATTTTTAAACAAATATGAGACTCTCCCAGGTGCTCTTCAGAGATACAGAGGATGCAGGAGCCCAGAAAATTATCTTTTATTTTTTAGCAGGGGCAATGTGGTATCAGTAATATTTCAGAAAGTTCCTGAATTGTGCCCATGAAAATTTAACTGTTGTAATTTGAATCTTGTTATCTGCTCTGTCTAATGTTAGTTTCAGAAAGAGAGAAAATTCAGTCAGAATGAGAATTCTCACTTATACTGGTAGTGGAAGCTGGGCAGGAGTTTTAAGATGAAATAATTTGTCTTTCTATCTATGTCAGAAAAAAAATCCCTTTAAAACTGCAGGCTTCTTTAATATACAACAGCAGAAACAAAAATTGCCAAAATCACATCAATTTCTCCAGCAAACAACTAAGGGTGACAAAACAAGTAACACAGAATATGACTATTCAGTTCATAGGTGTTTTCTCAGGGTAGATAACACAGGGAACATGACATAGGGTTGGACAGATTTTTATAATCGCCTCCACCCTCTTGTCAATATATTTACCTGTTTCACCACAGGTCGTCCACATTTTCTCCTTGCTGAGTACGGTTGGTGGACTACTATGCAAACTATACCACACAGAAGACTTAACTCTGTCTTCTAGCATGGGGACCCTCTGGCACTTACAACACGCTTTAATTTTACTCTGTATTTCAGTGCTGAATACCACAGGGTAAGTAGCCCAGCAATTAATAGAAAGCTTAGCTGTTAATGATAAATATCCTTTCTTCACTTTTAAAATGTGGAACATTTCTTCACTTTTTAAATGTGGAATGTCGTACAATTGAACCATGTCATTTTTGAAAAGAAATAATCGAATTTTGTGGTTGCCTATGTCTACACTGGTGCCTGCCTGAGAGAGACCTGTAACACGGGTTTCTGATGGCACATCTGAAGAGGAGAGATCTGGACAAAATAACCACAGTCGTTATAAAAATCTTTTGTCTCTGAATATACCAATAGTAATCTGTGGCTTTAGACTTGCGTAATGTGTAACAGTTTAAAGATAACAGTGAACAGAGGCCAAGTGGTAACTTCCCTCAGCTTTCCCTTTCTCATGGAAGAAGAAATCCAAGAAGAACAATGAAGAAAACTTCCTTATTTTGTCTGTCTTTACATATTCTTTTTCCTCCTTATCTTTAGCTCACTCTGTTTTACAGTTGCTTGCTGCATGTCATTGCATCATTTCATAATGAAGTCATTGTGATATTTGCTCCTAATGTCCCTAGTTTTCCGAATGCCATTGCTTGGATGTTGAACACTGTGGACATTCACTGTGATGCATTCACTTAAGGACAGATTCTCTAGACTGTGTCAAGTACAGTAAGAATAATTAAGGAGAGGGCACCACAGAATTTGGAACTGAAACCTGCCTCCTGAAATTGTGGACCACAGTCAGAGTATGTCAAGAACTACTGTTGTAGCCTTGCAGTCATGCAAATCCCTTCCCTATGCAAAACACCCCAAGAGAAGAACCATTTATGCTGTGATATGTGGTGGAATTTTGGTCTTGTGTCAACTTATCTCTGCAGACTTTGTAGCACACAAGGACTGTACATTCGTAACAGCCTTTTTTTTTTTTTTCCCCAGCATTTTCTAGGTAAATCAGAAGAGCTGAATGAAATAAAAGTTTCGTGTCATAGGAGATTTGCAGCAGTTAAAGGAAATATGTAGCCTTCCAGCAAATAACAGTTACACAGTACACTATCTTACTGGCATTTACACACTTTGCTTTGAAACAGTGGGGATAATAATGACATAAGCAAACTAATAGAAAATCTTTGCTATTATCCTGGTATTGTCTGATCTGTGTTATATCCATCCATCCCTTCCATAGCTCCCTGTACCTAGGAGAACTCCTATCATTTCGGTTCAGTGGGATACAGATCAGAGAATCCTTCCACACTAGATGAAGTGAAATATCCCGCTTCTGACTCACTCTCAGAGCTTTGTCAGGAAGGAGTAAGTTCCACATGGGAAGACAAAGTCAGACATGGATGACCACAGGGTCTATTCAGTTATTCAGTGAAATATGCAAAGGCATAAGCTGAGGTCCAAACATGCTTTCTTAAACACTTTTTGAGTCACTAATTCCACAAGAGCTTCACTCTGTTACTTTTCTTGGCAGGATCAAGCAATGGCCGACTGGTGGCTTGAGAACATGGGATCCTGAAACAGGTAACTGCATGACCTTAGTGCTGTTAACATCCAATTTTGAACATACTAGCTCCTCATCCTCACTTTAATTTGTTGTATTTCAGCTTACCTCACCAGATGTGATTTCAACAATAACTCAAGACCATTTTGTGACTGGACCCAGCCCTGCAATATCAACCAGGGGCTGTGGATACGGACAAAGCATGACACTCCGACTGATGGAACAGGTCCCAATGGAGACTATCCCGATGGAAGTAAGTGCTCAGTTGTGTCACTGGTGTTTTTCTTTTTTGAAGATAGCTTGACACTTTTATGATTTCTTTGGAAGAGAAAAGAGATTCTTAAAGCCCTTTGAAGTGTGTCGGTTTTGTTTCATGCTGACACCTGTTTATGACTTTTCACCATATCAGTTAGGAGTAAATTAAATTGGGTTGCCCATCATAGATTGGATATCTTTATCAGTGCATGGAAGTAGAAGGAAGCTAATCATACCATGCTGAAGACCTCACAGAGAATGCATTGCCATGAGACAGACAATTTTTCAAGACAGCATTTGTGGCCAAATTACACTGATGTCAGTTAATGGCAACAAATGTAATGTAATGATCACTGTACTGGCCCTAGATAAACTTCAGTTTGGAAAGTGTTACAAAATCAGGTCTGAAATTAAACATTATATTTAAAAAGTCTGTCCTCAGCTACCCATGATTTTAAAACTGGAGTCTAACATGGTCATATTATCAAACAAGTGCTCCGTAGCTCCATCTCTCTGTGTTTTAGCCACTATCCTTGCACTAGAATATCCATTTATGGGGATCAGTCTGCAGTCATCCTGCTTCTTGTAATTATCCCAAGACTGAAAGGTCAGCTACTATCAGAGACAGTAAGCGGATTAGAATGGTATTAGTTGGGATTTTTGCTAAATAATTTTCTGCATTTTTAGTATTTTATAATAACAATTAAAATTGCCTGTTGGAAGATGAAATTGAATATTTTTAATTTAGATTAACACAAATAATAATGTTTTGCTTTTTTAATTTACACAGACTGTATCACTTTAAAAAGTACTTAGATTTTCTTGCCAACTTTAATATATGAGTGGAATATATGCTATGTGTGGACCCATACTTTATCATATAGAAATGGTCATTCATTTATTTTTGATTCCTTTCCATAGTCAGATGGGAGAGACTTGATTCCAGCTGCACTGGGGAAATGTAATTTTGTTCTTAGCCTATGTGAAGCAAAATACTTCAGGCCTAGTAAAGTCCAATCTCATATCGAACCAATCAGACTAAAGCATTTCAAATCCTAAAAGAAACACTGCAAGTTTCTGAATTAAAAAAAAAAATATCCTTCCCTTTCATAATGTCAAATATAAATATTTTGAATAAAATACAAGCATTGCTTTCTATTTCTTAAATTTTGAGACAAAACCAAATGCTGATAGCTTGGAAATTTTCCTTGTGCCAGAGATTTACTCATCTTGAGACCAAAATCTTTAGGAAAAAAAAAAGTTATCCCATGTGAGAAGGTGTGTAGCAGATCACATTATTTTCCTGTGAGGAAAGTGGAAACAGAACATGAATCAGTGTGGCACTGTGTCTGGAGGTGCTGTCTCTCGAAAGAGTCCTAAATCTTTAATTGGGATACCAAAATAAATGTTCACGTGAGATGAAATATATTTGCTTTGCTCTCAGGCTCACATTCTGCTTTGGATAAATATGTGGGTTTAACCATTGCAATGTGAAGTCCAAACACGCTCCACTTTGCTTTGCACTGGTGATGATGCCCTTGATTTCTTCCAGAGTTGGGTTGTATTTCAGCTTTAGACAACATCTAACAAATCAGGAAGATTCAACTGTACTTTATTTTTTTTCACTCTGCAGAAGGTTATTTCATCTACCAAGAAGCAAGTAATCTGATCCCATTCGACACTAACAGGCTGGAAAGCCCAGAGACTGTCGTTTCTGAAAAAATATGCATAGACTTCTGGTACTATATGTTTGGATCAGAAGAGATGAATGAGCTGAGAGTGCTTATCCAAGATGGCACAGAGGAGTCTGTGGTATGGCATCAGAAGGGAAACCAGAGCTCTTTGTGGAACTATGGTGCCATCACTCACACTTTCCCAACACCGAGAAAGATAAAGGTAATATATTTTCAGAATTAATTTCTTTGTACTGTGTCAGTATTTGTTCTCCATTTGCAGGTTGCAAAATACTGTGCATGTAAGCTAAATATATAACCAAGATTTTGTAAATATAATGGCCTCATGATTTGTGTCAAGGAACTAAGAGAAGAAACAAACAGCCTCCTAGTTTTAATAGTGCTATTAGTTAGGGGATAAAATTTTGTTTAGTTTTCTCTCTTTTTCCTTCCTTCCCTCATTAATTTTATCATGAAATCAAGGACTTTACATGTCCTAATTAAATGCACGTTTGTCTGCTATGAGTTTGAAGGTTTGAACTTTGGGCTGCTTCCTATATTGCACTCCTCTATAGAATTCAGACAATTAATTCTCATAAATCATTTATAAGTCAGTAAAATAGAGGACAATGTTTCTTGCAGTCCTTACCTTATTACAGAATATATAGTTTTGGTTTCTGAGGGAAGTTAGGAAAACTGTTATAACCTCAGCTGATTTGATGCCTTTAGCAATAAACCAGAGAGTTTATTTTGAAAATAATGCTAAGAGAAATGGTCTTGTGTTTGCCTAAGCAGCTCTGATGCAGTGATCACTCTGTGTCCTGCCTAGGTAATTTTTGAGGCTGTCCGAGGACTGACAGAGTATGGGGATACAGCACTGGACAATGTGAGAGTGAGGGATGGATCCTGTGGTAAGTCTGGGTTTGCACCTGAGTGTGTCCTGCTTCTTCAACTCTGTTTAAGCTGTTGACCATTGTTCTATTCCATATACAACACAGACACTCCTCAGAACCTCAAACCACAGAAGAGAAACGGCAAAAACTTAACAGCTCACTTCATTTGAGTGTTATGTGTTTTGCTGTAGTTTCTAAGTCTTCCCTCATTACCTCAAACACCCAAAATAAGCTATCCCCCCTTCTCTGCACATGTGATCTTTTTCACCAGGTCCAGCAAACTGTACTCCACTTGTAAGTCTGAAGTCCATCTCTAAACCCAGAGAAGGATATGCACACTGAATTTGAATTCCATATTAAATACACTAGTAAGCATTTTACAGTAAATATCAGTTCGTATAAGCTCCTCGAGCACACAGTACAGCCATACGTTACAAAAAGATAACATTGAGTCAGTAACACCAAGTTGCAGCACCAGCTTTGACTACGAATCAGCAATTTCAGCTCGATCTCTGACCTTGTAACAAGTCAGCCAACACTGGCACAAGCTGTGAGTGACTGGGATCCATTTTTACTGATAAGCATGCAATACTTACAAAATGTGAATTGAACAAGAAATTTGCTGAAAAAGTTACAGAAAGTGTCATTAGGTCTTAATAGGTCTTGTTCTCTGTGAAATACTACTCATTTAATGACATGTTTCAAATTTACACTACCCAAGACAAAGTTTTCCATTCAGGTCCATACCCTGAGAACATGTGATTTTATTTTAAACTCCATGAAAAAAATTGGGACCTTTTTTTTGTTTGAGGGCTAGGGAGAGCCAGTTCTTCATTTTTCCAGGTGCATTAGAACATGATTCAGCCATCGGATGGTGCACAAACATAACTCCAAGAGACAAGAGCTTCTCTGTTCATCTCACTATCAGACCTGCCAACACTTGCTGACAGCAGAACCTTCATGTGTCTTAGCATACACCAGAGGGAGTCACATACCAGATTGTAAATACACTTCCAGCTCCAGAGAGGCCACCCGAGCTCAGTCGCTGATCAAGCTAACAAACAGATGAGCTTTCCTAAGTGCTGAAACACCCCACATGTCCCCCATTTTAAAAATAGGCAGTTCTACTTATCTCACTGAAAAAATTCTAACTTTATGCTGGGGAAGAGTAAGTGAAAACTAATGTATGTTAGCATGTAAGTAGCATTCACCCTGTAAAGTTAAAGCTCATTGTATTGCCTTGTCTTTTCCACTAACAGAAGCTGGCCCTACACCTGTACCACCAACACCTACACCAACAGTGCCTACACCACCACCACTGACAGGTAATTTTAGCCAATCTCGTATGCTAGTCAATGTTTTGTAGAAGGACACATGCATTTTTTACTACCACTACTTTGCTTCAGTTCATTTCTATGGGTATCTCTCTTTGACATTGCCTTATGCCTTACAAATCTGCCTTTTCTGTTTCAGTTCTTCCAGATGTAATCTATACAATGAGGATGATTGTGTTTTCCCACTACAAAATGAGGTGGGCTTTCTGAATGTATCTGTGTGTTAATGAGAACATATTCCTTTTTCCTGTCTCCAGAAGCAATTTGCAGTATACATGGAGATCCTCACTACAACACATTTGACAAGCAGCTACACAACTTCATGGGCACCTGCACCTACACCCTCTCCAAGCTGTGTGAGAGCAACAGCTCCCTGCCCTACTTCAACGTGGAAGCAGCCAACGAGCACAGGGGCGGCAACACCCGTGTGTCCTACGTCCGATACGTGGATGTCGATGTCTATGACTACAGGATCAATCTGGGTAAAAACAGAGCTGTTAAGGTAAGGTTGGAGCCCACTGTCTATCACCAGTATCTCATAGCATGAATGAAGAAATTGTTATACAATGACTACAAATTTCCAGCATCCATATAGTAATATTTAGAGTGTAGTCAGATATTTAGGAGCAGGAGTAATGTGGAGTTCTTAAACACTGGAATTTCAGAACTTTAATTTAATTTTATTTTATTTTAATTTAATAATTAATTTAATTTAATTTAATAAATTTAATTTCAATTTTAAATAAATTGAAAACTTTACTTGGAAATTTACTTTCTATCATCTGGCATTTTAATTTTGAAAATTAAAAGAGAAAAAGAAAAAAAAAAAGATGCTTTTCTAAGATGTGTCCAATCCTGAAAATCTTCTGAGAATCCATTATAACTACATTTTTTTAGTCTGATTTGATTAAAAAAAAAAAAAAAACCAAAACAAAAAAAAACAAACAAAAACAAATAAACAAACAAAACCCCACCAAAAAAAAAAAAATAGGTCTGTAGAGAGTTGCTGCTGACCATGCTAAGTCTTGAACTTCTGCCCACTGCATCTGGTTCTCCAAGACCACATTTGTAAGCTATGTGGCCACATTTTTGTGGTCTCAAGGCCCTCGATTACGTGGCCATGTACAACATTTGTGTTAAAAAATACCACAGTTCTTACGGCTCACTGTGCAAGCCTTATGCTCAATACAGGGATCTAAGAGGGTCACCATTAAAAATACGTGTTTTCAAGTGTTTATAATGCTTGTCCTTCTCTGTGCCTGCAGGTTGATGGAGTCAGCCAGGTGGTCCCTCTCACCTTGGCCCCTGGTGTCAGTATTGCCTTCAGTGGGCAGTATGTTGTGGTTACTACAGACTTTGGGCTGCATGTCAAGTTTGATGGAAATCACAGAGCAGAAATCACTCTCCCCAGTACCTATATGTCTAAAGTCTGTGGAATATGTGGAAATTATAACGGGCATAAAGCAGATGACTTCCTTAACCCAGATGGAGAGATGGAAGAAGACTCGGCCAGTCTTGGCAACAGTTGGCAGGTTTACAATGACTCCAGGTAGGTCTTAGCTGTTGGTTATGCAATGACTCGTGTTTTAATCAATTGTTGTATGGGGGTCAAAAATGTCGGGCACATGGGATAAAATATATTCTTGTTAGTGTACTTACTTTATCCATCTGGGTAAAGTTTCACAGAAAATGTAACTGTGCTTAAAAAGAGAAAAATTCTCAGAATCCTAGAAATTTTTAGGCTGGAGAAGACCTCTAAGATCCTCGAGTCCAACTGCTAATCCAGCACTTCCATGTCCACAACCAAACCATGTCCCCAGGTGCCCCTAGACATCTTTTAAATATACTTCCAGGGATGGTGACTCTGCCACTTCCCTGCGCAGCCTGTTCCAATGGTTAACAACCCTTTGAGTGAAGAAATTCTTCCTAAAATTATCTAAATATTTTCTGGTGCATCTTGAGGCCATTTTCTCCTACTCCATCACCTGTGACCCAGAAGAAGAGACTGTCCCCCATCTCACTTCAACCTCCTTTTATGTAGCTGCAGAGAGAGAGAGAAGGTGTCCCCTGAGGTTTCCCCTCCTCAGGCCTAACAACCTCAGTTCCCTCAGCTGGTCCTCACAAGACTCATGTTCCAGACCCTTCACCAGCTCTACTGCTCTTCTCTGGACATGCTCCAGCACCTTAATGTCTTTTTGATAGTGAGTGGCCCAAAACTAAAGACAGGAATCAAGGTGTGACCTCACTAGTGCCGAGTACAGGGACATGATCCCTTCCTTCTTCCCACCTCAAATTTTACTCCACATATTCTTCATGCCCAAAGAGAGTCCAGCTGTGGTAGTTTGTTTTGTTGTGTGTTTGTTTTTTTTTTTAATTCCCTCACATCATAATGATTCAGCAGGAAAACCTTAGGCTTTTGGCGGGCTCAGATAGACAGTAACATCCTTGTGGCTCTGCCATGAGGAAGGGCTTTGTCCCTATTTTTTGGAGCTGGATCCTGCCAGGTGCTGGGCACTGCACCCATAGCTTCACATCACACACCCCTGGAGGGACCTCTAGGCTTGAGTTTTAGGACTACTTACACACTGGGGTTTTCAGGAGCAGCAGACACTTAAATCAGAAAAAAAATACGTGTTTCTGAATGTGTCTCTAGGCACTTTGATGCAGCCCAGGCACACAACTGCAAGCAAAAAATAGTCCCATATAAGAGAGACACTCCCTTTCTCATTTGCTTTGCCATGCTGGCAGGAGAGAAGGCTATGGGGGCTTCTTTGAGAGAATATGTCAAGTACAAATACAAGCCAGACAGGGAGAATGGTGATAGACCCTGAAATGCCATGCTCAGCTGAATCCACTTGTGGGTTACAACAGATAAAAAGAGAGGCTATTTCCTCAGCCAGGAAAGCTTTTCTTTTGCTGCCCAGCTAAAAGACCTAGATTTGCCACCAACAAGTTTCAGGATGCTAGTTATAATGATGTTTTTATATAATTTATGACTAATTTTTAGACTTGAATGATTTTTCAATGTACCTTGCAGATTGGATAATTGTTCTCTTGATGATCTCCTGAGTAGCAGCTCAGAAAATGTTTTTAATGAGATTTTTTTTTATGGCATGCCTTGGTATCAGTAGGTGTGCCTTGGTATCACTAGGTGTGCCTTTGGTTTGTACAGCTTTCTAATGTCAAAACTATTTCTTCCACTCTTCACATAATTAAGAAGCAAATGGTAATGGCAATCGGTATAAATGGACAAACCTAAGTCTCTCCTGCAGTACTCACCAGAGGGAATGACTTTACTGACAGGGATCAGTCCTGTTTTAAATTCTGTGGATTGTGTCATCAAGAGATAAGATCAGCCAGAACAAATGAGTCTTTCATAAGTCTTCAGCCTTCAACCAGATTTCTTGGAGACCCACAGGCGTCTCAGCACTGGACTGATATGTTGAGGAAGCTGAATTTCATCCTGGTTTTTTTTCAATTCTGTGTGTCTGAAGAGAAAAAAAATATAAGGAGAGATTATTAAAATTCCTTAACTTTTTTAGCCTTCCTAGGAAGCTTATTTGTGGATATTCATGACTATCACTTCTACATCCTGAATCACAGGATTTTCCTCCCTCTCCGTTCAGTTAGATGCTAAATCTGTATCTTGAACACAAGTGTACTCCTCACCAAGAGCTTGCATTTTAATTTCAGCTCTCAGATGAAAATTGTCAAACATGGGTTTTACTAATGACCTGGTGAATTTTCTTTTGTACATTTCAATGTACATTTCAACATTGTTTCAACTCTTCTGAGATACTTTACTCTTTATTTATAATTTCATAATATGTTATTCAATAATAATAGTGGTTTAATTTTTAATGTTGTTCCTTTGTTTCCCTTTCCATGTAGACAGCCTGACCTACCAAAAAGCCAAAAATGGGTTTCTTCTAGGTCTCTCAAGTATTACCAGGTTGAGATCATATTAAAATCTGATTTTCTACTCTAAGAGTTTGAAATGTAGGGATTTAAAATATGTTGTGCTTAGTCTGGGAACAGAACCTGTAGTTTTGTTAGATGTGATCTGAAAAGCACCTTTTGTGCTGGTGAATCCAAAGTTCATCTCTTAACTTTTTCACGTTTTTTTTCTTTTTTTTTTTCCACTTTAGGTGCTCACCAGACTATGGCCATACTCCAAATTGCACTGCTGATGAAAAACATATGATCCAAAGCAACGAATACTGTGGTCTGATCACAGATCCAAATGGGCCATTCCAGAACTGCCACTCAGTAGTCGATCCACAAAGTTATTTTGAAGGCTGTCAGTATGATCTCTGCGAACTTCATTTGAACAATGCAGCCCTCTGTGAAAACCTACAGGCTTATGCAGACGTGTGCCAAGCTGCAGGAGTCCAGCTGGCACCATGGAGAAATGCAACCTTCTGCCGTATGTATCAAAGCTTACTGGAAATTAAGGGTACTATGAGGAATTCCTGAAGACAGAGCATTGCAATACACTGTTTTGAATTCATGTAACACTGAGAATCTTGACTGATCAAGCTAAAGATTTCAGGGTTATGTATAGTCCTCAGTTTGACTCCTTTGGTAAGATTCTAGAGATAACAGTTAAGCTGCTTTGAACAAAAGAAAAAATACTGTCTAGTCCGTTTTAAAATTGGAGAATTTTTCTTCAAATGCCTCTCTTTTGAGAGCAATATGAAGGAGGAATGCATCTGATAAGGTGAGCAGGAAATCTGTGATAAAGGGAGGAGAGTATTGGAAACACTATCGGTGGCACAGAATCCCGTATGTATAAGAGATTAGGGAGTGTCATCCCTATGGATGTGGAGGAAAGCATCAGAGTGTCCTGTACGGGTATAGTCATTCGTCCATGGTTTCAAATGGGAAAGGAGGCAACACTGATAGGAGACCCAGAACTAAAGGCCAGGACTGAAGTAGGAAGTCTGTAAAATGGAGATTGTAACCACACTACTGAAGATGGAAAAGGTAGTGAGGGTGTGGAAGAGATGGAAGAGAAAGAAACACACAGAGGCAAACACAAAAGTTGTCAAGTACCGAAGTAATAGATAGGTGTCTATTTTAGAGACTAAATAGGAATAAGAACCTTTCTTCTGTGAGTATTGGTAAAGAGTAAATAAAGAACATTTCAGCCTCAAGCATTCACGCATATATTATAGAAAAAGCCCACCCATGTTATTTTTAGAACAAGATTCAAATACTGTGTGAAAGTCCTGAAGAGATCTGCTCCCACCAGAAGCACTAAAAAGAACAGGGAATAGTGATTCTGTGACCCATGTACCTTGTGTGCTGAAAAAGATGGAGAGACTTAAGAGAGTGTCTGAAAACACTGGAATGACTGAAGCCTGATTTCGTTCTGTCTTTTGTTTCACATTGGGCTTCAGTACCTACCTGAAGCATTTTCTCAGCTGGGGACATTACTGAGGCTTTTTCTCACATAGGTTATGTGGTTTCCAAATGGAGTGTGCTGTATCTGCAGTTATTCTTTCTGCTGAAGGAGCTTGCAGGACCTCTCCTCCCTGCCTTGTGCCTATTTAATGTAATGGACCTGAACTTCCAGAAGCTGAAAAAAATATTGCTAAGGAAACTTCAGTTCTCACATCTTCTTAAAAGAATATGACAGTGTTTAAAATCTGTTTAAAACCCCTAACTACCTTGGTTAGCTATATGCCGTGTGTGCAATAGAATCTAAAAATAGAACAGAGCACTTATACATCCTGATTATTTAACAAATATTAAAGTCCTTGGTGGAGTTGAAAAATATGAATTAAGAAACAAAGATGTGATTAGAATTAAATATTAGGACTATAATGTAAATATACCCCATGCCTAGGACACATAGCTAACATGACACTGACATCCTCAGTGCAGTGCAAGAATTCAGGCAATCTTCTTTCTTTGGTAAAAAGAGGTTTCCTAGGAACTGCTCTCTATGAGTGAAACTTTCAACAGCCCAAATCTCAAAGGAAATTAAAGTGTGACAAGACAACAAAGGCATGTATCAAACAACCTCTAATTCCAAGATGTTCCAAAATGAATGATTTCAAAAGCAATCACAATATAATATTAAAAAATCCAATACTTAAGCAGTTCAAAAATATTAATATAGACCTTTATTTTTTATTACACAGCATTAGCCTGTCCAGTCAACAGTCACTATGAGCCCTGTGCTGCTGCCTGCCCTGCCACCTGTGTTGACCCAACTTCACCCTTCAACTGCAGCCTGCCGTGCGTGGAGGGCTGTGTGTGTGACAGCGGGTACCTGCTCTACCACGACCGATGTGTGCCCAGCC
>JAWWES010000011.1:11837257-11859736 GCA_035583135.1 Lophotriccus pileatus
GTGCCTTGCTTGCTTTTGTCACCCAGCTGTGCTGGTGGCTGAGCCCTTGAGTGGGAGGGTTCTTCCTGAGATGACACAGTTCAGTGTTATTTCTGGGCGTGCCTGGTCATGGAGTTGGGTGCTCCGGAAGGGTGAAGGAAGCAGCTGCCTGCAAGAAAACTACCATGTTGGTGCACATCTCCTCTAACTGTCTCTTGCTCTAGGTCCATCAACACCAACACCCACGATTCCCTTGCCAGGCACTACAACGCAGCCTACCTCTACAGCATCACCACAACCAACACCACCCAACTCAGGTACTGTTGTTTCCCATCTTGTTCTCTTGCTGGCCCTCAGAAGTTCCCTATTTTCTGAATCCAGGTCTCAGAGCGAAGTGACGGAGTTTCTATACTGGAGGATCAGAGCTTTTCCTGTCTCCCCCAGTCACACTTGCAGAGCATTTCTTTATGTCTGGAACTCCTTCTGCGTTCTGACTATGTACATCCTTATCTAGGTCTCTTTTGCCACAATGCTGGGCTTTTTCATAAGAGTAGACCAGCCAGCTAATAGTTATCTCACATGCTCTTTATTTCCATGTCCATAAATATTTAAATTACTCTCTTCTATGGCGAGTTTTCACCTATTATACAGATGTTAATTTTTGTATATTTTGAAATTTGATTTAGTTTCCAAATTTTATTTTTGGGGTGTGATATAATCCAATTGTATTTTTCTGTCAAAGACTGATTAACTGCAATTATTGTTAGTTTAGTATTTAGGATATATACTAAAATACCCTTTTAGATAAATTTTAACTGCTTCTTTCCTCCAATTTTCAATACTAATGTCTACATATGTCAACTTGTTAAATACAAGAGAGTCCTAGCTCATCTAATCAGTTTATATTCCTTCTGCCTTTTTTTTTTGGAATTGTTAACTATGTCATTCTGGGAGCATTAATACTTTCTGTGTAAGGAGTTAAGCTTCACATGTAGACAACAACCATGAAGTGTAGTTATATTTTAACATGCCACTGAAAAACAAAGAGGAAAGGATTTCTTTTCTTTATCTTATTATTGCTAAACAACATGAAGAACCTTCAAGCTCAACTCTGTTAAGAGTTGATGGGAAGTTTTTTTCTTCAAAATGGGAGTTTCTTATTAACATTCAAAATCTTCTTCAGGTTGCACACTTCAATGAACACACAGTAGACTTCTATTTGTACATATTATCACCAGCTAATTAACCTCAATATTTTTTAAAAGTGTGTAAAGGATATGCAATGTTCAATATAAGTTCCATAAATGGTATTAGTACAGAAACCCAGACAGCTGGTAGTGCAGCTATTCTGGCTAAGCAACCCTGCAAAGATCTTAAGGACATTCTTCCTATTTAGTCAGAAATAGCCTTTCAGATATGGACACTAAAATCTCACTGCTACCCTTTGTATAATGATGTCTTAACAGCAGTGCTTTTTTTTTTTTTTCATATCTAAGCCTTTTGCTCACCTTTGTTCCTCAACCTCTAGCACAGATTTCTTATACACAAGAGTACAGGGGTTTTTATGGGTCCAAAATTAAAAGACTGGGTTGGCCTTTGGAGTGCTATTGATTGATGCCATCAATCTTATACCAGAGCAGCAAATACAAAGTAAAACAAAGTGGAAACCAAGCAACTGCAAAAATCTGGTGAAGATTCAGAGGGAATTACTCTACTTTTCTTTCTTCACAGACCGTGCTTCCTGCAGCGCCTCTGGAGATCCACATTTTAACACTTTTGACCACAGAGTCCATAATTTCATGGGAAATTGCACTTACACCCTCTCCAAAGTGTGCAATGTCTCTGAGAACCTTCCATACTTTGATGTGTCTACAACAAATGAGCACAGAGGAGGCAACACCAAAGTCTCTTATGTGAAGTCAGTGCAAGTGGAAGTCTATGACAACCAGATTTCTCTACTGAAAAACAAGAAAGTGAATGTAAGAAGGCTTGATTAAAAGACATATATATTTTTAACTGACATGCCAATGATAAAGTATTATCTCTGTAGAGTTTATAGCAAACTTCCTCTCTTTATGAGTGACATGTACCTCTTTTCATGAGATCTCCAACAAACTTGCTTAGATTAAATGGTCTTTATTTATTTCCAATTCCTTTGTGCACAAGATCATAACTTTCAGTGATCTGTACTGGCTGCTGGTAGTTGTAAGAGTCCCAGCAGTCATGCACTAACTTTTACAATTTGCTGTACAGGTGAATGGTCGCAGAATGAACCTGCCTGTATTTATTGAGAAGAAAATCAGTATTCAAAGCAGTGGTGGATATGTTCTCTTGGAAACTGACTTTGGACTGTGGGTGAGATATGATGGAAACCACTATGCAGAAGTCTCCGTGCCCTCTAATTACAGTCATCTGCTCTGTGGCCTTTGTGGTAAGCTGTAGACTTAGTCAATTTTTAGTGAGTTGTGGAGGGCGGTGATTGCTTCAGCCTTTTTTTTTTCGGGTGTCATTCTACAAAAAAACACTCCCTGTCAAATGGACTAGAATTTACAGCACTGAAAAATCTTGCTAGACTTTTTCAGTTTCTAAGAAGAACTTAAAAATTTCCTGGTAACATGCTATCCATTTGGAATGTTGTGAGGTATAACTAAAAATAATATTTTTAGCCAAATAAAAGAACTGCCTTCAGTTCTACAGTTTAAAATTAAGAAGAGTAATTTTTTGCGTGGAGCTATTTAAGAATTCTGCAAACACATTTTTATCTTAATTACATTCTGATGTATTTGTCTTTTGTTGGGTGTGAAAATGCTATATCATTTCATTTTGTGAATTATAAAAACCTGAAGCTGTTTGCACAGCAGAGAGAAATCTTTAAGAATAGCTTACTGTCAGCATCCTGCTGAGATTTTCCTGCTTCTCCTTTTCTGTGCTCTTAGAAGGCATTTATACAACCTGAATTATCATATTTAAACAATCAAAAGAATAAGAAAACAAGAAAAAGGAGAAACATTAGACTACTACGTTTCTGATTATTCTTTGTTTTGGATCATCTAGATCTTCCTAGTTCTATTATCTCTCCATGGGTTTTTCATGCTTTCAGTGCAGGAAATATGCCTAAGAATATACTGGTGCAAATAGCACTGTGTAATTTTTAGTCCAACATTCTACATGTAGGAACCAGGAAAATGAGTTGGGATTTTCTTTTTTTTTTTGGGCTAAGAAGTTCTGTCTTGCATGCAATGTAATCTGGTTACACAGGAGCTTACAGACTTCCTGCTTCAAGTCCACAAGTGTATGAACAGCAGCTCTTGTCAGTCAAAGTCTAAAACACAATTCTGCTCATTTTATTTTGCCCAGTACACGTTGATGTTGCATATATATTCTCCCTATAACATTTTACTTTATTTTACAACCTGAAACCTAGTATTGTTCTAAAGGTTTGAACTTCATGTGTCACATAAATCTCCTTTTACCTTCACAGGTAATTATAATGGGGATCCGAATGATGACAATATAAAGCCCAATGGTGATATTGCAAGTGGTTCCACTGATCTTGGAGAAAGCTGGCTTGTGCCTGAGAATAACACCATGTATGTATAATAATTTCATCACGTGGCATTTGTTAACCAAACTCTTTAAAGTCAAATAGCCATCCACTTGTTTGCTGGCTTTATCATCCAGTACCATTCCACATCTTCCAGCTGCCCATTAGAAGTAGAGAGCTGCACCTCTTATGTAAACCAGAGAATGATAAGAGAGTTATGTCCTTTAAGCCTTGTTTTCCAAATCAAGAACTGCCTATTGAGTGTGAGGTGGAATGGGACTTCAGTCCAGTTCTCTGATAGGAAACCATAACTGTTTGGATTCCATAACTCTTTTTTTTCCAGCTAAGAATAAGCCTTTGAATAGCCCAGAAGGGATCAAAAAAAATGAGTCCATTCAGTGAGAGGGCTGACATCAGCTTTTCAAAGAAGCTGGATAAAGTCTTGTGACTGGCATAAAGTACATTCTGTTGTGCAGGGCTGTCATGTGTCAATCTTCCACTGAAAATCTGATAGTAAATGATGAGAAACACACATTTGATTCTGCTTGCTTTCCCCAGATGCTCCAATGGTGTGACAGAAGAGCAATGTGATCCTGTGTTGGAGAGTGAAGCAAAGAAGAACACTGCATGTGGCATGATCACAGACCCAACAGGTAGTATGTTGGTAGTTTTCTGTGAGCCATATGATGGAACATGTTACAGTTTGTCTTGTCCCTTCTTTATAGTCTATTTTTCTGAGCTCACACTGGAAGCATATAAAACCCCCAGTGTAAATGGCCAATGTAAAACGCATAGGTGCTTGGTCAGGATATGTCATCTGTTCAGACAGTGCCAATGTGTCCATGGAGATTATTTCAGAACATGTTCAGGGAGCTGCTCTTTTCTTTACAGTGACTTGCACTCTGCTTGCTAAAAGAATAGTTCAGAGGGCACTGTCAGTGTATGTATTACAGATATTTTAACTAAAATTCTGTACATGTTCCCTGCATTGGACAGTCCCTGTAGTTGTCTAGAATTAGTGGTTTTCCTAGGGAGCAACACTCAGTTTATGTAAGCTATATTGTATCAATCTTGCAAAAAGAAGAAAACCTGATCTAGAGGGCCCATTCTCATTCTGCCTTATGCATCCATTTCAAGTGCTGGTTTAACTTACTAAACGAAGTTAGCCTGGAGCACTTACAATACATTTGCTGTGACAGAAAATAGATGGTGGTTGTGATCTTATCATTCCAGTTGTTTTTTTCCTATCCTTCTATATATCTTTCTTGATTTGCACAGGAATCTTCAAGGACTGTCATATCAAAGTTCCTCCAGAGAATTTCTTTGAAAACTGTGTTTATGACATGTGTTTCACTGGTGGACAGGCAACATCCTTATGCTATGGACTACAGGCCTATGCTGAGTCATGTATCAATGCTGGGATATGCATAGAGTGGAGAAATGCTACTCTTTGCCGTGAGTGTTTTGATATAAACATCTATTCCGGATTTTTAACTTCTTTGTCCTCTACCTTCTTCATGAACATTATTTCTTTTTATGTAATGTTCTGAGTATAGTCTGTCTTTTATCATGTCTTGATCCTGCTTCAGATTCAGTACCATTCTAGGACTTGTAGAAAGTTTTCAATTTTCAAAAGCAATTTTCAAGAACATATAGAGTGATCCTATTTTTCCTCTCTGTCTAGCAATGTCCTGTCCTGGAGGCAGCATCTACAAGGGCTGTGGTACTAGGTGTCCCTCTACCTGCTTGAACATCTCAGCAACTGATTCCTGCAGTTCTTTACCAGTGGAAGGTTGCTTCTGTAAGGAAGGCTATGTTTTGAGTGGAGACAAATGTGTGCCAGAAAGCAGCTGTGGTTGTGTTGATGAAAAGAACCAGTATCACCAGGCAAGTTACCTCAGACATTTAAGTAAATAAATAAATTAAATAAAAAAGGCGAGAGGGTGGTGTGAAGAATCTCATTCCTTATCACTGTGAGAGAAAAAGCATGTTAATAACGCTACACAATTAATATTTACCCCATTAATAATTTCAAAATAGAATTACTTTGCCAATCTTCTTGATCCATGAGCTGTGTGGCTACAATTGCACAAATGATCACATATGGTGCACATTCAAATATTGATAATTTTATTTCCTTACAGTTTTACATTCTTATTTATATTATAGTATATAATTCTACACACTTTTTTCCACTCAGCTGAATGAAAGCTGGTTCACCCAATATCCCTGCACTGAACGCTGCACCTGCAAGGCTAATAACACCATTGAATGCACATCCTGGGAGTGTGGAGTCCAAGAGGAATGCAGTATTCAGGATGGTGTGCTGGGCTGTCATTCCAATGGTAAGTCCTGCTTAAAAACCATTCCAGTGTCAATTCCACAGTTAGATCCTCTTCTCCTTCTAGCTTTATTATAAATATCTCTTCCCATATGATAGTAAAGAAGTCCCAACTGACTGCTGCCATTGCTAAGAGATGAAAATATGATGATCTGTCTTGCAAGCACAAATGCCCTTCCTTTGTAGTGCACATCAGCAAAAACTGATGGTGTCCAAAAGTTTGCAAGGCCACTTGGGTTCTGTTTGTCCTGATAATGAAAATTCATGTCCCACATCACCAGTACTGCAAGATATAAATTTGAGAATAATTTGAGAATTGCATTTCTGTGGGTCTGGGTTATGACAAGTGCATTATATATTGATATATACAGATGCAATATTATTTACTTTTATATTTACACCCATATTTATAAAGACAGTTCTGTATTTTTGCATAGATAGTTAGAAAAGCTCTGTATTACTCCCAAATACCATAAATTGTAGCTGCAGCAGCTTATAGAAATATATACAAAAATTAATTTGATGCCAGTTTTTCATTTAGTATGTAATTTGTAAATTAAATTTAGGAGATGCTCTCTAGAAATTTCTTATTTTCAAACAAATGTCATCAGCATGAACCTGAGATGCCTCTGTGAAATTTTGCCCACATAATATTTATCAGGATTAGGTTGCAACACTTATGCAAACTCCTTTATCAGCTGAATCTATGACTAAGTCCAGTACAAAGTTCTTAGATGATCTTTTTCACATTCAGGACAAGCAACATGTCGAGTGGTAGGAGATCCCCATTACTTCACTTTTGATGGAGTGAAGTACACTTTTGTGGGAACCTGCACCTACACTTTGGTTGAGATTGTCAGCACTGCCACCAGTGTCATTCCTATAACCATACTGGGCAAGAATGAAGACAGAGGACTGAGAGGGGCCACATACCTAAAAGAAGTCTATATAGATGTGCACGATGTACGAATCACTCTTCAGAAAAACCAAAGAATCCTGGTAGGTGCTCTTTACTTTGGCAAGAAGTATCTTAAAATTAGCTCACTTACAGTAGCTGTAGGAAAAAGGACCTTCATGTTTCTTAAGGAATATTTACACGTATGCTTAACACTTGTGAGCACCTCCATTAAATGAGTATCATGAGGAGATATCATTTCTCAGTAGTTCCCAAGACTTCTGGTTTGGGTTTACTGTTTTATTGGTCATATCTTGGAGATGGAGCCCAGAGCCTCCAGATTGGAGAATTATTGCTTGAATTAAAGTATGGGACTCCCCACTTCAACAGCTCTTGTCAATCCAATCACCTATAGTGAACTAACAAGAGCAGAGGAAAGGCAAGTCATACTGTATCAGTTTAGAATAACATGGGGATCCATGGCAGTACGGGAGGCGGGAAATATACCCTAAGGGTGAGTAAGAGCTTGCTCACTACCAGTGATCTTTCCAACTGCTTATTAGAGGCACAGTCCTGCCCATCTCTCCTCAGCTGAAAGGCTTATTCCTGCAACCCATAGTTGGAATATGAAATGGTGGAAGTGTAAACAGCTAAAACTGTCACAGAGAAATCTTCAGCACTGCTAGAACTATAGACTGTGAGCAGAAAAGCTTTCATGGAACAGTGTCCATGCTGACAAAATTCCATGTCTCTCCAGTTGAACAATGAGAGAGTCTACACCCCAGTGGAGAACCGACTGCAAGGGGTGACCATTGGAAATGTTGGCAGATTTATAGTAGTGGAAACTGACTTTGGTGTGATAGTGAAATACGACGGCAATCATTATCTGGAAATCACCCTCCCACAATCTTATTTCTCACAGGTAAGATTTAGTGGGCAAACATCTGGCTCTTCATAACCACTGCTTTGTGCATTTACTTCTAGTTCCTTTCATCCTTGAGTTTTGCTATTGTATGTTTCTTTGTAGCTGTATTGTAACACATGACAATTTTTTCTTTTCTATTTTTTTCTCTTCACAACAATTTCCTTGTGTTCCAAGGGTGTAGTCAAAGAAAATTACCTGGCTAGAGGAATACGTTTAACTTAGAGAAATAAATGCCTTGAAGCCTTAGGAAATCACAGATTTACTACAATTTCTGTTTTGTTTCTCCATGGGTGCAGTCAGAATGTCTAAAAAGTCTCGTAGATTGGTTGTTGTTGATTCGGTCACATTATTTCATAGGCAATAAATAAAAAGTTATTGGGAAAGTTGATGTGAACAGGTCATGTTTAGAATATGGTTCTTTTTTGTTTGCAGGTGCATGGCATGTGTGGTAATTTCAATGATAATCATGAAGATGATCTGTCCTTGCCCAATGGAACAGTTGTCAGTGCCCCACAGTTCGGAAATAGCTGGAAAGTGGAGAAAGACAGTGATAAGGGGTAAATATTAATGTCTTTTCATATCTTCCATCTTGCTTCAGAAAACAGTCAATTGTTTTCTGTTGCTTTGAGTGTCTGCTACTTTGTAACATGTAAGCGGTGTGTGTGAGACTTTTCTTGAATTTGAAGCTCAAAAAAAAGGCCATCCCCACAGGAAACCACACAGGCCAGAGGGGACCCACAGCTGTTCTATCAGTCGACATACACACTTGGGGGATTAGTCTTTGGGGCACTCCACAGCGTGTACACAGCCTCTGACTACTTTACATTGATAACACCCCGAGCGGGATGATGGTGCAGGGGAATGGTGAGGGCCAGCTGCTCCCTAGGGGACAGGAAGCCATATGTGATAACACAGCTGAGAAAATAGTGGCCTCAGGCCCACAGTGGAAGCCAGAGACAGTCTGGATCAGTCCAGATCACCACAGGGAATTTGCAGTGGCAAGACAGATGCAAGATCAAGCTGTGAGTCAATCCTCTAGTCAGGGTCAAGTTTAGTGAGAGTAACAAGTGTCAGACACAGCATGGTAATTGTCAGGCAGGTCTAATTCTGCCTAGTCTTTCACTCAGACAGAAGGAAGACCGTAATCTCTAACCTTTTCTACCTCACAGTAGAAACAAACTTTTCAATTTTCATGTCTTATGCATGCCTTTGGAACTTAAATGCCTGTGTCTGTACTTTCTTGCAGTTGCTTACCAGACTTAAGAGATGATGATGATCCTCCTTGCACTGCTGAGAATAAACAAGTCATTGAGAGCCAGTGTAGTGTCCTAAAATCAGACAAATTCAAAGTATGCCATAATCTAGTCAACCCTGAAGACTTCGTAGAGATCTGCATCTATGACATGTGCCAGTATGATGGCATGAAGTCTGCTCTCTGCGACATAGTTCAAGCCTATGTGGATACCTGCAAGACCCATGGAATCACCATTAAATGGAGGAATAGCACATTCTGTCGTAAGTACACAAACAAGGGAAAAAACCTGAAACTTGGATGACCAATAGTATGAAAACAAATAAGCAGAATTAGGTGAACAAGTTACGTCAAAGAAAATTAAATCCAAAGTCTCACAAAACACAGTTCTATTATTTCACTGGTGTGCTGAACTGTGTTCAGGTTCATATAAAACCAGTGATAACTCAGGACTAGGCAAGCTGTGGCTACTAATGTGGAGTTAGAATGGTTATAGTAGCCAAATGAGTTCCATGAGATATTTCAGTGAGCCTAAAATGGAGAAATAATACAACCAGAAGACTAAAAGAAAGTTGGATACTGTGATAGGACACAGGACTCAATACCACTCACTGATTTGAATGAAAACTGTCAGTTTGCCCAGCTGTTTATTACAGGCCATGTTCTCAGATTAATTGCCAGGGTATGTGCCTCACTCCATCCATTCAACAAAGCTATAAACTAATTATGCAAAAATAAATAAAGATCACGTAGTGGGGGGTTTATTTGTAGGGTTTTTTCACAATTTAGTATCACATGATGGGATTATCACATAATGTGGAGGACAAGACAATTAACTGGTTAAAAACCAAGCCAGAGGAATGTTGAATAGGTCTGTCAAAAATCCCTAGTTGCCTCCTTGCCACAAGTAGAGGAAAATACCGGACTAAAAAACCTTTTGTCATGTTAGCCTGTTTCTTGAACTGTCCCCTTATGCATCTGTAGTCATTTGCAGAAATGCGGTATGGAGCTGGATGAATCTGCAGTCCGAAAGTGCACTGCATATCTTGCATGGGTTAACGTCTGTTGTTAAGTTTACTGATGCAAACTAGCTGGTTTGCATCAGTGGAGGGTGAAACATTCTAAGATATTTGCCCTTAAGATTCACATTTCTAGCAGTGCCCAAAAAGGCATTTGCAGCATAACTGGAACACTGAATCTGAATGATCTAGTGCCAGGTGCCAGAAGTTCAGGCATACCTGTAATAAAACTGCATGAGCAGCTCCACAAAGGGTTCTTTGTTTTGTTTTGGTTAGTTCAGGGGGTTTTTTTTAAGTAAAAAAACAAAAATAAAAATTGGTGGATCATCAAAATCAGCTATTAAAAGGCAATTCTGTACTACCTTTCACAGGCCAACATATAGCATTCAGTGTTTGCAGGGCACTTTGTAAATGCATCTAATAACGCTGCTATTCTCCCACACAGCATTGCCCTGCCCATCCCGGAGCCATTACAAAGACTGTGTCTCCGCCTGCCCATCAACATGCAATGACATTTTTGCCTCTTCCCTTTGTGACAAGACAGAAGAGTGTACAGAGGGCTGTGAGTGTGATGATAATTATGTGCTCAGTAATGGCAACTGTGTACCTCTGAGCAGTTGTGGCTGCAGGGATGATGACAACAATTACTATAGTGTAAGTAGGTTGTGGAGCAAATCTGTGGCTTCAAAATATGTAGAAAGTGGCCTCTTGACCATCTTAATATGAGAAAGAGAGAGAGAGAGAGAGGGAGAGGGAGAGAGAGAGAGAGGGAGAGAGAGAGAGAGAGAGAGAAGGATCAAATTCTTCAGGGTCTGCCTCTTAAATACCTTTCATCTGATGAGTAAAAGCTGCAGGCTTGGTATTAGGAGATGCAGAAGCTTGTTTGGTACTTCACACCTGAGGCCAAAACTCAGGCATATTTGAAAACAGTCTTTTTTCAGATCAGAGATACACAGTCTGTCCTATTTTGTGTGAACACTGTCTGTGTTCAATTTTCATGTCAAAGACAATGAGATAAACGGACTGAGATCCCCAATCCCAGTAGTAGTGAGACTACACTTGGATTGCACAATTGTGGAATCACCAACTGGACAGACTGCACCTAACCTGTCCCCACACCCTTAGCTATTGAACTTTTATTGCATTGCAAAGCTGAACACCTTGATAACATATTATCACCACAACTTGTGTTTAGGCTGGGGAGACATGGATAACTCCACACTGCACCAAAAGATGCCAGTGTCAGAAGAACGGTGTCATCAGTTGTAAGAGCTATGGCTGTGATTCTAGAGAAACCTGTGTGATCAAAAATGGAAAACACAAGTGCCATCCAACAGGTATGTGAAAGCAAGTCTTCATTTGATGTTCCATGAGGGTTGGAGAAGGAGGGAGAATGTGTGTGTCCATTGTTTCTTCCACGGCAATTCCAGACTTTGAAGGGGAAAGAAGGAAACTCTAACAGTGTTGTTGATGACACATTATTGAATATGAAAAGCCTCACTTCTCATAACAGAAGGTTCCAGCTCCATATAGAGAATTGTAAGTAATGAAATGATGAGTAATGAAGCTCTTCCTTTTTAGGCTTTGGGAGATGCCAGATCATGGGCGACCCACACTACATCACCTTCGACGGTCTGGTGCACCACTTCCAAGGGAAATACACATATATTGTGGCTCAGACCATCCCTGGCCTACCTGATACTCTGACACAGTTCAGTATTGAAGGCATAAACTCTCCTTTACATCGAAGTCGACATATTACCTACCTGAAAGAGATTCTCATCAATGTTTACAACCACACAGTGCGATTCAGGCAGAACAAGCAGGTTCTGGTAAGTCTCTGTCTGACAGCAGAGCATGGAGAAAGACTCTCCCTTGGAGTAAAACACCTTTGGGTAATAAATGTTTGTTTTGAAGAATTAAAGTACTAAAGTACTAAATGGTATTATTACAGCAGTGCTATGGGGCAACCACAAATGAGATTTTCAGTTGTGTTGAGTCTTTTTTTTCTGTAGGTATGAAGGATATAATTCTACTTCAAATGAATAAATATATAAATAGAGTTTTGGGAATAAAACACCAAATATCCCAAGACTTGCAATAAAGTCACACAAATTTTTATCAGTGGTAGGGAAAACTGTGAATTATGCTAGGATAATTTAATTTTCTTCCCCTTTATTGGTGTGTAAGAATATACATAGCCCCTATACACACTTTAGCTCAATAATAGAAATCTCTTATGATGATATGAAAGTACTGTGTCCAGATCACTTTCCTCAATATATGATTTGGTGGAAACATTGAAAAATTAAATACTAAGTTTTTTACTGATTAAATTATCTCATACATTTATCATGAAATGCAAGAAGTGTTGATTTGCAGCATTGACCTGTACTGAAACCAGATTTTAATTTGGCCTATATATAATGAATTTCAATTTATTTCCCTGTTAGTTGGATGGTGTCAGGGTGAGACCCCCTCTTCGACCTCATGGAGGTATTCATATATATCAGAGGACAACAAGAATTTACCTGGAGACAGATTTTGGCTTATATGTGAGCTTTGATGGCAATCAAAATGCAGGTAAGTGATACTAAAAAAAAAGGGCAGAAATATTTATGCACTGTCTCAAAAAAATGTTCTCATTCCAAAGTTAATTCTGATTTACAACAGCATATAGCTATATTATTTCTAAGTGTATGGTGAAAGGGCCAAGCTATTTATTTACATGACAATCATTCACAACCCTAAAATTCCAACTGCAGAAAGAAATAGTCTGCTTATAGGAATTCTGTTTCTCAGTGGTAAAGTGGATTGTAAATGAAGGGCAAAAAGTGGGTGATGCATTCAGTTTGTTGCAAAGCAGTAAGCAGCATGCACTAAGAGCACCTGGGCAATGATGTCATGTTATATAATAAAATATAAGAAATTACTGCAAGAAATTCCTTTTTCCATGATCTATTTTGCAGAGCACAAGAGCAGTCCTGTGAATAAATGTATGAACATGTATGCTCAGGGCTGTAAGTCACATGCTACATGTGAAGGCCCTGTCATGTTACAAACTGAGTCATAAAATGTGGCACTTGGCATTGTTTTCCACCTCTTCCATACACTCAGAGACAATGATTTGTGTAACAGCTTTTTTTTTTCTTCTGACTTTCCCTAGATATAAAGCTGGCCAACACCTACAGAAGCAGAGTGGAAGGCTTGTGTGGTGACTTTGATGGGAGACATAGAAATGACTTCACAAATCCAGATGGTGTTTGGGTGAAGAACGTGAATGTATTTGGTGAAAGTTGGAAAGTTCCTTTAAAAAGAAGCTCTCGTCTCAGGTACTTGTTTTTCTACTTAATATCCATGGCAAGCACTGCCTCTAGAAGTGAGTGAATTAAGCCATACTTACCCTCCAGGAATAATTACACTGTCTTATTTCTGGTCATTCTTCTTCCCTTTGTTTGTGTGTAGGGACAACCTCTGCTCATCACTAAGGTGAACTATCAGTGCCCTTCTATCTAGTCAAAAGACACCTGAATTACTGCATTACTGCAGTTCAGTATCCCTCTTTGGAGTCACAGCCATTACAACTGCTGGGGCACAGGGATAAAACTCATCTTTGCCAAGCTCATGGTTGCTGGCAAAAATAAGTACATGGTATACCAGATGGGCCTAAGCAAGTGTAAATCCTGATTTTATGTCAGTCCTTCTCCTGGAACAGAGATTTATTTCAGCTGTATGATTCTGCCTGATGTTCCAGTTCTGTTGAATGGATTGGATGAAGGAGGCATTCTGTGTCATGCAGAATTTCCAAAAAGAGAACTACAGACATCTCCTTTAATTTAAATATCATAAATCCCTGAGATCATAGGAAGTGTTCCAGCACATTTTTGATTTGCTACATCTTAGTCCTTCCCATTCAGGATAAATCATGAGAGATAAATAAGCCTACATTTACACTATGAGGCAAAAGTATTCCTGCAGTGTTACGTAGAGACTAGTACTGTGAATGCTGGACGTACACAGAACACTGATGGTTTCATAATGGCTTCATTTATAGACGAGATGTCAACTCAGAAAATGAGTCTGAGGAGGAGCCAGATCCAGGGCTTTTCCAAGGTTGCAACGCAAATCAGCTGGAGCAGCAAAATGCAACTTCAAAATGTCAAATCCTAACAAACTTGAATGGTCCTTTTGCAAAGTGTCATTCTACAGTCCTACCTGATTTCTATTTCACGTGAGTGTTTACTGCCAACAGTTGTTCTCCCCATTTGCAAAATCATTTTGGTGATAGTTTCTGACAAGAACTTTTCATCTTCATTCTCAAGGGTATTAATAGGAGCTGAGGATAATAAGTGTCTTTGGAGAACGGGGCCCAGTGATTCCATTATTGATATATACCCTTATTTATTTTTAAATAAATGTGATGGCCTTTCTTTTGTCTATTTAGAGTTTACTTCTCTGTTAGCTCTATAAAGTAGCTTTCCTCTTTTTGCACACAGATAAAGCAGTAGTGTTAAGCTTTATACCTGTAGCCTGGAATTTCCAGTGTGCCTACTGCTCTCATTTGAATTCAGTGGGAATTTAGCATCCAGGTCTATTGTCTTCCTTTAAGCAATTCTAGCTTCATAAAATCTATATCATGCTATAGCCAGAAGCTGAAGTTGTCAGTGACGCTTGAATTTTTCATGGAGAAGTACAAAAACCAGAGTAGTGAAGAGTAACTAATCCGGTATCTTTAAGATAAAGTTCCCTCTGCTCTGTTTCCTACCTACACAATTCCTACATACTTAATTTGGATCTGTATTCATGCCCACATTCATCATTCATTCATCATCAGTCACAAATATGACAAGCAGCTGCCAGTTTTCTTTAGTTACATAGTTGTAATATTTAAAGATAGACAACGCCCACCTCTTACCTGTGAGAAGAATGTTACGGTGTCTTAAGCCAAATAAAGTGGACCACTGGCTTCAACGTATATGTGCTGATTCTTAGCATAACTTTTCTCCTTACTCTAGAATTTGGTTGTGCAGCCTATTCTGCCTGCCTAGCGGTGCCCTGATCTTACTGAGGCACTGCATATTTTCAGATTCCGTTCATCTTGGATCTCAGTGCCTCTGAAAATCAGGCCACAGATATTCAAATGATGAGCAAAGATGAGAAAGTAGCGCTGGCAAACACACACTGGGTAAAACAGCATTTTGTGTCAGTATTCAAGGCACGTGGACATGGGGAGGGTACCCATGTGTTGAAAGAAGTGTAAGACTTAGCAGTACTAAAAAGTGCTCTACAAGCAAGATGTAGCCCAAAACAGAAGCAGATAGCAAAGAATAACACCTCACATATTAGCAGCAGCTGCACAACAAATGACCTGATCTTCCAGTTATGTGTCTGGGGTGCTTTTTATTCCTCTGTTTCCTGTCAGGAAGATACTGGAAAACAGAACTAAGTCAGAGTCAGGCAGAAAAGCAAATGAAAATAAGCAATAACAGATGTAGTGGGAATTAATGTTTTCTCATGTTGCACATAGGAGCTGCCTGTTTGACATGTGTGTGGAAAGAGATGAGGTCACTACCTTGTGTCGCAGTCTGGAGGAATATGTGCTGGCTTGTCAGCAGCAAGGAGTCAAGATGGATGGCTGGAGAAAACAGACAGTTTGTGGTAAGCATGGGAAGAAATGGGAAGTATGGATTCTGCCTCCAGGACTCTCAAAATATGAGGTTTAAGGCTTTTCCTAGTCATACTATATATCAAAAACTTCTCAGGGAGTAAAAAATATGTTGATTCTCACTTCACTCAGTCTTCACAGTTTAACATGCACATTTGCCTTTCTGGCCTCTCTTCTGTGTCCTATGCTGACTTTCACATTTAGATCCCAGCTTACAAAGACACTTTGGAAATCAGAACTGTCAGGTCCCTACCATCAGAAGTTCTGTGAGAGAAAAAAATGTCCCCCTTCCCAATGGGACAAAAAAAAGAAAAAAAAAATTTGGAAACCATTCACAAGCTAGAAATCTAAAGGGAAAACATTTAATTTTAATCTCCTTTAAAATCTACAAAATATACTATCTTTTTTGCCTGTGAAATTTCAAGATAAAAAAAAGACTCAACTGAAAACACTAAAATTTTCAGACTAAAAAATTGCTGAAATAAAACTTATAATTATCTCAAACTTTTTTTTTTACTAAATTTTTTGGAGATTGGGAGATTAATCAAACCATATTTTCCCTGTGTTTCCTATGACTCTGTATTTCTGGTGAAACACAGTTCCCAAAGCATGGAACAGGTCTGGCACCTGCAGGGATGGCTATCCTCAATGTATGGGAAGCTGTTTTGAGATCAGTGTATATCAGGAATGAGAGCACATTATACAAGTAGCTTAAATGATGCATTTCCTGACTTTGGAGTGCTTTACTTACAACTTCAGTACTATTATATATGTATGCACACCTCTGAGTATGTATATTCATCATATGGTCTCCTACAAAATTCTGCCTTCTGGATCTGAAAGGGAATTCTATATTTAAGTAATGCACAGCAGCCTGGTATAACTGGACTGTCCTTATTTTTACAGGTATATCATGTCCTGCCAACAGCAACTACAGCTCATGCATGTCTGCATGCCCAGCATCCTGCAATGACCTGACCAGCCCCTCTGAGTGTGAATCACCCTGCGTGGAGGGCTGTGAATGTCTCCCTGGCTATGTTCTTAGTGGTTTTGACTGTGTGCCTTACAAAGAGTGTGGCTGCACATACCTGAACAAATACTATGAGGTACATACAGTCTCTCTGTGGCTCAGACAGCACCCACAGCACTAAACAGTATTTTCTTCCATTAGTTATTTTGACAATCTCCTCGTAACCCTCAGCATGTAATTTTGCATTAGAAACAAAGAGAAACTGTTGAGTAAAATTCTGGTTTCTGGAGAAAGGGAAGAGAGAGGAGATCCCTTGGTCTCCCTCTGAAACTGTCTGCCAGAATACTCAAGGCAGCACTTGGAGAAAGTATATGATTGCACTCTGACCTCCATGTTCATGCCTGACCTTTATTAGGCTAAATAATAGCCTCATAGGCACTAAAGTTTACAACATACCAGTTACAGAGAAATTCTATGAGTCAGTGTGGTCCCAAATCATCTCTGCGAAGAGAGATAAAGACAGTGTTGAGAGACTGTAGAGCTGGGGAGGACATGAAGAGAGCCCTGAGCAAGGCTGGATTCTGAGGATAATCCTCCATTATCACTGCAGGATAGAACAAGTTCATTCTCTCATATATTTATGCTTTAACACCAGAGATTTGGTACAGAAAAGGCCTAAGCCAGTAAACATTTTTTTATTGGAGGAGGGAGACACTATTTGCAGGTGGCACTTCTAATTAAAATGGCAGATAGAATTCCCACATTGCCGTGGAGGTATGATGTGATGCATGTGCCACCCTTATCTCTAGCAACAGTTAGACACTGTTGATTGCACGTGTACCCCACTTGGGACTAGGATCTCATACCTCAAGCTCTTCTTTTGCCTTCTTTCTTGGGCCACCCTTTAGTTTCAAATAGCTGGATTAGTAAGCTGCTTGTTTTATTTGTACAAACTAATTTAAAAAAAAAAAATCTGCCCTGTTGCTGTTCATCAGGAAAGCATTGGAGAGACTATAATGGGGCTCCGTGCTCTATTCCTGTTTTTTTATTGGATGATTTTGTTTTATATTCTTAACATCTCACTGCTGTCTTCCAGATTGGAGAAATATTCACCACTGATGACTGCTCTCAGATATGCCAGTGCACAGAAAGCTCCACTGTTTTCTGCTTTGACAAAGACTGTGGGTCTGATGAAATCTGTGGAATTTCCAACTACAGTCGTGGATGCTACAGGAGTGAGTCAACCACTATCACATTTTCTTTGATGCTATGAAGTCTTGACTTACCTTATAAGACCTCACTGGGCTGGGGGTAGTTTCAAGAGAGTGCGTACAGAAGAAAAGCATGTAGGGGATCTTGCGCTGATGTTTCCTTGCAGAAAGACTTTCTTTCCGTTATTCCTGTTGTCAGATACAAGTAACTGCCTTATAAAATCCAGGGGATGTGCAGCATTAGGAGTCAGTGTAATCTAAGCAAGAACAGTTCTCTCAGGGTTCAATTATCTGAGAATCAAGTGTTTCTCCTTCCTTTTCACTAGGTGGACCATGTATGCCAAATCCTTGTAAGAATGATGGTGTTTGCTCTGAAACTACCAATGACACCTCTCTCCGTTTCTACTGTGAATGTTCAGAGCTGTACACAGGACCAAAGTGTGAGGCTGAAAAGATAGGTAATAAAACTATTTTGGATTTCCCTGTCTGCATTACTGGCATCACTTTAAAAAATGGGTGTTATTATGGAGAAAACTGAGCTTGGTCTTCATTTTCATTATGTAAATTAGTAACTCAATGGATGAGAGCCTATGGTCATCCAAGCAGAAAGTGTCAGATGCCTAGTGGAGAAGTGCCAGAAATCATGACAGCAGGGCTCTGTAGAGCACACAGGATCTGGGTCTGACACCAGTCCAGAAAGCCACATTCACCAGAGAACACAGTGTAAACCAAACAGATAGGCAAGGATTGAGAAAAAAAATTCTATTCACAGTATGGTCAGCTTTCACTGACAGGGCTCCTATTTCTTCTTCAGTTGAAGACCCTGACACAGAGAATCCCAAGGACCATACAGTTGGCATCGTCATTGGAGTTGTGGCAGGTGTAGCTGTTATTGTCATTCTCATCTCCTCTGCAGTGTACCTGTACAGGTAAGGCTTTTTCCCAGCATTGCTACATTCAAAAGAGTCAAGACACATATACCCCTTTTAGCAACTGCAAACCCCAAAACTTCAGTTAGTCACATACCTGCAGGGCCAGAAAGGAACCACAGCACTTGGGATCTCTTTTGACCATTGTTTGACCTCTTACTATAGATAAGAATAGAAATTAAAATTGATTGTTCTTTTTTTTTTCCTTCTCTCATTGTACAGGAGAAAGAGAAAGATGGATACAGCTACAATAACAAGGGATTCTTCTTTGAAGTGGTCCAGGGATGGATTGGATGCCAGAGTACATGAGCAAGATTATGGCTGCATTGTAAACAGTGCATTTGATCAAAATGAATCCCAAAATACATAGCTATAGTTAACAGTATTTTTCCAATTCATTTGTTCATACTTTCTGTTCCTGTATTTTAATTTTATTTCTAATACATTGAGAAGAAATAATAATAAAATTATCATTGCATTTGTTGAAAACCTTTGACGTTGTTATTTTAAAATATCTCTCGGATCTCATGTTGTAGCCCAACCTGAAATATGCTCTAACTGACATTAAAAACTCTGTTGTCTTCAAAGGCTGTTTGAAAAACACAAAGTCCAGACAGAATCTGACAGCATGTGTGTGCTGCATACCATCACCTACTCACCTCTGAGAGATGTCCAAAACTGTAGACTGATGTGGTCAGAATTCAAACTGAAAGAGAGCGTGTTTATATTACATATTAGAAAGTAGGTTTAGATCAGATTTTAGAAAGAGAGTGTTTACTGTGAGGGTGATAAGGCACTGGAACAGGTTGCTCAGAGAAGTTGTGGCTGCCTCATCCCTGGAAGTGTTCGAGGTTGGATGGAGCTCTGAGCAACCTGATCCAGTGAAAGGTATCCCTGCCCAGAGCAGCAGGTTTGAAACGGAATGATCTTTAAAGTCCCTTCCAACCCAAACCATTCTATCATTCTATGAACTAATTATAGCATCCCAGGCAGGTCTTCCTGAGATTATCTTACCCAAATCCTTCCATGGGGAGGGGATTAATTGACTGATGTGGACATAGTTCTCACTCCTTTCCTGGAAAGGCATATCCAATTGGGGAGAGAAATAAAAAAGAAGACACTGAGCTCATCTGAGGACAGACATACTTAAACAAATAACATCCATTGTCCCCCTTGGGTGTGATGGACTGAAAGAAGTGATTGTTTGAAGGAGGAGTGCCTCCTTGCTATTAGGGTGGAAGGGACAAGGGGGACAAGAAATAGTGTTGTGATCAGTCCCTGTGGGGGCTAAGTGAGATCATAACTTAACACAAACTTTCTGAAAAATGAAATCCTGTCATAAGCTCTCTGCCAAAATGATGTGAGAGTAGATTTGCATCCACTCAGCTGCAGACTACACTAAAGACTCCCCTACATCAGGAGACCAGGTGCTTGCAACAAGGCCTGGTAACATGCTGTGTGTGACACCCACCCCATAACAGACCAGTTACAAAGCTCAGGGACGGAAGCACTGCCTGGGCCTTGTACAAGGCCAGAATGAATTTCCAGTGCTACAAGTGAAGCTTTGAGATGTAAGCAACAGAAAGGTTTTACTGATGTTTCTTCAGTTCATTGCAGGTTACCTCCTGATTTTTTAGGAATACATAAAATGCTTGCAGTTCAGCTGCAGTGCAAGAGGCAAGGGGCCCTGAACTGGTGCCAACCTTTTACATAACAAAGGGCACGGGCACAGGGACCTGTAGCATCAGATAGGTGAACAGACACTCGAATACACAGCAGGAGCCAGGGACAGCAGACTTTCACACAGACTGTGAGGGTATAAAAACTGCAGAGTTTCTTTTTCCAGGGTCCCTCCTTGAAGGCACCCAGCTCAAGCTGCGGTTTTGTTGTTGCAATTTATTTTAAGCATCCAGGTGTCTGAGACTCTGCTAGGGGAAACCTGGGGTCAAGCCAGGGAGGAAACCTTCTCTGACTGTGTGAGAGTGGGGTGTACAGGGAGTCGAGCAGGGCACCCATTGGCTCACTGGGGCCACCTGCTCTGATGGGCAGTCCCAGCTCAGGTGGTGTGAGTGTGCCTGCCACAGGGGCTTCCCGGACAAAAGGGTTTCCTTACCAATGATTACAGTGAGGAACAGTGTGGCCTTCCTGTTGTTTCTGCCACAATGCTGGTTATTATTTACTTACCCTTTCCCTTTCCTTTTCATCCATAAACTCCTGTGTACTGTTAGCAAGAGAAGTATTTGCAGTCCCCATGGTGAGTTAGGTTATTCTGGTCCATTCAAGGACACACCAGCCTGCTCATGTGGCCTGTTCGTGCACACAGGCCACAGCTATTTTGGAGAGTGTGTGAATAGAAAGGGCCTTTCAACCTCATTATGTAATGAAAATGAATCAACGAGAGAGACCTACTTGTGCACAAATGAACTGTCAACCTTATGCTGGAATTTCACCGTGATTATAATGCCATCTTTCCTGCCTCTTCAGCGGCAGCTTCCTATTGCGCTCTTGCGCCTGCTACAGCGCGATTCTGTGACTGCTGAGCGGTGCTGACCACACTCACCTCCCCTTGCCCCGGTGGGAGCACAGGCCAGTCCCTGCCCTGCAGGATCCCTGCCCGGGCTCTCCCAGGCAACAGAACTCCTCTGTGCCCAGGTAAAGCAGATTTCTAGGTCTCTACATTTATATATTTTTTTGGTCAATAACACAAGAATACCCCTGGCTGTCCACTGCAAAGCTTTGTAAATAGTTCGGACTTGAAGTCTGAAGTACAGAAAGAACTGCCACGCAGTGCTCCACTGAATTAACTAATTCATGTCACTAGAAGACAGAAAGATGACAAATCTCCCACTGCTCTCATCTTTTAAATAAACCAGCTTGCTCACCTGACTTTTTGAATGCCGGCTTTTAAATAAACTGCTGAGTTCAACTCACCCAGAAGACAGTTTTATTGTTTGTGAACTTCCTTTTTAGCACACTGTGCAGGCAACAGCAGAATATGTCCATATGGGATCGGGATCCCTCTCGGATCAAGACTCTTGCTGAGCACAATGATCAGATTCCGCTGATGTCCTGAAAGAAATGCCTGGGCCGCGTCAAAAAAAAAAAAAAAAAAAAAAAAAAAAAAAAAAAAAAAAAATAGCCATCCTAAATGTCTTTTTGCTGTAAAATGATTTCATTCTGAGCTCCATCTCTGTTGTTTCTTCTTACAGTGAAGAAGTGGAACGGCAGCATACCATTTCCCTTTCGGAACGTTTCCTGATGAGGGATGCTCACTCACCGTAAAACCGGGTACAACCGGAACATCTACGTGGCTGGAGGAGATGGCAAGGCGGCGGTGGCCGGTCTTCGTTGGGAATAGAACGAGCGAATTAGCCAACACCCTCGGGGGGGGAGCCTTCGTCGGCGAGGAGGGGTGGCTCGGGGCGGGACGGGAGCGCTCCGGGACAGCCCTGGCAGTGATCCCGGCAGGATCTGCGCAAGCGCCTTCTCCTCGCTATTTATAGTGTGCCAGCTGATCAGGAGCCTGGTCGCGGCAGCTGCGGGACGGGCGGTGCGGTGAGCGAGGCGATGTGAAGGGGCGGGGAGCGGAGCTCAGGGGATGGGACCGGAGCTCGGGGGATGCGAGCGGGCGTCTGCCGGCGGGATGCGGCTCTGGCGAGGGGCCGGCGGTGCCCCGGAGCCTGGGGACGGGCTCGGCACCGCGGGCACCCCCGGGGAGCTGCGTCCCGCCAGCGGAGCGGGCCCGGGCG
>JAWWES010000011.1:11859836-11877247 GCA_035583135.1 Lophotriccus pileatus
AGAAGTCCCTTTTGTTTACGTAAGCAAGCTTTATCTTAGTTGACCACAATTTGGGCAGCACCCCTCTTTCAAGCAGTCACAATTTTGCAAAGTTACACTTAGCTAAATTTTACTAAAAAAGCTAAATTTTTATTTGCCTCTATTTCAAACTGAGCAGGTCCTGGGAGGGTGGGAGGTAGGTCTTATAGTCTGTATCCCTCGGTGTTTTCAAGGAGTGCTCTGATTTGGATATCATGATGTTTTGGTTGGATTTGCCTGCCTGGGGAATGTCCCTCACAGATTCATGCCCCAGTTTCTTTCTGTGAAAGAAACTTCTTCCTGTTTTTTTCTTTCCCCTTTCATCTCAGCCTTCAGGTTTATTCCTTCACTGGCACTGCAGTACAGACTGAACACATTTGAGGTTGGGCTGGGCAAAGACTCTGTCACTGAAAGTTATTTATCAGAGTACTCTGTTCTCACTCACAGACACACACACACACTCTCATATTCCCCTCTAAGAAGATGATGGCTGACCAGGTGTGTCTGCCAGACCACAACACAGCCCATTACCATTTAGTCTGGCATGTTAAGAAAACTTGAAACAGGTTTATTTACCTTTCATCACCAGTAGCATCCCCTGTTACCAACAGAGGCACAATGAAATGAATCTGGAAGTGAGCAGCTCTATTAAAAAGCACAATGAACCCAAGACCTGTTGTTCCTTTGTGCTTTCAAAGAGTGTTCTGTTTCCAGTACATTATACCTTGTCCTCAGCCTGATCATAATTGGCTTATTAATTAATTAATACTTGAGAGACACCGTGAAATTGCTAAGCATCAAGTAAAACCAACAAGCGTTTATATCTTATGTTGTGGGTTTACCAGCACCTTGGGGCTGAAAATAGTTAATTCTGTGTGGATTTCCGGAGGAAAGTCAATCAAAAGTTTTAGTAGCGCCTGTGCAAATGACATGTTTAAAGAAAACGGAAGAGAAGGTTAATTGTGGAGAAGAAATTAGAGCCACGAGCTAGCAGAGAGATCTCCGGGCCCCACGGGGCACGGGTGGCCCCCCTGACCCTCCGGTCCTGGCCCCGGGCAGGGCAGGCTCGGCCCTGAAGTCGAAGTGCGGGATAGCGAAGGAGAGAGAATCTGCCTGGAAGTTTTCCCGTCCGGCCTCGCCGCGAGGGAGGGGCGGTGAGAGCCGCGGCCGGGCCTGAAGCGCGGGTTGGCGGCAGCTGGGACCGCGGGTCGGCAGCAGCCACGAAGTAAACTTCTACCAGAAGAGTAGCCCGAGTTCCCGCAGCAGCTCGGAGCAGAGCAAAGCCCCGCAAAGAAGCGATAACAGCAACGAACCGAGCGAGCTAAAGTGAGTCTGCGTCCGAGAGCTGAGCAGAGCAAAAAGAAAAGCCAAACTGAAACGTTCTGGGTAACACTGAACAGAAATCCCAGAACTTGCGACCCGGGGGAGAGAAACAGACCCCGCTTGGAGGAGTCCTTCCCCCGGGTGGGATCTCTGCGGAGAAGGGAAGAGTTAAAACTTTACCTCCTTGTAATCCGTGGTGATAATTCATGGTGAAGCGAGTTTGTCCCACTGGTAGTCCATGAATGGACCCTCGGTAGAAGCCGAGTGGTTGGAGATGGGGTGCAGAAACCCCACACCTCATGACAGAGAGAGAAAAAGACATTTCCCAGCTACGGCAAATCAGAGCTGTCACCCTAGAAATAATAGAAGAGAAACTTTCAAGTGCTGCAGAATTGATTTAAAAGAACTGTAGCCCTGAGAGTGGAGAGAGACTTTCTCCTCCTAGACTGATACGGGGGCGGCGGGAGGGGCTGTTTATAAATACATAGAAACTTGATCATAAGAAACACTAGTTAGAGTTGTCTATATTGTTCTTTAGTTTCTATCCTGCTAGTAATAAATTATAATGTTATTTCCCCATGTCGAGTCTCTTTTGTCTGTATAAAACCTCTCTCAACTGGTAGTAATTGTGAAAAGAATTTAGAAAAAATTAATCCAGAATAAACCCACGACATCAAATTAAACACACAATAGAATATTTTGTAAGTAGAATTAAATTCCTTTACTGTCACTGCCTCACAGTATCCAGCTTAGCTGACAGTTGGTGTTATAATACATTTAAAAATGTGAACATTTAAGAAAGAGTAATTATGCAAACAGGCTAATGAGATCCATGCAGACAGCAATAGCTCCTCCTTGCATTTTTGGCAAACCAACAGCGTGTTCCCAGCTGGGTGCACATTGGACACATCTACAAAAAGAGCTTTACACTGTGATACTTTACAGAGGGTTTTTTTAATTACATGAATTTATTCTGTCATACGGATCCAGGTTTGTTCTGCCATTTATTTGAGGAGACACTGCTTGCAAGGGTACCTTGGTGGAAATCACTCTGGCACTGCTGTGCCTGCCTTTTGGTGGGCTCCAAGCCTGTCCAACGTGCACCTATTTGGTGGAGCCTCAAGAAAGCACTGGAAGAGGGCCAAGAAGACATTTCACTGTGTGTCTGTGGTTTGTCCCACTGGGGGAGTATTTTATTTGTTGATACTCATTAATTTCATCTCATTAATTTGCATCACATAGTAATTTTCTCTCTGTCCTTTGAGGAGGTATTGGGAATGTGATTCTTCTCCTCTTGCAATGAATTCCTTCCTTCATTAATTATAGCATGATTATCCCTTGAGTGTTGAAGTATCTGATGTATTAACAACTACTAATGAAACCTGGGAGTTGATATGGGGTGTATGACTTGTCCTGGCATCTGCAAAAGATTAACATTTTGAGCTTGGCATCACATGCAGTGCAGAGCTCTTATTGTATTACAGTAATATGAATTAAATAATATAATTCTGAATATAGTCAACTTCAATGTTTACACAGAAGTTATTCCTTTAGGATTTCCAGGATCTTTAGGCTTGGAATTGAGATGTAGCCTGACAGGGTTTGAAGGAGTCCCTAAAGACATATCAGTGTTGTAGCTCTGATCATGGATTTTGCTTCACATCATTTACAGAATGTAGGTGAGATTTGACAAGCACCTAAGTCAGCAACATTTAATTTCAACAGAAGGAGCGTTATCCTAACATTTACATGATGAAAGGTTTATTGACTAGATTAAGAATATTTATTGAACTGTGCTGAGAATGACATAATTGAAAATCCCTGTGCATATTCTCTGAATCCCCTCAGGGTAATTAAGAGCACTCAGGCTGCTGCTGACTTCTGTTTGCCTTCACCCCTGTGGCTATCCCTGCCACAGCAGTGGCCAGGTGCCCTCCCCAGAGGGAAGGAGATGAGCAGGAAATAGGGACACTCATTGCACTCTGCCTCCCCAAACATAGCGAATGTCTCTCTTGAGCAAAAGGTTGAAGGAGAAAAGATGACAAGATAGTTAAATGTAGAGAACCAGAACCCCTCCAGGCTAGGATGTGGCAGGGGAGAAGAGCAACCCCTTTCCTTCTCATGTCTCCTCCCACCCAGGCTATGTTTCTCTGAACATTAAGTATGAGGAGCTTGGATCAAATTTTGTCCCTGAACCAAGTTTATGCCTTGCAGTGGCTTGATGTTTAGGGCTAACACTGACTTCTGTGCTCAACCACTGCCTGCTTGAACTCAACTGATGCAAGATCAGAATCCAAAAAATAAAAAAAAATACATATTCAGAACAAGTTGCTGTGGGAACATGGACCTAATTTTCTGTTTGATTCCAGCTCACGCCACTGTATCTCCCTGGACCTTCAAAAGGCAATTCCTGCTTCATGCCACAGTCAGCTCCCTTAAATGTAGCATTACTATCTGCAGTCCCTTAATAGAGGGTTTATTTGTCCTCAACAGTTTTACCCTCCCTTGGAGAATATCAACAGGACAACCAAGTTATGAAGACTAACATCACAAAAGCACAATTGCAAGGAAAAATACCAAAATTCTAATTTAGCTGGATGTCTGTGCTTTGTCAGTTATTGCAATCTAATTCACACAATTAAATATCCTGAGATGAAGTCAATTGTCATTGCAAGATCACTAGAGAGAATGCTTTATCTTGACTTAAAAATTGCAATTGCAAAATGGTTGACATCAACACTGAGTACAAAGATACACTTGCATCTCTGAGCACTTGGTCAGTACCTACAGATGTTAGAGATACAAAAACATGATGTGCAGCCACCACATCTGTGCTGGCCAAAGTCCCAGCTATTCACAAAGCCCTTGCCAAGACCAGTGAGAGGCAGCAGTATAAATGCTCCTGAACAGCTCTTCACCTTCTCAAGGAAACTTTCAAAGGGCTGAATCTTGCCCTTTTCCAGTAATTCAGTGCAGGAACAATGATTCTGGCAGTGAGTTTGGAGGCAGTGTAAACTCTGCCTGGCTCTGAAGCAGCATGTGATTATGACAAAGATGTCAGTGAACCTCAGAGCTGCCACCCCTTCCACCCCACCCTCTAATCACATCACACCATCTGCAGGAACTGCATTTCTCAGTGCTAACTTCTAAGCCTTATCCTCAGTTCATTTTTGCTTTTACGTTTTAACGATGCAGAAGAACACAATATGTAAAATCCAGATCTGGAAGACTAAACTGTTACCTGCCAGATTCCTGTCACTCCTTCCCATCTCTACTTTCATTCACATAGTTTTGCTTTCTTTCCACTATTACATCCTTCCTCAGTGTGATTTTTTGCCTTCTATGGATATTTTTAAAGTGAGTTCAGAAATCAAGGAAATGTTTTGCAAATTCTCAGCAAGAACATTTTGCAATGTCAGCAAGGAAGGTCATCTAGCTGTGTGAGGATTGTGGGTTTTTTGTTGTCAAGACCTGTTACTTGACAAACCTTAAGAGGACTAAATCCTCCTGAAAATACAGTAGGAGGCAAACTCACTGATAAAGTACCCCTTCATAAAGCCCTACAAACCCCAGGTATCAGTATTCAGTCTTCTTTAATTCTTGGAATGTCAAGACCCCCAGGTACGAGTTATTTAACTCTTCTATAGAAATACATCTGTAGTAATACAGCAGAATACACAGCAATTTAAAAATAACCAGAAAGAGCATATAGATAGCTACTTGTGTCTGTGACAGGTGGAATTGCTGGCAGAGTTCAGGACAGGGGGCTGGCAGGCTGCACCACAGATTCACCCGTCTCAGGCATACACAATTAAGCCAACAGAAATGATCAACAGCATATTCAGTGTAGCCTCAGCTCAGCAACAGCGTGACGGTGAAGAATTAGAACACATAAATGGGATTTAAAATCTGCAAACTTGACTGGAACACATGTCAGGGGATGGACATTACACACATCAGGAGAGACTGTCATGTGTGGGAACATTTCATTACAGCAACCAGGAGCCTTAAGAACCATTTAAAGGGTTGGTTTTCTATTCCAAGACTCTTCCGTGGCTGTTTTAGAGCATTAATAGCCTACAGCTCTGAATTTTGCAGCTTACCCTTGTTAATAATTAGAAGCTGCTGCTAACCAATTCCTCTAAGCAGCAACTTTGCTGGAAACCGAAAGTCTGGCTTGAGGAACTGTAAGTCATGTGATTTCTCAGCATGGCCCTCTAACGGAGCTGACCTTTAGAAGATCTCTAAATAATTCCTACTCAGGAGATAGTAACCAAAAGGGGGAGTGGGGGCAAGGGATGGAGAAGGGAGGAGTGGGGAGGAATACCGAATTAGCATAGAAGTCTTTAAAACTTTGTGATTTAAGAAATTCACTATGAGTATGATATTTATTTGAGAAAAGAAGAATTGTAAAGAAAAACTAATGGTCTGTGAAGCCAGCAGTAACCAGGCTTACTCTACTGCTAAAATGACTGCTTAATTTCCTTGTACTTCCATACTTTTAGCTACTCTGCATTGTGTCAGCCTTATAAAACCATTCATCATTCACTTTAATGTGTTATATTAAAATAGGCCACAAGCCCTGCTGATATCTGAGAACACAATTTTGGTTATTGTGGTACCTAACAAACAACAAAAGAATTAGATGAAGGTTTTTGAGAGATTTGTCCCCCACTTGACTTCTCTGAAGAAGTGACAGACTTTTTTCTGTAGAGCTGGTGGAACTAGAATAACCACTGGAAATGCATTCTGCATAAACATTGGGACTGAAATGAATTATTCATCTGATAAATTTGGTTTCTCCATGAAAATTTAATACATTCAGTAGGACAAAGAGACAGACACTAAATCAAGGTGCCAGCCTTCGGACACTGAAGCTACATCTGGACTGAAATACCCCAAGCTTATGAGGAGCAGTCTGCCTCCAGGCACCACCATTACTGTTTCAAGCAGCAAGTTTCAGCCTTGGATGGAAGTGAAAGGTTCAAATTAAATACACTTTTCAGAGTGTAACACTGGAGTTCTCTTCAAAACCATCTCCAGAGGGCACTGAAAGACTGGTAACACCAAATCCAAACATTTCAGGAGCCCTGGAGCTTTTCACATATTTTGTAGGGTTTCAAACATGAAATACTGAAAGCTCAGACACATAGTAGCTTACAGTCCCAGCATTCATAGCTCTTTTCCATTTTAAGGACATTCATGTAGCATCCATAGTCCACTAACGGGAACACAGATGACATGACAGTGTGCTGCATGCAAAACCTCTGCTTACAGTCTGGCAGAAATACATGTCCAGCATTTCTCTATCTGAACTCAGCAAGTAACCATCCATAACTGTTTCTCCTCTTATCCACAGGATGTATTTGTTCCTGTGGATAAGAGAGGAAACAGTCATGGATGGCAGAGGAAAATCAGTCCCTCAGTGTGCCCCTGTTTATGCAGGAAAAAAATCTTGTGTCTATGTCACAGGAGAATAAAGTCAGTCCTAGCAGTTGCAAAAAGCATGAGCACTCCAGGCATGTGTCGCTGCTCAGGATGTCGCTTCATATTCTTCCCTGCAACCTTCTGCCAGGAACATGTGCTAATAACCAAAAAAGAGGTTCACCAGCTTTCCCCTGTGGCTTATGTCTATGAAGCATCAGTCGTCCCATCCCAAAGCACGCAGGAGAAGCCTTCAAAAAACTTCATACCTGTCCCACAAGTGCTAGTCTGACTTACTGACCTGTTCAGAAAAGAGCTTCAGTTAAAATGTCAGAGGTGGTTAGGGTGGTTGCAGTGACAGGGGTTAACCATCATCTAGCATCTGAATTTTGTTCTCTGGGAGGTAAGGCTATACTTCAGCAGCAGGCAAGCAGGTCTTTATGATGTCAACCCAACAATAGCCACAGGTTTGCCATGAGTTGATACTTTTATAGTGTCAGTGGTGGCATAAACATAAATTACATGTCCAGTGTGCAATGCTACTGCAGCTGTCCTACTGGACAACAATATGTGTCATAATGCAGCAACATATTTGCTGTGTGCAGGGGTCCATAAATAGGACACTGAATTTTGTCTCCAAGGAAAATGTTACTGTAACCAAAAGAGGGGATGGCAGAGTAACTCCATCAACCTGCTCCTTCATGCCTCAAGGAGTAAGGAGAGCATAGACCATCTAGCCTTCACTTTGCAGAGGATTTTGCTGTGAAGTGGGAACTCATGAAAACTTCAAAGACACTTTCAGGAATAAATGTGAAACATTTCTGGTTTGTGTCAATATCTTTGTGGCAAGTATTTACCATTGGGTAAACTGTGTTAGGTAGGCAGATATTTACTCATTTGCTTGTGTCAAACTTGTCATAAGCAGGGAACAAATTGCTTTGAGTCAAATAAACATTTTACTCATGTTGAAATATTTTTTATTTGGATTTACGGTTTTTTCCTTTCTAGAAAAAAATTTTTTCTGACTCTTTGATTCAAGCTAGATATTTTCAAACTCTGTTCTAGTACACACATGTTGGCTCAAAACAATTCATAATCCCTTCTAATTTGCATTTTGCTTTCCACAGTTACTTTTTAAGTCCAAAAGACCAAAGGAATTTTTACTGTGATTCCCAGCTTGCCCAGTTCTCTGGGTTTCTGTGGCACCACAAGAGTTCTTTAGCACCAAACAGTGGGAAAATACAGTTCCCATACTAAAGTGTTCCTCAGGCCTACCCAGCAAAAGCATGGGCGAGATCCAGGTGTGAAAAACTAACTGTGAAGTCAGTTCAGAGGGTACAACTCCCCTGCATACCTTTTCCAAAGAAGGAAGTGTTCCTCCTGGTCCAAAGATTGCCTGATTGATTATCTAGTTGCTTTACCCAGCTGGGGACCAAGATTGCAAAATGCAGTGAGCAGGAAGGCAGATTAACATCGAAGGGCTAAGAGAATATGTGCTGGTAGGTGCTGCCTTTTTTAAAGTAAGGAACACTTGCAGAAATATGCAGTGTTATTGTGTTTATGTATAGCAGACACAGTACAACAGAGTGAGTAAAAGTCACCATCAAAGATTCATAGGTGAGGAATACAAGCTGATGAATGAATTGTATCTGCAATTATGGTTGAAAAGCAGGGCCAAAACCTCAGATGGCTCAACTTAAAAGCATGTCACAGAATTCAATAAAATTATTCTGAGACCTAGCTGGCTCCCAATCTTTATTTCAGGCCTTAGGTCCTAGGGGGTAATAACCCTTCAAAGTCAGTTTATTTTGGCACTGGCAAAGCAGGAGCTGATGTGCGGCACCTGCCTAGCAGAGGAAGTTCACACCACAAAAGCAGGATGTTTTTGAAAACCCTCAGAATGAGATCACAATTCGCAGTTGTCAGGTTTCAATGTATGTTTTTTAAATGAATATCCCAAACAAATACCTCTCTCCAAAAAGAATTGTTAAATAATTAAATCCCTCTGCTTTGCAGGTCAGTAGATTTTTCACCCAGAAAATGCAAGTATCACAAGTCTTAAACCAAGAGGGCAACCAGGTTGCCTGGTAGCAATGAGCTAGCAAGAGAGCTCTGCTTTGTTCCCAGCATGGGAAGCGCACAGTGGTGCTGGGAGCGAACGCTTCTAGAAAACTTTGTCTCTTTGCAGCTCCTTCCAGCTGTGAAAGCCAAGTATTGCCAGAAGGGTTAAAATCTCCAACAAAAGACAGACACCAGGTAACAGTATCTGAAACCCTGTGAGGAATCCCAGCACCTGCCTATGTTCAGGAGCCTCTCAGGAGGACCCTCTACTTATTTCCTCAAAGGGGATCTCCCCAGAGGAGTTCTGGTATCTCAGTTAGCTACTTTTCACCCGGAGTAGCTCCCACCTGTATGGACAGCACAATGCAGTTCAAGAGAGGGATGCAGCAGTGGGGTGCTTCAATCATGAACACTTTGCCAATCTTGAGAGATGTGTTCAATTTGCAGGTGCCAGTAATTTGTACATGGGCAAGGGGACAGTGGAAACGTTGTGGCTTTATGTTACTGTGACCAGCTTTTCTGCTTCCAGTCAATTTAAAGGCAAGCAAGGGCTGATTAATCCTAGAGCAGAGAAGCAGTGATGAGTCAGTCTTGCCTCTTTCTCAAGTCTCTGAGAGAGTACTTTTACAGCCACCTGCAATAGTCCTGGACATGTGTCCACTGCAGTTTCTGTCAGAGTGACTCCTCACTGCTGTCAAATGTTGGGTTGCTATGGCCTCCCATATTTCCCTCTACTGTTATTGTCACAGAATCTGAGAAGAAGGTTTCATTCAGAGGTGGCCAGGCTGAGTCCTGCTCTAACATGTGCTGCAGCCTCTTGTAGTGGCTCTTTGAGTGGTACTGGAAGGTCTTTTTCAGAAGCAGCCACAGGGGTCTGTTCTCGATGACAGCTTCCTGTAAAGGCAAAAGCAAGAGGAAGATTTTAGAGGATCCAGGCAGCAGTTTTCCCTTTTCATCTGTGCTACACAGACAGGGCAAACAGTGGACACCTAGGTCTCCCACCCTGCCCTGCTCATCCACATGCCTTAAACAGGCTTTTACTGACCACTTCTCACACCAGCTCCACCAGAGCTCTCCACCAGAAAACTGTGACCAGCTCCTTCTGACAGTTTTCACAATCAGAGTAGAAAACACCAAAGACTGCCCACATTTTCCTAGCCTGGGGCAGGGCCTGATAGATCACTCTCACCAGAGGAAAGAAAAGGTGGCCTGGCCTTTCATTCCCTTGTATCTCATTATTCAGATGAGGTGCTTTGAGGAAGGGGAGTAAGGGTGAGGTAGCAGCAGTTACTGCTGTTTTACTAGGTATTCCCAAAACTGGGCTGAGGAGGAGGCAGAAAGAGTAAGACCTGGCCCTTTCATCTCTCCAATTAGCGCTGACCCATTCATTCAAGGAGGCACACTCACCTCGACAAGGAAGGACACAGCAAGTGTGACTGCAAGCATTACCACCATGGAGATCCGCCACGTGGTAGGGGTGCAAACAAGCTGGGAAAAAAGCAGGAGCTGTTCAGTAACGTGTGCCCACAGCAGACACTGGTGGGTACTTGATAAATAGAACATAGAATTATTTATGTTGGAAAAGACCCTTAAGATCATCTAGTCCAACCATCCACCTGGCACTGTAAAGTGCACCGTGTCCCTAAGTACCACAAGTACACTTCTTTTAAATGCTTCCAGGGATGATGCCTCAACCACTACCCCGAGCAGTCTGTTCCAGTCTGTAACCTTTTCAGTTAAGATTTGTTTCTTAATCTACAATCTAAACCTCCCTTGGCACAACCTGAGGCCATGGGGAAAAAAAAAGGTGACACTCACCTTGCTATGGCCTCCTGTCAGACAGTTGTAGAAAGAATTAGGGTTTCCCCTGAGCCTCCTTTTCCCCAGACTAAACAAACCCAGCTCCCTCAGCCACTCCTTGTGCTCCAGGCCCTTCACCAGCTTCATGTAAAGAAAAGCCAGAATCCCACACTGACTGTACACTGTACACTAGCTGATGAGCTAATATTGCTCCTTGTCTTGAGGAATTATTGATAAAGATGCTTTTAAACCTATGATGAAGTAGAGAAAACAGAGAAAACCGTACTGTACAACTGCAATAGAAGATCTAACTGCCTCTTTTCTCTAATGTAAGAAATAGTTCAAAGTCTGAGTACTTCTGCTCCAAACCTTCACCTACAGCATGACTGTGAGAGCGTCACAGTGGAGGACTTTAACATCTCCCAGTCTTGACATACTAATTGTCATGTCCACTGACAACCCTGTCCTACAGCTGATGTAGATCTTGTTCTTCTCTCACATTTCCCTTGGGATGGTGTGCACAAGACAACTCCCAGCTTGCATTCAGACAGACTAAATAAATCAAGTCCTTTTGGTATTTATTAATTAAGGATCAAGATAGATTGTCTATTGTCATGCAAGCCCCCACTAGTCTTTCTCTACCACTGTTCTAAATCCAAATACTGCTTTCGGAAACTGCAGGCTCTCTGAGACTTAAACAGGGAGCTTGAAGAGATTTGGGACTGAGAAATGAGAGCTTCTGTGGGCACCAACTGATAGATCTTCATTTCAAGAGGACCTTTGTTCAGAGTAGCACAGCTTGAGAAACACAAGCACATGGTGCTGTACTTTAAATTTGCAGAGCTTAGCGCCATTCTTGTCCTGGCTTCACAACTATCAAGCCACCAACAAACCAAGCATTGTAAGCTCAGTGATGCCAATCTTCTATTGCACAGACAATGTGCTGAAACAATCAAAAGTACATGTGTAGCTGTCCAGCTGTCACAGATCTTAGTTTGGAGTCATCACATCTCCAGAATGTTCTACAACACCTTCATCTAAAATCCATCTCTTCAAATTCTACTTGTCTTTAGAGGTGACATCTTCAGGTGTCTTTAGAGGTATCCCTCTAAAACTCTATGCCATTTGTTAAAACAATCCCACCACACTTATGATGGGACTGGTAGTAGGAAGAAACTTTCCCCCCGCCTTAGAACAATACTCACATCCATCTTAGAGTAGAGATCATCAATATCAGCAAACATCAAGAAGAGGCAAATGCCCAGCTGCCCTATGAGCACCAGTATGAACACATCTGAAGGGAGAAAAACAGACAAATAAAGCCACAGAGCTGTGAGTAATCTCAGCTTCTTGTCTTTATTACAGAAGATAGTAATAATTTTCTGTGTTATGCAATCATCAAAAAAATCCATAAGATAGGAAGGAACTTTCAGCAAAACAAAAATGAACAGGGTAAAACCCCAGCTTTACTCAGTCATGTATCTATACATGGGGGGGGGGCCAGCCCTATAGCCACAGATTTTGAACATTTGAAGTGACCTCTCACATCTGAGAAGCTTTACAGCCTTCCAGTGAGTCTCTCTCTGAGCTCAGTATCTCCTGTCATTCAGAAAATGTCCAGAGTGTTGTCTTGATCATGTTAATATGGTTAGGGATTCTGCCCCCAATTTCAGTGATACTGAGACTTTGCTCAGGCTTTTAGATGCAGAAAAAAACCCTATTAGACCTCACTACAACCCTTTCAAGCTTTTCCGTCCTGTGATGTTTCCTCTTTGCAGAAACTACTAATCTTAGAGTTAGCAAATGCTAAACATCTCTGGTTCTGGAATGGAAAATGGGACTCTGCAAACATGTGACGTCATTAAATGTTTTCTTCTGACATGGCCCCAAAAGAATGCTCTGAATGTGAATTTGCTCAAATACTGCTCAACCAGCACGCTCTGGGGAGAGAGGCATAGGGCTCTTCCAGAATTATTCTGAAGACTGAAGTGAGAGCACCTAATCTCCCCTTGAGATGTCTCATGTAACGTGATGCTTCTGCTAGCAAACACCACTTTCCTGCTACTCCTTTTGTCTGTTTCAGAAATCCAAGTGCCAGGTCCAGGATTTTAACATTACAGAAGACAGCTGCTGGCCACCGGATGCCACTGGCATTAGAAAGGTTCCCGAACAGGTGGCTTTTAGTCATTGAAATATCTAATATCAGGCTCCTGATTTTTTGGTCTGCATCTTTTTGGTCAAGTTTTCATTTTTCCCTAGTAAATTGACCCCCTGAGTTGACTTATGTATCCCTTCCTCTCTCCCCATACTTACAGTTTGTGTAGATGGGTTGCCTGAAAGGCTTTCCCTTGGAAAACACCAGTGCTACAATGAGGCAGTTGATGGTACTCAGCAGCCACACTGTGGTGTTTTCATAGCTCCTGTAGCCATTGTCTGTTTGTTCATGGGCTCCATCTCCCATTCCATGGAGCCCTAGGCTGTAGGAAGAATTCTCCATGTGATTCTTCACTGAGAGGCAGCCACTGAAAAAGAATGTCACACTGGTCAGCGAATGATTATTGTTCTGATTATTTCCCCCAACTTCTACTATAATTGACAGGAATCCTCCCTCATAGCCATGATATAAGTTACTGGCAATGCCCCCCGTCTCACTCTCTGGTTTCAGCTTGCTCAGTAGCTCAAACCTACTCAGATACCCTGGCCTCTCCTGCAGTCAAATCCTCTTCTTTGTGCTCAGCAGAAGCATTCTCACCACATGCACTGTGCTGCGTGGCAGATTGCTGGAGACCTTAGGGACCTGCAGACACCAGTGGTTAAAATGTTTGCACCCTGTGGGGAGCACAGGGTCTGCCTGCAGCTGCTGATCCGACCTGCAGTTAAGCTGATCAATAGTATCATCCACGAGGTCAACCCTGTATTACTAAGAGTCCCAAGAAGGTAACCTACCGGTGTAAATCAGTCTTGGAATACCAAGGCTGCTCCTGGACCACCACAAACCCGAAAATCTGCATGCTGAGGCTGAAGAGGATGTTAAGTACAACAGAGAGCAGCAATGGGGGTGAGATAAGCTGGCTTGGAGGCCTGTAGGGAACCAGCTTTGGGTAGGCACCTGTGAAACTCACTGAAACATGCATAGAAATATTTACTAGTGTGTCCAAAATACAAGCAGTGCTGCTGTACAATACTGTTATCAATGGCCAGCCTATAATATTCATTATAAAACACACAAAGACTATATACCAAGTACAAAATACAGAGTTGATTTCTTACAAAATCATATTGACACAGAAGATGCTAATTAATGGCATCTGATATCATGAAACACATTTTGAACATAAAATATTGGATTGTTCTTTTATTTTGCTACTGTCAGACCCAAGGATATAAACATACTCATGCTCTCCTATACTCTTTCTGTCACTTGTCACCTGTGGCTTGGGATTTTCTGCTGCCCATGTTTTGTGCAACCTCCTGGACTAAGTGCCTAGTGCCTGGTTATTTGAGCTGGAGGAAGATTCCATTCGCTGACACAACAAGTTTCCCTCTGTTCTTAGGTTTAAAAGAGTTATCCAGACTTTGTACATGATGATATACATTGATGCAATGTTCCAGATGGGCTATTCACAGCAATGTAGCTTTTGGCATGTATTGTGGTTGACCCTTTTAGGCTTGATTTAACCAAAGTCTTTTCCTGTTTTCTGTGTTCCAGCAAGGGTAGAACAAACCAGGACGTGGATTTGCTGCGTGCTCTTCATGGCCCTGTCTTTGCCATTCCTGCTTCTAAACCTCTCCCTGCATTTATTCTATCTCAACAACATTGTCTTTCTGCCTCAACACTGGTTTCCTCTCATTCTTGGCTTACAACTTCTTGCTCTATAATGTCTGACATCTGTAATTTCTTTCTTCTCCATTTTTACCTCTCTTTCCTTTTGTGGCTCTTGCCTACACAAGGAGACCATTTCACACAGTTTCAAGTGTGAAATGGTCTCCAAACAGTCAATCCTTACACTTTTTCATTTGGGCATGGAGCCTTAGGTATCCCCTTAATCTGCCTTCCTAAGTCAACTGGAAAGAGTCTGAATAGACTTTTCACTGCATAAGCTGTGATTTTGCTCCTTCTAGAGATAAGATCCCAGTTAGCAACAACATACATGCTCAGCAAATGCATCACTAAGAATTACCCATCTTACTTCAGAGCTTTTTTCAAACAAGATCCCTCTTCCACTAATCTAAACATCCTATCCTCTACAGAGAGGATTACTCTGCAGGATGTTTAGTCACCTTTTCTTCTTTTCTGTACATAGGATTATGCATTCCCAAGGAGTGAAAAATATTTGAGATCTTTCTCTCATTAGTACATAGGATGACCAAGGGGCTTACTTGTCATGCCAATGACAGTGGTAATAGCCAGATCTTGAAACAAAAATTGGTAATTCCCAAAGGAGTTTAGTTGCTGAAAAGAGGAACACACACACACACACAAAAAAAAAGTATCACAAATAAGATATTTGCCATAGGCTTGTTTATATCATCTCCAGAAAGCCATACTATATCCATGGAGCTAATGTTCTGCTCTTTGTTTTGAAATACTACTCTGCATTTCAGATAAGGGGACCACACATTTCACCACCCTGCCAACAGATTTGTCACCATTGGGCCTGCAGTGAATACTCTCATTTTGCACATTGAACTAACTATGCTTCCAGTTCACTCCATGCAATAGAAAAGAAGATTATTTAAAGTGACATGCTTTCTCACTGCTGGGTAACTTCTGAATGCAAAGCCTTTCTCTCCATCTGGGAAGAAGCCATGCAAAAGTGGTTTAAGGCACTCCAGGCGGTTTGCTTTCTGTCAGTTAATTCATGGTTTAAATGCTGAATAAATTGCAACAGCATATCCTTACACCAGATTCTTCCTTTCCAAAACACCATTCAGGAGTTCAGCCTTCTTTTTGCCCAGCTTGGATCTTGAGCCCACTGGCTGAAGTTAATGGGAAGAATCTTTCTGATTTTCAGCTGAAGGTACAGGAGACCATATGATCACACCACAGAAGTCTGCAGCTCAGGAAAAGGTAAAGCTCCATACCCTAAATTTATAGTGGCTTTTATGCCCTGTTTCTCTGACAGGGCAATAGTAGATCATCCAGTTCTAGCCAACATGTTCCCAGTACATACCCAGTAAAGTAGGAGAACACCAAGGTACTGAATTGTGCTGTACAGTGCCATGTACTTGAACATGCAGAAGGAAGTGATAAGAGCAGCACGGCCTTCCCTGTGTGAAGACATGAAGAGAAGACAGCAGTTAGGTGAGGGATGATGCTGTTGCTAGTTCTCTCAAAAGCTACTGAAAAAAAGACGTGCTTCACGAGCAGTGAAGTCTGCCAGTATCTTGATGGGAAGTGAGATAAAATCTGGCCTGAATGAAAATGAAATCTTCACTTGCAGATATCTTGTTGCAAGGAAACAGCCTTGATTCTAGTCATGTTTGTCCTGTAGAATACAATTTACCCCAGCAACTTTTGTGCTGATATTAATAGTGCAGGTAACAACTCCTGATGAGGGAAAAAAATTGAAAGCCAAGCAGCTGCTCAGTGAGTTCAAGCTAACAAGTCCTCTCCTCCCACAGTGAACATGTAATATCTGAGGAGGGCAACACACTTTCCCGGCCCCAGAAGGCAAAACCAGGATCCTGGCATAACAGATGCCAAGTTTTCCTTGCATAGGGTGTCAGAGGCAGGGCCCAGGAGTAGTGTACAGGTTGGTTTGTGGACATTTGATTCATCTGTATGGAGCACTGATCATTTTGCTATGCTTTTGTATTTAAAATACTGTTGATGATGTAAAGCCCAATTCTAAATGCCCTCCTCTTGTAGTTTTGAGGTAATTAATGTACCTTAAAGGAATTTCAGAAAGGGACTAGGCAAATGGCAATTTCAAGGTGAAAGACATTTATTTTTCTTTAGATATGCACGTTGTGGCTTGCTGTGAACACCCAACACTAATATTTGAGAGGAGTGGGAACTGCCTTCTTCATGAAATAGGGAACAAAATTCTGTGCTTACCTGATCAGCTCTGGCACACAGGCTATGCTGGGGGTTCGGGATGTGAAAGGTGAAGCCACGGACGCCTCCTGCTCTGACAGTGATATCCCTGCATGTGCCACTTTCAAAGCCTGAAAGTCACATTCTTCTTCAACACTCACAAACAGGAAGACACAGTAACTCACATGTCAGCCAAGCAGTGATCCCTTATTACAGGATGTGTGCTGTGAACAGCAGTCCCTCTTTACTCCCTGTGTGTGCTCCACCCAGGCGATTTCTCCAGTGGAGTGGAGTGAGGCATTGGTACCAGGAAAAGAACGGGGATGAGAGCATTGGCAAGTTCATTTTCCACACACTCCAGAACCATCCACTACCAGCTGCAGAAGACAGGTTTGGCTCTGCCTCCTTTGTCAGCACTTGCTGTCACACCTTATGCAGATAGTCTAGGTTCTCTGCTTGCTTCCTCCAGGAGAATCCTTGGGACTTTGTGTTAGGACAGGCAAGCACTGCTGAGGTGGCATTGCTCTCACTGCCACGAGGATGCATGAAGTCATGGAGAGATCTGAACCTGCCCAGAAGGGAGTTATGGGGCCCTCCTGAACATAAACCCTTCCTGTTGGTAATACAAAAATCAAAGCCTTCCTGCACTTCTAAAATGTTCGTTTACAAAAACCTTGTAGTTCTACAGCTCTTCCCCATGAAAACTCCTCACCTGTCTTCTCCAGCCCCAGACACTGAAGATATT
>JAWWES010000011.1:11883904-12050806 GCA_035583135.1 Lophotriccus pileatus
TGTGAGGCTTGTGAAAAAGTAATACCATGAGCTTAGTAGAAGAGTTTGCTGACTTGCCCGGAACCTAAAGAGAGCTAAAGCTCTAAAGCTAAAGGACTGAACCAAGACAACAGAAGAAGATGGTTTGCTGTTTTTGACTATGTTAGAGAACAGTAATGGGGGTCATTTGCTGTCTTTGCTTAATCAAGGAGTCTGGATAACCAGGAAAAAAAATTGGGTGGGTATAAAAATACTTCTCTCCAACTGAAAGCCTGGCAAAATCTGTGAGGAGACTGGTAGAAATGATGGATTGAGAGAGGGGTGTACTAGTCTTCAGAACGTACTAGAGTTATGCTTCCTATGTTAAACCAAAGTTAAGAAAGTTAAGAAATGTGCAAGGATTCTAGGCATGTGCTATAAGAGTGTCCTCTTCCCATTCTCAGACCTCTTATCCAGATGTAAATCAGATTCTCTCTGTCCTGAATCTAACAAAACTCTGTACTACAACCCTGCTCTTGGTAGGTTGTGGTGATGGTACTGTGTGAGGCACTCATGGTTGAATGTGGCCAGAAGCAGCAGCCTATGGCTTACCTTGATAGAGCAGTAGGCAGCTTCCCTGCCTGTAGAGATTTCCATGCCAGTCCGATGACCCTAAAGCCCTGTGCTGTGTAGAGCAGGAGCTCGCTTTCAAAGTTTGATGGGACTGTGCAAAAGAGGAAAAGATAGTTCATCAGAGCACTTGATCACTTTCTAATAGAAGCAAGCCTTGGAGCAGGGAAGGTTTATGTCCCAAAGGGCAGGTAGACCTAGAGTTTACCAGTGGGCCAAGGACATCAAGGAAAGGTGCTGAACTGAACTTTGCTCAATAAGAAAATCATTGCATCTCTGTCATTTTGCACTTTGGTCCTAAATTATTCTGCAAAAATCTGCAAAAAATTACCTTCTTCCATAGTCTCATGAAGGATCTGTGCTCCACTAGTTCCCCTCCCAAGGTTTGGAGAAAAAAGAAAACTTTTTTTTTGGTATCTACTGGACTAGTAGACAACTTTTCCAAATAGCTGTTCTGGCAGAGACTGTACACCTTGTACAAGCGTTGGTAATTACACATAACTCTTAGCAGTCCTTTTTTGCTGAGAAGGGCTGTATGAGAGCTTAGCCTTAGTCTTGGAGCACAACGGAGAGAATTCCCGGGCTGAAGTACCAAGTCTTAGACACAGAAATCTCATTTAGACCTTCCACTTCATTTCACCATCCAAAGCCACTTACACATATGTGTTTCTAGGAAGAATTTATAAATGTTAGTTACCTGTTTCTGCTCTACATAGCATGGCTACTATTTCTGGAGCCCCTTTTGTGAAGACCTGTTGATCCCCACCAATCTCCCGAGCAATGACAGACATTCTTTGCAAGGATGAAGAAAATGGAAACTGGTGTAAGATGGTAACTCCTTCCACTGGGGCCTAGAAGAAAAGCAAGTGGATTACATACTGCAGCAAGGATTTTAAACTCAGGCCAAAGGATTTTAGTCTGTCCTTTGGGCCATAGTAAGAAGCTAACCATTTATAATGGGCTGATTTTTCACACTTAGACAGAAATTACTGGTATATAAAGAGGAAATTAAATTTGTACAGAAGTAGTTACCTTAAGCAGTAGGAAAAGTTCACTGACAGTTTTAGCAGACAATTAGATGTAATTTACTGAAAGGAACTCACTAGTCCTCTTTTTTTAAACAAGATTCTGTTTACAGTGATCTTGCAAAGGGAAAATGGATGTCTGAAAGCATTCCCCTTGGTGTATGTCACCAGCAAGGGTTTGACATCAGCTACCAGACTCCACTGTGTTCCCAAATGCTTTTGGAGATCTCCACTGCTCAGCTGAGTTTGGATTGAGTCTCGAACCACCAGGACAGGCAAATCCCTGAGCTGAATAATCTGTCATCCAGCATCCCCCTTCTTCTGGTGTGTGCAGCAAGCTCCCTCTGGCGTCTGTAATCAGAGAGAGCAAGGCACTCTCTCTGCAGGCAGGACAGGAAAGATGAAGTGTGGAAGAGTTCTCTTGGACTGAGACAACCAAGCATTTCTATACTGAAAGATAAGTCTTACACTGACAGTTTAACTTGATCATTGATCTGAATCTCGCAAATAGCTTACACTGGTGGCTTTAGGTCCAGGTCTAACAACTGTGGCATGTGTGGATCCTTGACCTTCAATCTGATGTCCACTGGAATCATCTATCACCTGTGTATTGAAAGACAAAAACATTTCAGATCACAACACCACTATAGCTGAAAAGAACCTCAAGGATCCATGTAGAGCACGGGATCTCAAACCCGAAGATGGTAGAAATATCTCCACATCGACAGAGCTCTGACAAATGTCAAAGTCTCGTACCTGGTTCAAAGCTGGCAGAAGTCTTTTACATGCTCTGTAAAAGTGGTCTTAGTCTGCATGTGAGACACATCTGGGACTTCCTGTTTGGCAACAGCCAAAGACAGAGTTGTTGTGCCAGTGTGGTTTGCATGACATCCACCACTTCAGCCCAATGAGCTAAGTATTCAAAGTACTTCTATGTGAAAGCTCTAGGCAGAAACAAGGAACATTCCTTCAAAAAGCCTGAGTATGCAGTACCTCTTCTAGGTTTTACTTGTGTGGGACTTAGCTATTTGCATAAGAGGGCTTGGGACATTTCTCTTTTTTGAAACCACCAAAACACCCTGCCACTGTTTGCAAAAAGCAAAGCACAGCTTTACCCAGTTAGTGGCCTCAAACATTTTCACATCCAGTGGGTCTCCTTGGATCTTGCCCTCCCACACAATTAATGAATGACAAACTGTCATTGCTCTGAACACTGGGCCCCAAGGCAGGCTGCAGTCTGCAGGGAAGCTGTGAATGTCCTGGAAGCTAACACAAAAAAGAACATACAAATTACTATTAGAGAACACTAAACAACATATGACTCACAGGGGAAAAAAATCCTAATTTGAGGGCAGTTAAAATCCCATCCTATCAGACCACAAGCATATTCTGAGGACTTGTACTCCCCATGAGCTATTTCTTGTGCACCTCTTAAGTCTGGGATACACATGCTTAAAACAGGTGTATTCTGCCTGGTTAAGGAGTCTGTTGGGATGGAGAGGAACAGATTATTTTAAAATACTTTCCTTGAGGCTTGTGCAAGGACTCTTGAGTTCTGAAGCTGATAGAACTTAGAGCATCTTTGTGCATGCATGCTTCTGGAAATGTAAGTGGGTAAAATCATGGCCACTGAAGGAAATGAATGTCAATCTCATGGTTAACAGTGGCTTTCTGTCATAAAGGGTTGTGGAAACACTGCAGCTCTGAGATCTAACTTAGCATGTCTACTGCAGACTACCTGCCTGGACATGCTGAGCCAAATACTCACCACAGTGGTTGCATCTTTTCATGTACAGCAGGACCCCTGGGATGAAGCAAACAACTCATTTTCTAGAGTTTATAGAAATAAAATTGAAAATCTAAACATGGGGAGCTTTGAACTGCTCTTTAGCATTAACTGTCTTACAGATTTGTTCATATGTCTAGAAGGAGAATCCAGTCACCATCCCACCAAATTTAAGTGCCAGTGGTATGCCAAGGAACCTTACCAGTTTCTTTCAGAGGGCAGCAAGCCCCAAAGATCCAGGCCATCTTCTGTTAAGGTGCCAGTCTAGGATAAAATGTACACTTAAATTAAGTTGCTACATGAGAGTTCCAAGAGGAATAAAAAGCAAGACTTATTTTAAGGAGTTGCTGTCCAGAAAATGCCAGCACAGTGTGGAGCAAAAGGGTTACCAGGCAATTCCTAGATTCCTAGAAAAACAAGAATTTGCAACAGTTTCTGCTCAGACAGCGAAAGCTTAAGTAGACAAGATTGGTCAGTGTGTTTCTAAAATACAGTGGAAACCAAATACCATACTCTCCCACCCCTAGCACAGCTCCCACTACCAAGAACAGCATAACCACCACACAGCCATTACCTTGTCAAAGCAGATGAGGTTCAGCTGTCCACACATGTTGATCCTCTGTGGGCTGATGCAGAAGATGCCCTTTTTCTTCAACCTCTGCTGGGTATAAATGATCCCAGTTGTCAAGGCAGCTGGAAGAGCTGGCGGGACAGCAATAGTGATAACATCCAAGGCCTTCTTTACCACCTCTCCTGCTTCCTCCTGACATAATAACGAACGCAGTTACCAGGAAGAGAGCAGTAAGGAGTGCTGCTTGCACTGAGGGTAGACCCCTTCATCCCTCCTCCCCTCCACTGCAGGTGCTTCAGGCTGTACCGTTTTCTGGCCACGGTACATTACGTATTAATCACTGCTAAAGAACTGAATAGGTTTCAAATTCAGGTCCCAGAATTGAGACACTGCAAACTAAAGCCAATTTGCAGTTCAGAAAGACTCACAAACCATCACAGAGATCTACTATTACTACTTTTGAGCTTGAGACTTGGACCACAAATCATGTTGCATTTGATGCGGTGAATTGCCATCATGTTCTGATTTTCTCTGCATTGATGTTGTCTCTGCCCACAGAAGGCACAAGTTTGATAATATTTTTATCTATTTTATGTTAGAATGAAGCACTTACCACCCATCTTTAGATAAACACACTCACAGAAAAGAAAGCATTTAGTACATCCTGTGACTCAATATTGCACTAATCTGACAAGACAATTTCAGCAGTTGAGATAACATCAGCATGTATTTTACATATTATAAGGAAGAAGTTAACTTTAAAAAAAAGGGGGAAACTGCAAAGCAGACACCAGCATACATTCTTAAACACACTTGCTTTGATATCCTAGGGGGAAATAATCTTCTGAGCCAACTGATTGTAAATTATTCCCCAGGAGAAAAATCATTCAAAAGCTGAATTACATAATCAACCTTGCAACTCGGGAATTGGGCGTTACATTGACAGATAATTATCAAGGCATGAAATGGTTTCTTGAAAGCTTTTGAAGAGGTTTTGAATCAATTAGGCTTTAAAACTTGCAGAAATACTGTTTACAATGTATAACTATTTCTTAGGTTGACCTCAGTGCATGAGAATGAGTGAAATGTTCTAAAAGGGTTTCATGTGAACCCTCCAGAGATATAGGGATTTAGATGCACTAATAGGCCTTAGCTGCCCTCACTAGCCTCACCTCCATCCACACCTTCTGCTCATGGGTTCAGGAGCTCCATCTAAGCTCAGGCCTGGGCTGCCAGTCCCTGTCTGAGCCATGCTGTGGATGTACCTGCCTCTGGCCCAGTCTCTTGGATGGACACCTTAAGACGTGTGTCATAGCCTTGTCTCTTGTCCTCATCTTCTTCTGCTTCTGACTGTGCTCTCCAGATTATTTACCACTTTGCCTTGCCTGGGACTGTTGATGGGCTGTTAACTGCACCCAGCTCTCCTCACCACATTCAGGTAGTGTGTGACTGTGCATTGGTCAGTGAGGGAACTATCTGTGTTCTGGTTAACCTTAGCTCCCGGCTTGCCTCGCCCAGGGAATAGCTGGCCCTTAATGCTTCCAAACACAGTAAGTCTGAGTTCCACATCGAGATGTTGGTGACTCAACTGATACCAGATAGGTGCCTTTGTAAAAGTTATTTCCCCAGAGTTCTCAAAGGTATTAAGCTGAGTGATAACTAAGTGTAGATTACCTCCCCATCATCCCCCAAATGACTATAAAAAGATATGGAGAAGAAAAAAAGGCAGAAGAAAACTGAGAGTTCTCTGTAACATCAGGGATTTTCAGGGATCCCTTACACTTTTATTGTTCAAGGCTCTGTAACATGGAAGAAAGGTGGCTGAAGGGGTGGCCAGTGGTCTCTTAAGTTCATAACTAGTACAGGAAACATCAAACAGAAAGCATCTATTTGCTGCTTCTCTAAAACAAAAACCTCCAGTGCCTTCAGCATTTCAGAGAGCAGCTTTAAGAACACTTTGCATAGCACATAATGAAACTGTGGGAATCATTGCCACAGGTGCTGTTAAGTCCAAGACAAATTAATTCAGAAATAGATTAAACCTCCCTGTGGCAGATTTTCAGTGACTATTACAGCAAGATGATCCAGATACAGAAGACAGCTTATTGAACTGCTAAACCTTTCTTTTCAAGAGGTTAGAAGACTACACCAGAGAAGAATTGTTCTATACTTGCCCTCCTTCCTAACCATCTTCCATAAGTGTTTGACAACAGTTACTCTCAGAGGCAGAGGGCAGGGTCTTTGATCTAAACTGAAGGTTTTGGAAAATCCCCTTTTCACACTGACACAGAAGCCTGTGTCACATTTAACTCATGACTCACTTGTGGTTTTTCTAGGAATTTACAAAAAAAAAGCACCACAAAAAAGTCTGTAAAAGGTTCTTACAGAGTGGTAAACTGTGGATAAGGCATGCAGGGCTTGCACAGAATTTGCCAACAGTGGATTTGGCACCTTGGAATTGAATATATGAAAGCTTATGTACTGTCACCAATTCAGTTGCATTGTAAAATGGCCTAAGATAAAAAGGGGAGACACAAAGACTATATTTTTATATATAAATGCTTATGGTGTCACTCAAGTTTCGAATCTCCTTAAAACTAAGTGTGATCATTTCTCCTGCATTTAGTAACTCACCCCATTAAGTGCAAATACACACACTGTGTAGATCATTCCGATGGCTGCAAATGCTATGAGGCACATCAGGAACCGGAGGGCATCTCTGTACAACTTGAAGTTCATGGGTTTAGGGTAGAGGATGGACCTCACCAGATCTCCTTTGGCTGTATTGAAACCTAGAAAGACAAACTAACATAATTTCATGGAGAAAACATTTCCAAAAATTCTCTACAAAGAATGGAGGGCTTCAAAATTACTCAATTTCTGCAAGTTATGAAAGAAGACCCAGATCTTTCATTTTGGTGTATGTGACCTAATCTAAAGAATATAGAAAAAAGTTCTTTTTGTCTTAAGAGGAGGCATTTTTTAATGTCTTGGAAGAAAAGCAATATTCTCATTTGTAATCATAAGCTGGTAGTTCTTGTAAAAGTTATGCCAAGCAAACAGAAACAATGCACAGTAGCTTAGCCCAGCCCAGGATAATGATTCTCCATCACCGTTGTGAATTTAGGTTAATGTCTTTAACTAAATGTGACTGGATATATTAAATAAGACTTCAGCAAGAAAAATCATGAAAGGAAATGCAAACTGAAGTGTTGACTGACCAGTCCTCAGCACCACAGCTTTCACTACTCCTCTGTCATCTGCCTTGGTCTGTATGACCTCTGTTCCACAGAAGAGGATGTGTTTTTTGTAATCCTCTGCACAGTAAGCTTTCCAGGGCTTGAAGTTATCAGCTTGGGGTAAGTGGGTCTTTGTTACTGGAATACTTTCCCCTAGGAAAGATTAGATAAGGAAAATTGCAGTACAATTAAAACCAGCCTACAGAGGTTCAAATAAGTACAGTACTTAGATATCTAGGTTGTAAGTCAGAGGTATTTACTAGAGAAACCAGTTTAGAGAGATTTGACATTTACATTGTGACATCTCCAGAGTGAATAGAGTTGAAGCCTAGCAAAAAAACAGACTGCCAGAGAAGAGCTCTCCTTTGCATCCATAAAACAGCTTCCCCTAAGTCTGAGAACTGAAAGCAGTCCAAGGATGTCAAACCCTGGCTGTAGATATATTGGTTTCAGTTTGATTCAGACTAGGACCAAATTTAAAGACAAGAAATTATTAATACCTACTGCACTAAAAATTCTGCTTTGCAGTGAACTCTCCCACTGGTATTGCTCTCCACTGCTATGAATGGATGTGAAACTAAGCCTTTGGAGGGCCAGACAGACACTCTCACAGGCTGAAGATGTTGCAGAGTGACTCAACAGCCTGAGTGGACTGTGGGCCCTGTGTGGGAAACACTTTGCTTCACATCTACTGTTTCTTCTCCTGTCCTGCTCACTGCTCTTCACGGTCCACTCTCTCCTTTCTAATTAGAGGATCTCTTCCTAAATTCTGCATCCCAGAAGGGTAGAAAAGAATGAATTGCCCCTCCTAAAGTCCATCTTGTCTATTTAGACAACTGACTACAATTTAGGCTTTATTATAGCAAACAACTGAGAATCCCCTTTTAGGCCAAAAGTAAGGGTGTCTCATTGTAAGGATGATACATGAAAACACCATATACCCTGTGTCATTGGCTGGAACCATGGGCTCTGCTGATGTTTAGATAGCTAACCTGGGAGGGATGAGCAGTACCTGTCAGCATGCTTTCATTTACAATGCACTGCCCGCTGATCAGGATGGCATCACAGGGCAGAAGGGTTTTTCCTTCTTTCAAAACCAGCATATCTCCAGGAACAAGATGGTGTGATTCCAGCTCTTGCAAACCTGTAAGTGACATGTTATGCAAACTTTGTGCTTCATTTATTTCCCTGTGGTAAGGGGAAAAAAATACAAGGAACTACCTGCTGAATAGATTCTTAATTCTTTATAATGGCTGATAAACAAAGGACCACAATAGGACATAAGTATATAACCTCCAATATTTAGGAAAGTCTAGGCATCAGTTCCAACTATAGAATTCCTTCTTATCTCCCCAGAAGCCCAACCAATGATTATTGCTTCAACACACTGACCTAACTGAAGAAGCCTGGATCTACACTTCCTAGTTTTACTCCATCTTTTTGAATTGTGCTTTAGATACCTTGACAATGAACAGACTCTGCATGGAGCAATTAGCATAGCATTTAATGGCTATGTTCTTGGCTATGTCAGCACTGCTTTAAGAAAAATTACTTGGTTTTACAGACAATTTTTTGCTAAGGGTGCACTCAATTATTAATGCTTAATGTGCCACAACATACTTCTATCAAATTAACTTTATGTGCAGAAACAAGTTAATTGAGCTGGGAAACAGAAGACGAAATTGCTCTAGAAAAAATTTGATACTATAGATGCTTGTGTTTGATATAAATTGCTATAAAAACAAAACATTGAAGAAAGAAGTGTACAGGAGTCACCTTCCTTATTTCTGCAGACAGTGACCATGACGTTGTTATGAGACTCAACCAGACTGTGAAGTTTAATCGATTGCTATAAATTAAAGGAGAACACACAAAAGTGTTACATCTTACATGATGCAATTTACCCACTAACAATTATTTCCACTTGTTATCTGTGGTTATGAGAGGCCTCAAACTGGGGTCTGGCCCTACCAGGAATTATACAATCACATTGAGAAAGAAATTCCCCACCCTAATTATGGAGAAGGTGTAACAAAAGGTCACAAAGGGAAGAACTGGAATGGGGAAAGGAGGATGTGGGTAAAGAGCCTCACAGAGATTATGATGACTAGGAGCCCAGGTCACTGCACCTGCTACTACACAATGTCACGAAACTAAACCTCTGAGTAACTCTCATAGCACTGTGTGCATGTTGCAACATCCTGGCCTTTCCCAGACATTAGAAATAAATCCTCCTTGTGGAAAAAGGTGAGGTGTATCACCTGTCTGAGATCGTATACAGTCAAAAATACTGAGAGGAGAGACATGATTATGATGGCAGTAGCATACTCCATGTAGTCTTCAGCAAACCACAGACACACACTGAACAGCTGGAACACGTAAAATGGATTTAGGACCTGTTTGGAGAGACAGCAATAGTAAAGAGCACGTCACATTTAAATTGTCCCAGTATGCCTAGACAGTCCAGCCTGTTAGAAAAGGGTGGGAATAAAAGATATTAAATGTTGTGTCTACTGGCTCCCCTTTCTAATTTTCTTAGCAATGACTTCAGTCTGATCAGATTAGACCAATTCCATCTGACAGAAGGACCAGATAGTCTGGACCAATAGGATGTTATTTGGGGTGTGAATGACTCAGTCAGATCCTTGCTTTGTTTGCTTCTTACAAGAAATGCAACAGAGGCGAGAGAAGAGCAGGTTGTGCCGTGAGCACAGAGCTCACATACTATAGGCACATCTCCACAAACACCCTGTTTAGGCCACATGTAACCAGTTCCTGTCTGAAAAGGTGTTGGTGCTTTACATGGTGCTGTGCCCAGTCATGAGCTCGTTGGATTTCTCTGCAGCTGTGGGCATGCACCAGGTACTGCTGTTCAGTTAATCTCTGCTGATTAAGAGACAGCCCTGGCCAAGAAGGTTTGATTTCCAGTGCAGCTTGTAAACATTCACTGGTCCTGGCAAGGACAATAAAATGAGCTCCCAGGACACAGATACATACAAATACCAATCAGCCATACCAGCATGGGGATGGAGGATAGGGAACAATGGAGAATAAATGAATTTATGGTGATTTCACGGAACAGCTTTAAACAGGATTTGAAAAAGGAGTATGCCTGAAGAGCGAGTAGTGGGAAGCTAATTCAGATATAGAATCAATTATATGCACGCTCTGCCTCCCCAAGCATCTTAGAATAAATGCTTAACCTCTTTGATGAGTAGTTTCCAAATAGGGATCACTGGAACATCAATAGTGTTTGGCCCACATATAGCTCTCCTGTATGGGAGAAAGACACATCACTTACAGATAAAACAGTGACAATATCACTCAAGAAACTGTAGATTTCAACATTCCTGAGAGCTTGCATTGATCCCAGTTTAAAGGCTGTGAAGGTCTTCAAGAAAACTAAATAATATAAAACCAAATAATTCTGCAAAAAGCTAAGGGTGATTTGAATGTAAGATTTACCATGAGCTAAGGTTGGGAGCTGCATTTCCATATTCAGTCAACTGAAGACATTTATCTATTTAACGGTTTTAAGAATACACATTCTGTAACTTGTTTAATGAGAATAAATAGTAGTTTATGAGAATAAATTCAATGACCAGGACTAGTTGACTTAGAAGTTCAATACAGTTACATGGAACCCCACTGACGAAGCAAACACACAGCTTATTTGCACTGTAAGAGACTTTCTGTTACTCCAAATAAAACTGCTTAAAGTTAGTTGTAAGATATAGTTATTTCCCAATTGAGAACAGTAACAATGATGAATACTGAGACATTTCAGAAACTTTAACAAGGTGTACACAAAATTCTCTAGCCCTTTTCATTCAATATGTCCATGCTGTTTCATCTAAAATTATGTGCACACTACTAAATACAGAAGAAACTCCTGGAAAGTGCACCAAGAGCAGTGAATTTACATTTTGAAATCCATATGTTGAGTACTCATGTTTTAAAATATGTACCTGACATTCTGTTCATCGCAGGTGAGACCAGAACCAAATTTTGCATGTATAGCTGAACAAGTGTGGTGGTCTTCTAGGACTCTAAAATACAAAGGTAGTGTCTTCCTTAGGACATTATTCACAAAGAAGCTTGACTTCCTCAGAGACTTGTGTAACCAGTACAGTGCACTCACCCAACTTTCTGGAACTGTTTTGCATAGACATTCCAGACATAGCGGATTTTTTGTACTTGGATAGTTTTCACCTGCAAAACAAGACAGGGACAACGATACATGCAAGATAGCAAACAAAAATTCTCCCAGGCCTGCTCACATGTCTCAGCTAGGCATCCTCACTGGGGTCAAGTATAGATAAAGCAAATTATATGGGGACAAGAAGGTTAAGAAGACAGGATTGCATACACTAACTCCCTAGCTAAAATACAGGGTGGGATCCCCACCTCAGTCAGGTTCCAGTAAGCTTTAGAAATCTTCAATCAAGTACAAAGGAGTGTTCATCTCTCCCACTTTTGTGAAGAAAGGAATAGAGTCTTCACGCTCATTTCACAGCACAAATGGAAGAGATGCCATGGTGGGCACACAGACAGCTGGCAAATATGTCTTCAGCCAACAACTCCCTTATCTTCTGCCTGGCTTTGAGGAAAGCAGGGGGCTTTGGGCCATTTCCAGGCATGGTGCTGAGCCCTTCAGCTGAACAGATATGTCAACAGATAAGAAAGGCCATCCCAGGATACTGAGTCACTGCTAATGGTAAGCCCTTGCAGAGCAGTTATCCATTAGGAACACACACTGTCATTTATAACTTGCAAAAGGAGTCTGTCCTGTCCTGTGCAACAGTAACGAAGCCTATTAGAGATAATGGTGCTTCCTATCAGCTGGCAGAAGGCAGGGCCATACACCTGTACACATTAGTGATAAAGAAATCAGCTCCAGGGGACTCTCAGCGCAATACCAGGGGACTACCCAGCCCAATAAGCATTATTACAGGCCAATGAAATCTCTACTCAACTCACACACTGTCTCAAAATGGAGCTATAACCACAGTCATTAACTTCACAAGAGGTCTGGAGTCAGGATTTCGTGCAATAGGAGCTGCAATGTTTGCAATGCTAAAACCCAGAGTGGGAAATGAGGGACTCAGCTCCCTGCCAGAACAGGTCCTTGGACAGCTCTTGGGCACTCCACATAACTCTGTGGACTTAGGTAGCTCAAATGGCAAAAATGCTTTATAATTGACTTATTAGTAGGGGCTTTTGAATCACTAGTGAAGGATTAAACTGTTTGCTCTTTGCTGCTTTGAAATCTGGTCATTTCTATCTCGATGTTTTGATTGATATGAATTCAAAGGGCCTATTATTTGAGGCTATATTTGGCTTTTTTGTTACTAATTCAATCCTCTGAAAAATGTTACAGACCAGTCTTCACTTTCTCCATACTGTGCCCATTGATTAAACTAGTTGAAACTAAACTTTCTTATGTACATTAATATATGTCCATACAAACAGCAGCAGCAGCAGCTTTGCTCAGCTAAAATGAGGTTCGTAACAAAAATATTTACTAAAAATTGTTGTAGAAATAAAAAGAAATGCTATTGAGTTAGAAATTTATTTCTTGAAAGGGAAGATAGGAAGATGGATTCCTCAGTGCAGTGATCTAGTATCTATAATCAAGAGCCAGATATTAGCAAATGTATCATTGCATTCCTATTGCTCATGTCAATTTAACACGTAATGCTAAGCAAGACACATAAATGAACTGTCTGGTACTTGTTCTAAACAGGGGATAATTATGTTTACTCAACTCATGAGGGAGCTTGTCATCTGCTTGGATCAATTAATTGTCTGCCTTCTCCCCAGTGCCTAACTGGGATCTCGGAGCTATGGAACTGACAGAGACCAGGATACATTTTTACAAGAACAGTTAACAGCACAAGACCTGACTATAGCAAATGTACTTTAAAGCCCAAATTGGTGAATAAAAAAGCAAGGAAGCAAAATGTGTTAATGAAACACTTCTGGAAATACTGATGCAGTTCTGCTTAGGCACTTTTCTGTTCTATTCCCCACTTATTTTCATGTTACTGTGACAGCTGGTTTTAGTTCTGCACAGTTTCCCTTCAGACAGAGTCACCCCTAAATTCCTTGATTCTTATGCCAGGAATGAGTTTTTGATTTGGAGTTCTGATTCTTCACTGCCAACCCAAGTGTCCTGAAGCTCTCCTATTTGTAATGTAGGTTTTCTCCCAGAAATAGTGAGGATCCTTTTTTCATGACCCACCTCAGAGTGAGTACAGTTTTTACAGAGGTAAGTACAGTTCTCCAGAATCTCTATCTTGTTTTTCCACAGCTCACTGTGTTCCTCAAGCTGCAAGTTTCTTAGCTGGATAGGTTTCACAACTTATCTGGATAGGTTTTCACAGCTTCCACTCCATGAAGTGTGGCTAAGAGTTGCCATCATTTCCCAGATGCTGAGGGAATACTTTACTTACTTGAAAACTTGGCTTCATTATGGCTTTGCTGAAGATTGAGTCTTCCTCAGCAGTGGCTGGATAATATGATCTACTTTTGATAAATGCAGACACAGAGATCCATGTCACAGTCTCACGAGAATAAATTCGAAATTCATCCTAAATGAGTATAAAAGAGGAGTGTCACAATTTCCCCCAAAACCAGAACAAACTCACTATCGCCTTGGAGAGAATGATTACGATAGGCCATTCTAGAGCTCTGCCATAGCTTTTTGAAAGGATTAACCAACAGGAGACTCACAACACTTGTGACTGATAAAAAAATCAGCAGAATGGGAACAGAACCACTGTCCTGTCAGAATGTGAGTACTGCAAATAATTCAATGACCACAGGTCTGGTGCTTGGCTGATAAGGGTGGAATGTGAACACCCAGGTCATGATCTAGGATAGGCAAACAGGACAGGACAATCTGAGATGCAGTGACCGTACTGTAAAGGGAAGATCAAAAGGAACACAGTGCTGTGCTGCAAAATGTTTAGTGCCAGTACCTTCTCACAGTCACTCCTGAGTTAACACTTCATGGGGAGAAGCACGTTAGCACCATGCCTCCCTTATGGTACCTTAGACAGGCCTTTAACACAAACTGAGTTCATGATCTTCCTACTTTTTATAAAATAAGTTTAATTTTGGAACTGCCTGATAGCAACTGTTGGTAGAAATTGCTAGTGAAATTTTCAAGTGCCCAGAGAATAATCTGAGAAAGCTTCTTGGTAACAAGACCATATAATATGACTCAATTCTTGTTTAATTACGTAAAGGATTGTTTAAGACCCCAGTTATTTGAGAAGTGCTTGGCATGGTACATCTTTTTTAATTGCACACAAGATTAAGTAATTAAAAATGCAAACTGAATTGAAGATGAAAAAGGAATATTAAACCTAATATGTTGTTTTAAAAATGAAAAACATACCCCCAGCCTGTTAGGATGCAGATTGTTTCATTATAAAATATTCAACAGGCAGATCTGTGATGCTCAAAACCTGGGATTTTAACTGCATGCTTCCCTACTCATTTAAGAAGGCAGCTCAAACACAGTGGTACCAAGTGTTCCATTTTTCAATTGCAAACGCTGAAAATGCCATTGTTCAGGAATCTTTGAAGCAGAACAAATCAAACTTCTGGAAGTAAAGCAACCCCGCCAGCTCCTGAAATATTCAGGCTCAGCTGGGATTCAGAATCAAGTCTCAGTTTGTTTCCTTTAGTGTTGCAGTAGCTTCCATAAAATAAAATCAGGGTTTGCGTATGTTGCAGTGCTTCAGTACATCCTCAGCAGAGAGAAACCTGTATTAGGAAACTACTAGAAAACCATAACAGCTCTGAAAGCATTAACTGCAGGACTGAGCTTACTGAACACAGGGAAGGGCTGATGGAAAATGGAAAGATACAGCCAAGACAACAAACAATCTAAGCTTGCCCTCTTCCTTGTACTGACCCCTCATGACACACCGTTGGACACTGCTGGGAACAGAGATAGACAGACCTTTAGTTTGGATCACTAGATAAATTTGGGCAGAGAGGGGCATCTTCACTGGGACAGCCTAGTCCAGGAAAAGGAGGGAGAAAGTATCTGCTGGACACTGCCAATCAAAGAGATGCTTTAGAATCTGGAGCACAGATGTACAATGTACAGTGTACAACGTAGAAAGCACAGGGGTGGCAGAAGGGAGGAGGAAGGACTGAGACTAAATAACACAGTCTTGAAAGCACAGATATTACAAGTTTTATCACCCCAATTTCCTTCAGCTTGTCTGATCAGCCGTTATCATCCATTCCAATCATCATCATACACATAATTTGTGGAGTATTTGAGAATTCTTTAGATCAGCGACGGTGCACATAAAATATTATTGCAGGAAACCAGCAACGTAAGAGATTTCAGCTAATTATATTGCTTCCAATTAGCTTATATTCCAAAAAACTATATACTAGGGACTAATCTAAAGATTGAAGTAGGCACATACCGTTGTTCTAAGGAGAACAATATCTGCTTCTTCCAAGCTGCAGCGGATGCAGTTTAGCCACACATCCCACTCTGGCTTCCAGTGAAACAGCAACCACAGAGCCCCACAGGACAAGATGTATCCAGTAATGCACAAGGCCTTTCGGCAGCTTTGAGTTTTGTAGCCAAATATGTCCTGTACAGCAAGGATAAGGGAAAAATACTATTACTTAAATTACTATTAAATTACTTTAAATACTCTTTGTCCTAAAGAAATGCCTGGAGTACTATACCTTCCCATCATTCACTGCTTTCCTGTAGATACTGTTGGTTATGTATGGCACTGTGAAAAAAAAAGTCCTGGAACACTTATTTGGCTTCTTTATGTGTCTTAAACATGACTACAAAACACTTGTCTCTTCCACAAAACTTTTCATCCACCTTCACAAAATCTAGATTGCTGCAGCCTGACCAACATTTTTATCTAGCTGTGAAACTGGGCATGAAACACTGTTACGTGTATGCATGAGCAGGAATAATATAAAAATACAGGGGGCCTAACTTTTAGACCCCAAGCTAGGAATAAATATTTGTCTGATCAGCTTTTTTAAGGTTGCTGGGTGAGATAGCTGAAGAACATAAGACATCTGCACTAGGGGAAGATGAGAGATGGGTGTAGACCCACTGCAGTAGATGAGGCAGCTTCAGCATCAGAAGCACTGTTGCTGCCCTGCATTAATGCACCTGCACTTCAGAGAACCAGCCAGTTTCTCTGCTTGGTGCCGAATGACACCGTGTGCCTGCACCAGCTGGAGCTGCTGTGCACAGCTCGGCACAGACACGGCCTTTGTAGCTGTTACCATCTTCCAGGATAGCTCCAGTATGGGGAATTTGGGGATTGACAATGTACCATTGGCCCAACATCACAAAATAATAATAACTCTTAGTAAGAACAACTAATGAATACCTGCAGCATGCTTTACGTGTTCAGAGGGCCAAAAGAAGCTACTCATTGTAGCTCTATGAGTGGGTATTATTATTATTCCATTTTTAAAGCTGGGAAATGGTTACAGTGAGGCAAGGTGACTTTCCCAAAACTTCAAAGGGATGACTGTCAGCATTACAGTGTAAGAGCTGCAGGTCTTGGTACCATGGTCAAATTTCTTCTCAGTACTGCTAGGAGGGACTTGGTAAACATGAAATGAAACTTATGCAGTGAATTTATAGAGGAGACCCAGCCTGTGCTAAGATGGGAGATTGCAAGGCTGCAATTATATCAGATGACCAGGAGAATTTTCCAACATAAGGATTAAAGTTCCTCCATCTCCTTCTTCTTATATATCTGTATATATCAGTATATCTGCAGCAACTGTGCAATCTCTTTCTGAATATCAGATATCTGCAGCCACAGATATTGCAAGATCCATTTATAAGGTGAGAAAAAAGGCAATGTAATTGCAAGGATGAGTAATGCATAATTCCTGGTTCTGTGCTGGTGTCTTTGCTTGTTATGTGAAATTCAGGCCCTGCCCAGTGGTTCCACACACTGCCTCGGCACACCTGCTCTATGGCATTCTCCAAAAGTCACACTCTGTCATCCTAGGTAATCTCCAAGAGGTTTCTAAAGGGAAGAAATTGACATCTGTGGGGGAAAACATACAGTAAACTACACTGGGAAGTGGCCTGCACTGCACAGGACCCGGTTATACCACTTGTGAGATGTACACAGAGAATTTTCAAAGGCTTCTATAATCTCTGAGCAGACTAAAAGAATAAGGCAGCTCTGCAGCAGACAGAAGGAAGCCCATGGAGAACAGTAGATAGGCAAGGTTGCTAGAAGGTAGTTGGTGTGGCAGTCATGCTATTAATATTCATATTCCTATAAACAGGTAAAGGGTCTCCATTCCCCTCTCTAGTTGTATCCTTAAGAAAGAAGTTACAGAATTAGTGTCAGCACCAGCATACAAAATAGTACATATACACAGAACAGTGTGAATTTACTGTTCACAGCAATACCAGCAAGATCCACGTGCTTGGATCCAGACTTTACAGCTTGTCAGCAAGGCAAAGGAACTCCCAAGAAGACAGAGATGCCTAAGGGAAGAACTGATAAAAGAACATGCCTTCAAATTTCGTCCAGTATATGGCTGGACCTGGAATAACCGGAACAATTTTTTCAAATTGGGATGGGCATGAACATCAGGGTGGGGAAGAACAAGATTGCTGCCATGTGCATCTTACTTCTGCCAGTGAATCATTCTTTAATTTTCAGCTTTTCTGTCTTACACTCAACATCTGAGAAGTCAATAAGGCTGTAGCTAATAAAATTAAGAAGGGGAATCTGGGTGCTCTGCATGTGACTAGCAGTCATCGGGATCATTTTCTGTTGGCAGTATTCTTCTCCACTGAAATGCTCAGTGATTCTCCGAGCGAGGTAAGACAACATAACCACAGAGCTAGTACAGACTCTGTATTTTTCTGCCTAGGAAACCATGCATATGAAAATACATATCCAAGTCCACCTAAGCCTGCATACATTTTAAGGTCTTTTTGTTACAGAACAGTTTCCACTCAAAAAGGGATTTGAATCTGTATATCTCAAGGCACTTCCCAAAACCAAGCATGCATCAGTATTCCTTATCTCAAAAAACAGGAGAGAGGCCAACAAGGAAAACAGCTCATCTGGGAAAAAAAGTCTATGGTCTTTAGGATACCAATTACACTGTGCGATTAATCTTTCTGCTTCTCACAAGGGATTTCCTGAGACACACACACACGGGGTGGGGGGGGGAGGGGGGGTAGATATTATGAGCTATTATGAACCTTCAAAGGCATGACCTACTGTATGAACATAGGAGTCTGTTCAAGTTTGTTGGTTCATGTCTTGATGAATGTGACATTTCGGAACATAGCTGTTCAGGAGCTCTACAAGGAGTAAGCTGGGAAAGAATAAACTTGGGATGTTGTTAACTGCTGTTTTGTACCTGGTTGTTCATGAAGGAATTTAAAGTCAAAGCCAAAGAAGAGCATTTCCCACGGTTTGGAAATGTCTGGAGCAGGTTACCTGGGCCACATCAATCAGAAGTAAAGCCAGGCAGGGAAATAGACTGAGTTCCAAACCTCTCTTGTGACAAAGCTCCCTGAGCCGGAACCTTTCAATACTCAGCTTCAGAACAGAATGTTCTGTTAGACTGAGGAGTTTTTCCTGACCCGGTGATTTCAGCTGGAAGGATTATAACAATGAATGCTGCATTCATAAAAAAATTTAATACATGAATAAGTCCTTGTTGAAACAGAAACTTCTCACTTGTCCAATAAGTCAACATTGGAATTCTTTAGAAGAATTCTCAAAACTATTATCGTCTCCAAAAAAAGGTGAATATTAGACCCACAAAAGAGGTATCCACAATGTGCATGAAGAAGGGAGGAACAGGCACACACATGACGAGGTTTACTCAGCCACATGGATGACTTACAGTAATCAGCGTTTAGAAATTCTTCAAGCTTGTTCAGGATTCACTCTTCCTGTACTACTAAGATTCCCAAGCAAATGCATGTCAACTATGGCAAACAATAATTTCAAGACTGGCAGAAGTCCTGGTGTTGGTGTCACCAGTAAGAATATGTCTGTCAGGTTAATTTTATGTTTTTAAGGAAATAACTTCTCCTGCATTTCATTTCATTGCACACTGAGGCTGATCTGGTGCAGATATGCTTCTTTTGAAGAAGGGTCTGATGAATACAGGTTTGCACCTTGGCAACCTCTCTAGTGTATGAGCAAGTTTCTAGAGTTCAATAACTGCATTTGGCACATATAACATTTCACAGTCAAATAACTGAGTGCACCGAACTAAGAAATGACGCAAAACAAAGCAAAGATTAACTATGTGTAAGACTCCAAAGGACCTCTCATTATCTGATAGGAGGTGATAATGTCTACAAAATAGGCTCATATAGAGTGCTCATCTCATCTCCTGTCTGTAGAATAATTTTTAATAAATTGTACTTTACTGTAAAACTTTGTTTCCTCATCTGTAGACATCCTTTTTCTATTGAGACTCCCAACAGTCAGAAGAGTGTCTGTAACAAAATGGTTTGACTTGTGAGTGAAGGGTCTAGGGAGGGACCCTGGATTATTGGACAGAAAAAGCTGCCAGACCTGCTCAGTTGGCAAGAAAGGTTCTTAGCTGCTTTTACAATTATACAAAGCCAGCATTCAAGGGCTTATCACTCTAGTGTCCAGCAAGTCTTTGTTACTTTGTTAAAAAAGAAAAATACCTCTAGCTGCCAGGTCATCTTCCCAGCAGAATTTTAATGTAAAATCAAGCAAATTCAGACACCCTCTTCTTGGTGAAAACAAAGCCTGTAGCTACCAGCAGGGAGCCTAAACAATGGCTGTGAACAATCATATTTCTGGTGAACCAAACACGGGTACCCTCTTACGAAAAACCTGTTTCTATAACAACAGGTAATAGGATTAGACTTGAAAGACTGGTTAAGATTCACAAGGAATTTAATAACTGAATCTCATTCTTACCAACCAGAACCTGTTTCATTAGAGGTTTTTTTCTGTTCCCTCTGAAAGCAGTAGTAACATTCATTATTATTCCATTAGCAATAAGATTGTACCCTTCAGATTCTATTTTAATTTTAAAAGTCAAATTTTCCCAACTCAAAATATTTAAAATTCCTGTATCAGATTTCCTCCAGAACTTTGGCACCCACAGGAGGCAGACAGCTGCCAATATGCAGTGGATAAACTGGAGGTCAGCAGCCGACTGCAGTTCTCCAATTCCTTCAGCCACAACCCACCAGGGAACACGTGCTTAAGACAGGCTTCTGGCAAATCTTTTCTGAAGCAGTAGCCTGTCAAACCATCACTGCAAACTTAAGCTTCACACCTTAGGGTCTGTGCAAAGGGAATGATTATTCCCAAGCTGTACAGACAAGAGCATAAAATTGGCAGAGGGCATAAAGCTGTGTTTTTACTTCCTCCTCTTATTCCACTAAAAATTTATTTCTTCTCAAAAACACCTTCAAGGAGATTATTCTGAAGGGTAGCTTATTATTAGCACCTCTGAGGCAAGCTGTTGTGTCCAGAGCAGTCTCACACTAATTCAATCTTTCTGGTACGACAAATGGCTATGGACAGAGAGAGAGAGAGATTATCTCATGCTCTGAATATACTTTGCTAAGTTTTAGCTGCGTACAGGAGGAGTGAACTTCCATTCAAGCAAATGTTCATCAGCCACGTAAGGTAATCCCAAGGACATACACAAGAATATACAGGGTGGATTTCGTACCCAGTCAGAGTGATTACTCTTAAATCCAGGACTATCTAGCATCTCAGCTTTAATAAGAAATGGAAATACTGAAGAAAACTTAGAATCATAGAATCAACTGGGTTGGAAAAGACCTCCGAGATCATCAAATCCAACCCTTGATCCAACACTGCCGTGGTTACTAGACCATGGCACTCAGTGCCACAATCAGTCTCATTTTAAAAACCTCCAGGGACAGTGAATCCATCACCTCCCTGGGCAGCCCATTCCAGTGTCTGATTTCGCTCTCTGTAAAAATTTCTTCCTAATATTCAACCTAAACCTCCCCTGGCACAGCTTAAGACATGTTCTGACGTTGCCAGTGACAGTGCCAACAGTGGTGAGAGCATGACAGGGTGTTTATGGTCCTAGAAGGACAGGGCAGGGTGGAGCACAGACACAGACCGAGCAGCTGTTTGGAACTGTGGATCAGTGGCACATCAGCACCAGGGCTAGAGCCAGGAGCAAGGTGCCGCCAGCAGTTTAGTAACTGGGCGGCAGAGCCAGTTGGGTTCTGTATTGCACTGAGCTAATTAGTCCCCACCCTCGGAGCCAGTGCCCTGTGCTTCCTGCACTGCTCAGTTCATGCTGCTGGGTCACCCTGTACTACGTTCTCCAGCACATCCCAGATTACTCAGGTTTGCATTACACAAAATGTGGCATTTCCCTTTCCCTGTATGGCTGGGAGAGCTGTCTGAAAATCTACATTCATATCTAGAGAAAAAAAATGTCCATGTTCTTCCATGACACAGTCTCTTTTTCACTAAAACAGAATTCTCACCAAGATTTTGAGGATTTCTCCAGGGTTTCTGAAAGTGAAAAGTCATGTCTATTTGTAAGTGACTGTGTTTCAATAGCTTTGCTGGTGCTGTTGTACACCAAGAAATCCTGCAGGCAGTCACAGCAGAGCTACAGTGGCTTTGCAGCACAGGAATTTTGAGAAGTGCTGTATTTGCCAGATGTGTGTGAGAATTGCTGTACAGCTGCATTATGGATCTGACATCTCCAACAGAACCTGTTAGATGGACAGAATCCATGTGAATAGCTCATTCATAACACACTGAAATGCCAAAGAAGCTAAGAAACACTGAATTCACTTCAATCAGGTACTGGGATTATTATCGAAGAGAAGAGCCAGGCAGGAGATCAGATACTTTGTGTAAGTATAAGACTTACTTCCACTTGTTACAAAATGGATGCAGACATATTCCTCCCTGGGAAACTCTGGAAAGAAATATGGTAGTTTTGTGTTTAGGAATCCAGCTTTATAAAGGTGCTTAGGCTGGAATAGTGTTGCCAGTTCAATAGACCGCATTTGCCAACACTTTATGCAAACATAACACGTGTTTCTACATTCCAGAGAAAGCCAAGGTTTCCAGTTCTCTAAGTGGAGCTGACCCTGGAGATTCAGCTGTCAAATGGTAAGGGACACCACTCTGACCCATCCCTAAAGCTCATATTAGACCACTTCCACCTAGATTTGTAACACCACATCAGTAATCTGTTGAGCCATCCCCTGTTGGAGGGGATAAGCAGTTAAATCCAGTGGACACAACCAACCTTATTTTCTTTCTGCTAAAAAAAAAAAAAAATTATATCCCTTTTTGTTTGTTCCATCTATGGGAACACCCCAACCAGCAACACATGCCACCCTCTACTTCGAGCAGAGGAATACCTAGACATAGATAAAACTCACCATCTCATTCTCTTCTCCCTGGTTAAGCTGTGCATAATGGTTCTTGGCAGGATTTTCCCCCATGAAATGACCCTCTGGAGACTTCCTAGAGCACCCTCAGGACAGGTCTTCAGCATAGTGTGCTTGAAATTCTACATTGAGGAAGTGCTCTGAGTACACACCTTCCTTATAACTCTGCTGATGCTTGAAGTATGGAGCTCCTCCCTCTCTGGGGTTAGCAGGTAACATTTATCCCTCCTCCCTCCATTCTGTTCCTGGAGTTTTGCAATTCTGAGAGTATGTGCAGAATTCACTCAAAAACACTGCAAGGTAGAAGAAGTTCAATCTCACAAGTGTTTGCCACAATATGACTTTGGGTCATAACTCTGAAAGGTGCAAGCAAGTGCTGTTGGCATGAAACTTTTAGGGGAGGGCAAGAGGGGAGTATTTTTAATTCAAGAGATTATGGAATCACTGGAGACCAGGAGTGTGTCCAAATAAGAAAGAAAATAGGCATTGCTATTAACACTTAGCAACCAGTCTGAACTAAGTGTCCAGCACTGATCCCCACACATGCCCTGGAAAAAAATCCAAGCTCTGAAATTGTAAACAAGGGCCCCAGTTTGTGCAGGTGGATTTATGCACTGGCTCTGTGTCAGGACCCAGCTATTTAGGATCTGCAACCAGGTTGTTTATTCATTATTAAGAATATCATCATGGAATGCCTTTTGACCTCACCATATAGCTTTGGGAGACACCACTGAGGTTATTTACTCACTCCTGCGGGAAACTGGAGTTTCCCGCTGATGTCAGTGAGCTGGATATAGATGTCTCTGACCTTCAAATCAGAGCCAAAAGGAAGCTGGCAGGAAAACAACATTGAGGGGTTTACTACCCCCTTTTCTTTTCTTTTCTTTTCTTTTCTTTTCCTTTTCTTTTCTTTTCTTTTCTTTTCTTTTCTTTTCTTTTCTTTTCTTTTCTTTTCTTTTCTTTTCTTTTCTTTTCTTTTTTCTTTTTCTTTTTCTTTTCTTTTTTCTTTTCTTTTCTTTTCTTTTCTTGACGCTATTGGGCTGTATTTTTTTTTAATCTTGTGATTCATTCCCATTTCTCTACTATTTCCTTTTACTTTGCTACTTTTTAAGAAGTTACACAACAAATATTTTAAGAATGAGGTCACGAAAGGAAAACCTGTTCTTCCAGCAGATATATTAAGAAAATTAAAATATTATTTATAGGGAAACTGAAACAGATCAAGAGGTACCAAGTTAGCTCCTATTCCTTAGGCATGTGGCATGGACTTGTACAAGTCACAGATAACTCAAGCACCAGGAAAGATTACTGCCTATCCTTCAGTGGGCAGGCTCAGAGAAACTGAAATGGGAGAAATGCAGGGAAAAGAGAAGAGAAAATGAGGGAGTTGGGTCAGTTAATATAATAAAAGTTGCTTACTGCTAATAATGTGAGACAGGCACAGACCTGCAAACCAGATGTGCCCAGGACAGGGACAGATGTGTTTGAAAGTACTGTCAGTGAGCAGGTGGCACTGGGGCCAAGTTATTTGGCCTTGGCACCTACCACACTTCCAAAAGGAGCCCAGAGGAGAGGCTGGGCTGAAAAGGATACGATTGTTCTCAGCTGTGTTAAGGTTGATTTATTGCATAAGATCAAGGGTGAACAAGGTGCTCTCCGTACCCCAGCTACAGTGTTACCTCTTCCTTCCTCCCCTGCAACTCTGAGGCTCAGTCTGAGCTTCTTGACATTTCTTTTGTTCTTCTGAGAGTGAGCAAAGGGAACTCCAGATACTTCATGAGAGCCACGATTTTCAATTAAAACTTAAAAAAACCCCAGTGCATTAAAGTCCATTTCCAATAAACTTGATTACACGGGAAAAAGGAGCATTGCTGTCTAGAAGCTATAACAGGCAGGAAACAACTGCAAAGGTACCTTTTCTAAGGCAGGCTGATGATTTTGGGAAATGACTCATTATTTTGGGAGGTGCCAGGGATGGGAAACAAGAGTGTCTCACATGCTCTTTCTGCCTGGTCAGCTTTTGCTGCTTTCCCAAACAACAGCCTTGCTCTTTCTGGTGTCTGTAGCAGAACAAGGTGCAGCAGAGGTCATTGTCTGCCCCATCACAGACAGGAGAGATGAACTGCATGCAGAATCCCAGTAAACCAGGGTGTCCAAGGAAGAACGAAGGCTCACACTAACTTTTCACTATTTAAAGGTTTATTACCACTCCAACTGATAATCTGTGCTCCTACAGAACACCCTTATATGGGTATTTAACTTTGCAACTGAAAACCAAGAAAAAACAGATTAAAGGTGTAAAACTTTAATAATTTCCATAGTTTGATAATCTATCATAATCTCATCAAAATCTGGTAATCCAGACCCAAAGAAGACGGTGACATTTGCTCATTTCCCTAAGCAGGTTCCCCATCTCCTAGAGAAAACACTTCCAAAGCACTCAGTGCTCCTGAATTGGAACATTTAGTTCTATGACGCCCTCTACTGTTCAGAGTAAGAATTAATCCCCACTTATGTTTATACATAAAAAGTTTTTTGTAACATGTCCTATGGAGTATAATCATTCTTATTTTCCAATTGAAACTTGCCTTAAAAAAAAGTCAGATATAAATAAAAAATAAAACTGGTCAAGCCAAAATACAACAACAAAGGTTAATACTTAAAATATAGCCTCAAACTTATAAATACATAAATAGTTGAAAAGCAGGGAAGCAAGAGGCAAAGACATGTGCCTCACCTCATCCCAGCAACTTTTCTCAGTCCTGAAAATAAACATATGTAGTATATCATCCTTTTGCATTTATTTTTTTCTTCGAAAAATCCCACAATATAAACAGAAGCCTGACCTCTACAACACCACAAACCTCGTTTTTGGTTTCTCAGCATATGACACACAGTTCCGGCCACATTACTGAAAGGAAGCTGTGAATCTACTGGTGACAGGTCACAGGAGAGCACTGAGAAGAACGACAAACGAGTCCTAAAATATGGAAGAGCGACTTAGGGTTGTTTTATTTAGAGGAAAAGAGGGGGGAAAAAAAAAAAAAAAAAGGAGACTGAGAAGAGTCATGGCAACAGTTTTCAAACACATATTTGGAGAAAATATCTTTATTCACTACTGCTGGTAGAGTGGAAGGGAGGATCCATGACCCGCTGCCGGGGCTCCGCGATCCCGGTGTGCCCGATCCATCCCCGCTCTCCGCTCCCGGCCGCGCAGCTCTCGCGGTGCTCCCGCAAAACCCTCCCCCCCCCCGGTCACCGCGGCCCCGGAACCTTTGGGCGGGCAGGCGCGGTTTCCAGCCGGCCGGGCCGCGCGGAGCCCGGAAGCGGCTCCCTCTGCCCTTGCCCTGCTGCCGGCCGCGCTCCCGCGGCTCCCGGGCCGCTCCCGGGCCGCTCCCGGCCCTTCCCGGCTCCCCCCGGCTCCCCCCGGCTCCCCCCGGCTCCCCCCGGCTCCCAGGATGTGGCGGACGCGGGCGGCGGCGGCTTGGTAAGCGGGCCGGGTCAGGGCGGGCGCGGCGGGTTGTCGGCGGGCCGGGCCCCGCGGGTCGGGGGGCGCGGTGCGGGCCCGGGGCTGCCCCGGGGTCCGATACCCCCGGGCGGGGCATTCCCCGCCCTCCAGCCACCCCGGCACCTGCGGGAGACAGTGCATGTGGAAGGGAGCTGCATTCTCGTCCTGGGGAGCTCGGGCCGCTCTTATGTCCAGGCGTTGTTCTGTCCCTGCATCCCGCTTGTTTTCCACCGTTCTCCTGCACCATTCCAGACAGGAGCAGGGAAACTGAATGGCCGGCAGTAGCACGGTTTTCCTGGGTAGGTTTCATAGAATCACAGAATGGGTTGGGTTGGAAGGGGACCTTGGAAAACATCCAGTTCCCACCCCCACCTGGAAGCAGCAGTAGGAAAATAAACGTTGTCTCAATAAACGTTGTCTCGTGCTGAATGAGGAAATGCCACAGTGCTTTTTGCTGGGTTGCCTTAGCTTTGTAATCACAAGTGTAACGGGCCACTTTTTCCTCGTTTTACAAGACGTTTATAATCCCAGGACAACATACAAGAGTAGTCAGGTTGCAGGCCAGTAATCAGACAGATTCCAATGCCAGAGCTGCACGTCTGGAAGGCTAGTATTTGTTGTTGTTAAAAACAGCCTTCCAGAGGCTTTAAGTTTTAAATTCATTAAGTGCTTGATTTAATCGCATATTGTAGCATTGTTTTCAATCTAACTGCACTGATCAATGAAGATTTGAAGGTGTTCTTTTTGTCAGTGCTCATGGGGAGTTTTTAGCAATGGGAGCAGAGAAGAAAGTGGAAGTTTGGTATAATGGAAGAGCAGTGGGGGGTTTTTTTAATGAATTATAAGGTTTCATATTAATTAAAGGAGACTGAGTTTGACATATGCATAACAGTCAAAAGACAATTGTTGTTGATTGAATTCTTGCCTTAAGACTATGTGATGGAATTCAAATTTTCCTTCAGTTTAAACATACAGACTGAATGCTGTCACAGTGTGTTCTAAAAGAACAGTCACAGAGAAGAAAGTTACATAATATTACACAAAATGCTTTTAGCCCAGGTGAAGACAAATAATGAGGAGTAGCTGCCACAGAACGTGCTACTGCAGATCTTTGCTGAAAATATTAAATATCTGGGTAATGGTAATGACTGCAAAAAAAAATAAAGAACAGCTCAGTCATTACCTTGCTTCGTACTCCCTAATTTAAAAACCTGTCTTCAAAAGTGGGAAATAAATCATTTCCAGTGTGGAGGCATTTTTTGGTTAGTAGTAGCCACTTTTATACTGGCACTATCTGTAGGTAATCTCTGAGCCTCTTGTAATTCCATGTCAAAGAAAAGAATTTTGTTACTGGTTTAAGGATTGTTCTGCTCCTCCTTATTAACCTCTTTCTAGGTACTAAGTTCCTTCTTGCCAAGGCACAGCCTTCGAGATAGTTTGGTGCAGCAGCAAGAGGGTGCCCTTCACAGTCATAGTGACTTAGGAACGAGGACTTACAGAGCAGTCCTTGGAGTTCTTTTTTTAAGCTTTCCATTACATTAAAGGAAATTTCTAAACATAAGTCATTGGCAAAATTGGTCTTTTTTGAGAGAGGAAAATGTCTTGGTTCACATAATTCTGATTTTTAGCCTATCTTCCAAAAGCTAATTTCTGGGTCAAAAGCTCTTTAATAACAAAGTCTTAAACCTCTTTGGACATTAAGAATGTGCCTGTCATAGAAAATGTCATCTCTAGTACATTGAAAATCTCAAGGCTAAGAACTGTACAGCACAGAACATGCTATTAGAAGATTTTGTAATATTCGCCATTTCATGTGATTCACTTATTCAGTTTAAGATCTGTTAATTTTAAATGTTTCAGGATTGCGGGATGAATAGTTTACCTTTTCAGTGGTTTCAGCACTTTTTTTCTTTTATATTTGTCCCATTTGTAAGTAAATGCACTGGATGATACTGAAAACCCTGAAAAAAGCATCAAAGGATAAGCTTTAATTTCAAGACTGTAACTTCACTCATATTTCACATCCAGTAAATGATTCAATATTAACCATTCTGATATGATGGTGGGACTAAAAACATTACAGAAAAAATTGGGTTTTCCAGAGCAGTTGTCTTTTCCCTGAACTAACCAAACTGCCCCCAGATGTTGAAGTGTGCAGATAGTATAATTGAAAGTACACAAGGAGCTTTGTTACAGGCTGAGCGTTTAATGTAGACAGGGCAGGACTGGTGCGGGTCCTGTGTTTCAAAATGTGCATTTCGTGGCTGAGATCTGTTTTCAGTCAGATCTTTCAGACTGAAGTTTTCCCTCCTACGTAAATCTCAGTTCCTTCATGAAGGCATCAACAAACATGATGCAGCCATCTCCAGAAGTAATCTTGTCTATGCACATCCCAAGACAAAACCGTAGTCCTGTGATCCCAGAACTGCAGTGTCTTAGAGTGAAAGGAACTGAAAGTTGTCACTGAGTATATGCTTTCAACACAAAGCAGAATCTACTTTGCCAAAATAAGACAAATATATTCTACAAAGGATTTTTTTCTTTGTATTGTTTCTTTGAAGTTTGAAAATCCTCTACAAACTTAATGTTCTTCAAAATTTCTTTTAAAGAATAAGATAGACCAAACTTTTTTCTTGTATGTTGCAAATCTTCTGTGGACTTTAATCCTGTTTGCCCAAACTGTGTTTTACCAGAGGCATGTTACTTGCCTTATCCCAGTGTAGAAGATAAATTGAATTCATAACAGACTGTATAAATGGTATATAAGTTTTTGTTTCTGTAATCATGAGAAATTCCATACCTACTAACGATGTTTACACCTTTTTATTTTCCTGGTACATGCCAGTGATGACTGGAGATTGTACATTCAGAGTGATATAATGAGATTAACTGTAACCAGCTAAAATGTAATGTGAATTACTTTTAAAGAGGCATTTGAGTTCATGGTCTGTTGAAGAAATCACTTACTTGGAGTTTTTATGTCTTTCTTTTAGTGTCATCTGCCGGAGTCTGGCAAATAGCAGCTGTGGAATAAAGAGAAAATCGCCGCTTCAAAACCTGCATCTTGTTTCCCGCAGTATACATCATCCCTACTACCCAAGTTCAAAGTTTCAAAGACCTCCTTTAAGGATATCCATCCAGCTGTTCTCTTCTCTTAACCGTCTTCCCCTTCGCAAAACAAAACTTTTAAATGTAAAATATGGATACCAGTTCCACAGGAACTTTTGGCTGGCCAGACTGGCATCAAGGCTTCTCAAAGTTCGCTATCTTATATTAGGCTCTGCAGTGGGAGGTGGTTATACAGCCAAGAAGGTATTTATCTCTGGAAGCTATTTTATGCGTTTTTTCTTTCTTATTACGTACTTCAGTAGTTCTTGGTATAGGTGGAGAAATACAAAATGTCATTGTTTGGCTACCTAATGACAGTAAAGATGAGTGAATATGCAAAACATTGTTTTGGAGAACTACTGTAGATTTTAAAAGATCCAAGTATTACTCATATCTGAAGATGGTGGTTTAGTATGTTTTATAAGTAGGTGTAAGTTTTCAATGGATTGCTCATAAGCTTCTCTATGTACATTTCTTTTTCTATTTCTACCATTATTTTTTTCCTTTTCTGTGTTAGACATATGATCAGTGGAAGGACATGATGCCAGATCTCGATGAATATAAGTGGATTGTTCCTGACTTCGTTTGGGAGCTTGATGAACTGATCGACTTCGGTATCACAAAAGCCATGTTGTTACTCTATCTAAAGACTGGCACATGTAAAACTTAAACATAAGAGCATAGGTCGTCAGCAGGCTCCAGGAGTAACTTTTTAGCTGTAATTTGACTGAACTTGTATGTTTAGACTTTGATGTGTGTCTCACCAAGGCATTTCTATGAGTGTGTTTGTAGGAAGAAATTAAGCATTGTTTATGTGGATTTTCCATAATTCGTCTTTCATTTGAGAATGTATTTGGTCCTTTCATAAGGCCATTCATATAATCCCATTATTAAAAGAAGATTTGCAGCATGATCAAAGGGACTTAGACATGTTTTGGTAGTATTGTGCATGAAGTTCTTTCTTTCTGTATGAATGACACAAGTGAAGATATAAATAGATAAGTAAAAAATATACGTGAGTAAAAGACCAGTTGAAAAGGCAAAATAGTGAACCTTCCTGTCTACAAAATTATCTTGAAGATACAGAAGAAAAGAAAATGAAAAATACAGACTCTTGTTTTCCTGAACCTTCAGGTTATATAGAATCATTGTGTTGGAAAGGGACCTTAAAGATCATCTAATTCCATTACATGTGTGAGCATTGCATAGATAAATGCAGATTGAATAACTGAAACACGTTTCCTTGTTCCTGTTGCTAGGATTGGACACTACGATTTTATAGTACTTTAAAGCTAATAATTTTGACTTTTTTAAAGGATTACAAAATTGCCTTATGAGATTGAAAATGAAGCTTTTCTTAAAATGTTTAAGATGTGAGCATAGTTAAAGTTCTGTGTAATTTTTAAAGATCCTCTACAAAGTATGTGCGAGAATAATGTATGAAACGTGGTGAAATGCAGCAATAATTTTTAGGCAATTATAAAGTACCTGAGTGAACTAACTTATCAGGAAGTTCAAAGTCTAAAAAAGCAACTGGTTTTTCTGATCTGATAATCTTTCCCAACACTAGCTGGGGGAGGTGCATGTGGAAAGAAACTCTTTAATACTTTTTTTTAAAAAGAAGAAAACCACTCCCTGACACAGTTGCTAGGTTTTACAGCCTAAGCCATTTTTGTTCACAAAAAAAAGTGGAAAAAAACCCCTACTCACTAACTGTTGTACTGTTTTCCTAGAAAAACTTATCAAAGCCCTCCCTGATGCAGATGACCTTGCCAAACTTCTGCCTGACTTTGACAAGATTGGAGAGAGTTTCGCTTCACTGAAAGGATTTCTATCTCCTGGTGAGAAAAATTTTTCAGCTTAGTTTTAATTTTAAAAGCTTAACCTGTTCAAGATGAGGGTGCAGGTTTGTCCTTAGATAATAAACAAAGTGGATCCTGAAAAGGTATGGTTTCATTGAATCTCTCATCTGACAGTGTTATGGACACAAGTAAGTGGAATGTATTTTTAAAATCAAGAAATCTAATAGCAAGTACAGAGAACCAAAACGTGAAATTGAATAAAAAACTAGAATTATTGTACAACTCTAACAGATTGAAAGCTTGATTCCTTCAGTGAATCAGAGAAGCTGAATGTAACCAGCTAGAACTTGGTGGAAGTGAGAGTGGCAATGGACAGTAACATTATCACAGCTGTTACAGGAGAAATGAGTTGGATTATTAAGAGTGAAAGTTCTTAATACTGCAAGCATCTGAAATAAGAAATTTGTAACGAATTCTTTTGGGTTGAATGATATTTGCAATGATAGTTGTGTTGTTATTGACTGGTATTGTGAGATGTCACCTATTATTTGTTATACTCACACAGGCATAGTGGCCATTTGTGATTGCGTGATCCTCCAAATAAGACAAAGATCCCTCATCTTTATTTTGCATTTTGTTTTGTATTTATAATTTTTATTTCCCCTCTTCTGCTGATTTTTCACAGGTTACAATTTGGTTAGTGAAGTCATAGGAGCTTCTGATCTACTTCTGTTGTTAGGTGTGTAAAAGCCCTTTTTCCTGCCCTTAACCTGCCTTTTTAAAGCAAACTTTTAAGCTCTACTGTACTAAGAGGAGTGACTGTCAACATAGACACAACTATTTGCAGCAATTTAATATTGACTTACAAATACTTTCCAGCTATTTTAAAAATACTTCATAGAATTATAAAATATGCTGAGTTGGAAGGGACCCATCAGGATCACTGAGTCCAACTTGTGGCCCTGCATAAGACACCCCAGGAATCACACCATGTGCTGAGAGCATTGTCCAAACACTTCTTGAACCTTGTCGGGTTTGGTGCTCTGACCACTCCCCTGGGGAGCCTGTTCAGTGCCCAACCACTCTTCAGGTGAAAAATCTTTTCCTGACTTAGATCCTCCCCTCTGACAATTAATAGATGAGTGATTGATATATCTCTGCCACTGTCCTTAGCCGATGCTTTTTATTTCAGGCTTTTTCCATAAGCTTCTTTTGAAAACCCATGTCATTACAATAGGAAAGTTGCCTTTTTTTTTCCTCATTACAATAACACCAGTGTAATTTGTATTATCCTTCTGTGTTTCTCAGGGTTAATTTTACAATGTTTTGAGAACTTTTAATAGTCTAACTGAAGCTGCCTACTGCCTTGTGATATAACTAATCTGAGTCATAATCTAGATAAAAAATTTTCAGATGAGTTTTAAACTGATTTTCTTCTTCAGTTTCTTAAGATTAATCTTTTTTTATAGGAACTTCAGAGATTATTGAATTACTCGTTCATAGGTGTTGAAACTTTAATTTTATGGTAGGTGTGGTTTGTGAATTTTTAAGTGCCTTCTGCATCTTATGAGTTTCTGTAATTATGTTCTAGGTGCTCCAGGAGAAACAGCCTTCAGGGCGACTGACCAGGGGTATGACAATGACAAACAGTTCAAGAAGGTAATTACTCACTTGCAAAACTGAACATCTCTTGATAAATGGGTCTTTATTTTTTGAAACTGCACCAGTAGCTAGTTGCAGATTTTATTTGAAGCAGCTTGGAAAGAATTTATCATGGAAAATTACTTGAGTATGCATTACTGCTTTTCATATATATGAACAGTGCAGTGATAATAAATATTGCGGTGTAAGGAAATAAGAGGCAGTCATAAAAATCCTTAGGAATTGCATTGTTAAAAAAAGAGGTTTTTTATAAGAATGTGATTTTAGGTATTTTATGTGCATTTGTAATTTTTCAGGACATGTTCTCAGTGGCACTTGAGTTTCTAGCTTATTACTGAAATTGTTTTAGGCTTTTATAGTTATTTTTAAGCATTTATGCTTACAATCTCATTTGCGTTGGCATTTTCATAGTTGTGATTCTTACTTAATAATTCCTGTCTTAATAAAGAATTTCCATTTCTTAAAGCAGTCTGTTTTTTACTTTCTTTATGTAGATAAAGCATACATGGCAATTTTGTTACTATTCTCTGGAAAAAAAGTTACTCTGTTTTGGTAACAGAGTTTTAGCATTTAATTTTTTGTTTTGTTTTCATGAACAGCAGATGTTGTTTTTGTTAAATTCCTAAATTGTCATGTTGCTCATTCATTAAAGGCTTTTCATTTTTCCTGGTTTTATTTTTTAAAATTCTTTTAAAAATGGAAGGAAAGCAGTATATATCAGGGAATTTGTAAATAATCATATAGTTATTTTTGCAACTAAAAGTGTCTGAACTGGGGCTTTTCCATAAACAACTTTTCTGTATATGCAGGCATGTATACATTTATTCTACGTTAATACTGCATGACAGTATATACTGAAACCTGTACAAAGCTCATATCTTACTACCATTTTTTCCTCTGTAGAATAGTGGTAGATTTCTACATGAGAATTAACTTGAGCTCTTTATTTTCCATTTGTCTGCAAACTGTCTATTTATATTGTTTTATTTGCTCTAGAGTGATTGCTTAGCACAGGTTTCACTGTATAAAACATAAAATATAACTTACCATTGATTTGTGAAGAAATGGCCATCTGAGTTAATTGTCTTTAATAACTAAACTAACTGAAATTTTTACTGAATACCAGTAATACCATTAAAACTTGTTATTACCCTAGAGTTTTTTTTGATGCAGTGTCATCTGCATTTTAATGTTGCCTATAAACTTTGGCTGTGATATGGAAAATATCTGCCCATTTGAAATCATTATGATTTAGAAAATTTAGTTTGGTCTGATGATTTTTTTTTTTTTGTTATTCCAATCAAATCCAATATGTTGTACTTAGAAACTGTTGGTTTGCTAATGAATATGATCAATTTTGGTCAGAATATTTCAAACAAGGCACATATGAATACCTAACAAAACAATCATTGAGTTTGTTGGTGGGCAAAATTATTATTTTCAAGACAATGGATTAGATGGCCTTTTTACAGCAATGCTTACCACTGTCAACCAAAACTAGTTTAAGACTTGTGATTGTATAGATGCATAAAATGCTGTAGTGTGGTGTTAAATGTGTCTGATGAGCTGATTTTCTTTGTTTTGTTGTGAAGAGATTAGTAATTGATAAAGGAATTTAGGAATTGCTCGTTAGGAGAAATGTTGTGAAGAATTGTTATTAGGCACAATCCTCAGATGGGTCTCTAAAACCTTTGAGTAGAATGAATGAGAAATCAATTACTTTGCAAAGTAAGTGACCAATTGAAAGGTGCCCTGAACACGAAATCAGACTGTACTGCTTCCTGTCAGCTAATGTGTTTATCTCATAATCTCTCACTTAATCCAAAAGGTACCATATTTTTAGAAGAGAATTAAATTAAAAGTGTGGAGTGTTCAGATAATAATTTAAATAAATGGAGTTTAAATCTCTTTTTACCTGGATTAAAGAAAAAATTTTGTTCTGGGAGAAAGAAGAGAGAAGACAGTTATAAAAACTATAGCGTAGTAAAAATATCTTACTCTGTTGTAGGTGGGGACTTGTAACATCTGTGTTACCTTCTTAGAGAGTTATCTTGCACTATTGTCTGTCTCCAAGAAAACTTTCCTAAAGAAATAGCTTCCTATTAAAGCAAACAAATTCTGAAGCTTAACCTTTAACATGAAAAAAAAATGTATAGTTGTGATGGAATTGGAGTGAAAAATGTGACTTAAATATCAATTTGAGGCTTTCTTTGAGTCCTTTCTCTGCTTTGGTACTTTGGTAAAATCTCACGCCTCGAAGAACCTGCTGCACTGTTGAGGAATTGGCAGCGCGTGGTTGCCTCGCTCAGCCCGCACTGGGTCACCTACGTCAGTGTAAGAAGCAGCACAGTATCCCACAGCCCTTCACTGCAGCTGCTGCTGGACAGGGAAAAAAGAAACGAGTAACAAATATCACTTGACTCTGATCTATTTTATTTCATTTAAAAACATTGTTTGTTTCGTTCTCGCAAGTTATGCAAAAAAGTTTCCATAATTTTCTCTCTTTTATTAATAGAACCATTATATTTCCAACTTAGATGCTCTGGATAAAATGGTGACATTTCTTCATATTTTTAAAAATTGACCTCTTTACCCTCCTGAGCATTTTCATACCTTTGCATTGCTTTTAAATTAGCTGAAATACTCAGCTGAAGTACATTATATTAACTTTTTATGTCAAATAATGGAGGGGAATTTAAAATATATGCAGGAACAAAGTCAGCACTTGTTTTGCCTCTTTTTTTTCTCTCTCAATGTATTTTACACCCAGATTCTCTTTATGTCTTTGGAGGGTTTATCCCAGTGGGTCTGTCAATTACTGTTATTCCCCTTTACATTGTTTCTTTGACAATGAAAAGGGTTAATAAGAATGATTATAAAGAACTTGGTTTTTGAAATCCTGTTAATGGATTAAGTGTTGATTTTTCTAGATAAAATTCTTTAAAATAAATCAGTTTTACACTGGAGTGATTGATTTTGGCAGAGGGACACACAGTGTCCGAGGAGAGAGATGTAAATATTTTTGTGTCCTGATTCTTAGCAGCCTGGGTGTTGTATGTATGTTTCTGTGCTATTTAAAGTTCCTGATTTTAAATATATTTATTATATATTTTATATAATATATATTATATATGTAATTTTTATATTTTTAATTCAAAGGTATAAATTAAGAAATAGAATATAAAGGAAATAATGTTAATAAGATTACTGAGTGATATATACAAAGAAGAAAGTGTTACAGAGAAGCCTTTTAAATCACTATTTTTTATTTGAATATTTTATTAAATGGGATAACTGTAGTTGAAAAGGGCTTTTCATGCTTTACTATGGAATAAGAGCCACATGCACCAGATATCTTAGAAAGTAATTGCTCATTAAATCGTTAGATTTGGTGACTTCAAACATTTGTTACATTTCCTGTTCAAATGCTAAAAGGCCTTCATGGCTGATCTTGTTCAGTGTTTTTTCTTGCATTTTTTTTACCCATAACAATGTTCAATAAGAATGTGTCAGGTCATATTGAGAGTTTCCCTGTCAGCAAAAATGGCAAAATATTGTTGTTGTTCCTCAGATATTAAGTATTAGCTCTGAGGCTCTCTCTCCTTGCTGCTGTATAGAAATGACATCTTTTGCCTGGTTCCTGGTGCTGCTCTAATGCATTTGCTAGGCTGGCAATGGAGACATTTATTAAATCTTAAAATGGTTCAGTAAAATACAAATGAGAAGGTTTTTCTGTGTTTGAAATGATACAAATCACTATTTAACAAATGTTTATATTTGGTCATTTGGTTGTCTCTCCTTTTTCCATTTTCTCCTGTGTTGTTTATCCTTATGTGTACATGCCTGTGTGTGTATTTCATGCAACAAATGTATAACTTGATCATAGATGTCTTGAATTCTTACACCTAAGTTCTATTTCAGGGTTTGTTTTCATTCCTGGAGTACATTTTTGAAACATTTCATTTCACTGCATGTTTTCTGAGAAGATGATGTATTATTTTTTAAAGAGCATTATTTAAAGAGTTCATTAATCCTTTTGTCTGCATTCTCTGAAATAAACTGTTCATAAAGTTCCAGTAGATATTGGCATGGTATTTCTAATGTAATTTTGAAAGACAGCTTGCCATTATAGGAGTATTTGCTATGGAGGGAGAAGAGAACTAAGCTTTGTGGAAATGCTGAATGAGTAAAGGAATAAGAATCAAGTTTTAGTTTGAAGTGATCATGAAGGATTGTGACAGCATCAATTTAAGTTGCAGTGTGTTCCAGAAGTGGAGAGGGGGCACTTTTTCTTTTTTTTTTCTTTAATACTCTAGAAACTGTTCTTCTGCTAGTTTAAATTAAGTTTAAATAAAATTAAGTAGCAGGCAAAAATCATCTTTCTATAAACAGTCTGTGTTTTGCTGGGTATAAAAACAAAAAGAGAACTTTTATGATAAAACTGAGCCTGTTAGCTGTTGTGCACAGCTGTGTGTATGAAAAAACACTGTAGCTACATGGACAGTTAGGTTCTGAAAAATCGCTGATACTTAAGAACTTCTGGTATGAATAATTGAAATGAAATTCTGAACACTTTGAGAATATTTTAAAGCCAGCGTAGTTGACTTTTCTAAAAGATTTAGATGCCTATTCAAAATTGAATATAATTATAAAGTGTAGCTAAATGGTGCTTGTTTTGTTGTACCTGGATTTGCAAAATGCAGTTTTGCTGTCTCTATCCACTCCAGGTAGCAAGAGATCTCGCTAATGTAATTTCACTTTTGTTTGAACTGACCCATTCATACCTGGTTTTCATCTGTCTTTGTTATACCCTTTGGTTTAACTTTGTTCTCCTTACACCCCAAATTTTCCTCTCCTTTTTATTATAAACTCATGGCAGGGCCTGCTTGGGGAACTCATTCTGTTACAACAACAAATCCAGCAGCACGAAGAGGAAGCGCGCAGAGCCACTGGCCAATATAACATGGGCTCATCCCAGCAGAAGCGAAAGGTGATGACTTAAGGGACGATATGTACTGCATTCACACTAATCAAATACTCCAGCCTTCTGCATCTGAGCTAGAAAAATCTAACTAATTAAATCAGGGGCCCAAATTACTACAGCCAAATTCGCTACATTGTAGTGTGTATGGACAGTCCTGTTTCAATTTAACCAAGTTGCATTTAAAGCGTGATGTTAAAAGCAGAACAGGTAATTTGTGTCACATAGAAACTGTACGTTCTCTGTCTCTATAAAACCTGTTATTTAGCATTCATACATTAAAAAGGCATTTAAGGAAAGGATGTGAATCAATGCCAAGTCTGTTTACGGTTGCTTATGATAGCTTTATCTTGTAACAGTGTAGCTATTTTCAGGCAATACTTGTCTGGAAACTTTTTTCCCTGCTTTATACTGTTACCAATCTGAAAATGATAGGAACGCCTTAGAAACAATTTTGCACAGACAATTAAATACTGCTTAATTACAGTATTAATTAATAACAGTACTGTATATTAATCAAAGGTAGTCTTTGATTTCCATCTTAAAGTGGAATTTATACTGATATGTTGTGGTTTGTGAACATCTGCAGTTCAGTTTACTGATTCAATTTAACATCAAGTCATTTAATTATTATATGGCTGAGATTAATTGGAAATTCTTCATAAATGGGGATATTTTAATTGTCTGATCTGTTACAGCGTGTAATTCTTAACTGCATTGATTTGTTGGCTGCTTCTGTGCCCCCTCAAAAGCTTTCTGATTACTTGTGCTTTTCAACAGCTTTGGAATTGAGCACTGAATACAGAACTTGATATTCTGTACATCTGAAGATAAACCCCACAGAAAGAGGAATACGCTAAATGTGAACTTGTAGACATAATTGTATAGCTATTAATGTAATTGTCATGCTTTTAGTCAACAGAGAAAAATCATTGTTCTCTGAAAGTATAGCAGTATTTCATACTCAAATGTTTTACTTTCTAGCCATATTATTTTTTATGTTTTAGGGTTACAACCCCTGGCCATTCTAAACTTTTAATGCTTTAATTTTAAAAAAAATCATATTTAATATTGTAATTTTTTCCTCATTGAATTTTTCAAATTTATTTAGTTAGTATTTAGTTTCAAATTTATTTAGTTAAATCCTGTCTGGATTTAAAATAGCACTGATGTATTCTGTCCTCAGTTATACTGAGTCTAAGCTTCGTACAATAAAATATAATGTAAATTTAATTATTTGGGATTACTTTATCTCAGTATGTGTCCTACAGCTGTTCTTGCATTCATTCCCTTCCAGATGTTTATTTTAGTATGAGTAAAGATGTCTTCAGTGGTCTAAATATTCTCTATTCAGTTACTTTTTTTTTAAATAAAGGTAACTTCTTCAGCCTCTGTCAGATTGTATACAGTTTACTGAGAGAGCTGGAGTATGGAATAGTAGCTTGAGGTTTATAATAAAATGTATGAATTGTAAAAATTGCTGGAAAGGCAATACAATATTTGATAAATAAAAATTTATCAGCCTAATAAACACAATCAGGAAGGAAAATGAGCTTGATATTGCATTTGTGTCTGATTGAAATTCTACTTTGTTGCAACTAATTCCACAATTCCCAAGCTGTGAAGCAACTTCAAGGGTTATCTTTGGAAATATTATCCTGACCTCTGTGGAAGGTACTTTTGTGTCTTCTGAGTGTTGAAGGTCTACCTACCTTTGCATATAACAAGTTTTAATTTAGCATTCAGGTGTCCCATTTGGCATACATACCTCCTGACAGGGAATGTGTCTTTTTTTGTCACGCTAATCTTTTTGCTCGCATCAAATTAAAAGAGACTGTAAGCTATTTTCTTTAATATCTTAATATGGTGATAGGACTCAAAGATCCTAATTATTGATCCAGATTCTCCTTTAGAGGAATAAATTGTTCCTGTCATGGAAATAAATCATTGTAGGTCCTTTTGAAAACATATAAACTAATGTTGTTTATTTTTTAGCTGTTTTATTTTTTTTTTAGTGTTGTCTTCCTTGCCTCTCTATTAGAGAAGTTTTGTTGCCCAATTTTCTTGCACATTTTTCCATTTTAATTTAATTACTCAATATTAAATCTATCACAGTTGTAAATTGAATAATAGTAAGAAGTATCTCCCAATCAAGAGAAAACACTAAAGACAAAAAAGTGGTTGTTTCCTGTTGTGTTTTTTTTTGGTCAGCTTTATCATAAATATTTGGTGGTATAATTTTTGAGTTTCTAGAGCTGCACTGTGCATGGCTACTTGAATGCATTTGGTCTGAACCTTGGTAGTTTCATTTATGTGGAAATCATTGTAGTTTTGTAGATGATCAATTTAAAATTATTTGTAGTATTGTTAGAGAATATACAAGACCAATAACTGTGGTTTCAAAGGTACTGGATTTTTAGAGGCACGTAATTATTTTGTGTGACAAGTGTTGTTGGAAAGCAACAGCTCTGCAAAACGTTTGAGGATCTTAGTAAACAGGTATCTGCATCTGTGTGCAGGAACCCTTGATCAAAAATGGCTCTCCAGTTTTCTTTTCTCAGCTCTTTGTGCTGGCAATGGGGAAAGAAGGAGGAATCTTGATGTAGAAACCATGCTGAACTGGATTAAACAAAACTTGATGTGCCTATATAGACATACTTTAGTAGTTAATTTTTTATTTTACTTTTTTTTTTGTAGAAATCATAGATTAGTCATGTGTGGCTGTCAATACTTCCAATTGTTAGTTTTAGCTTTTCAATATTGGCAACTTAAACATTTTTAGCACTGTTATGGAGTACATGTTCAAAGCACTGTTTGCACTAACACTGAAATAACACCTGCACCAAACACTGATGCAAATGCATCATTCTAGAGCTGTTTGTTATTTTTGATGTAACTTACCTAATTGGCCTTGTTAGAATTAATCATCTAGTGCTAGATAATTCTGTGCTACCTATCTTGCAATTTGTAAGCTGTGTGCAATATTTTGACTCACACAGACACTGCTCAGAGTGTGGTCAGAGGTATCTGTAGGGATGATTTCAGAGGTGTATCACAAGTCCTTTGAGAACAGCTTGCTTAAAAGCAGAGAACAGGAAAATATTGATTGTTCTGAAAGTCTGTAGGACATAGAAACATTTTGTTTTCCTTTTCTTTCCTTAATTTTCTTGTTTCTTTTGACTCTCAACACCATTTTCTTTGCCCTCCTACTTTTATTTTTCCCCTTTCTCTGAGGTGTTGAAAGTGTGTGCATATGTAAATATTTATTTACATATACCACCTTGTGGCTGCACCATCAAGTCCTCTGCGTTAAACTAACCCTGTTTCTGATGCGCTTTTGCCATCGCTGAACTGATTAACAGAAATGAAAAGCTAATTGACAGCACTTCCTCTTTGCTGCTTATGTACCAAGAGAATAATTGAACAAAGATGAAGTGTCAGCTTGGATTTTTTCTATAAAGTGCAGACAGAATTCTGTACATTACAGGCTCAATAGCCAAATAATATTGATCACTATGAATAATTGTGGATTTTTGTCTTGTTTAATCTGTAACAACTGTTGTGAAATTATAGTAACAGAATTAATGTCTAAATGACAGCTGTCCTCTGCATAGTAGATAATATGCTCTTCTGATCTGAAGCTAACTTGAGTTGTAAATGCCACATAAGCTTTATTGCATAAAGTTTATTTAAATATTAAAGCTTCCAGTAATTGTTTAGATTGCAGTTTTTTCTAAACTGAATACTTCATCAATCAGCCATTAGATTTTATGCTGTTTGTAAATATGTACATCATAGCAATTTGTATTGCGCCATTTATAATTTTGTCTGTGTGTTATTAAAAGGGGATTGTTTTAAACTGTTCGTTACATCTTGATGAACATATTTTACGAATATTTGTCTAAAAATGGTTCTTAGTGCCTGATCTTATTACATTAATGCCTTGAACTTCAAAATATCTTGTAGTATAATATCTTAATTTTTCCAGTTTTTATTGTAATTTAAATAATTTTGGAATAACCCTTCAAGACTGTCCTACCTAACTAACATTAATGAAGTTGTGTGGCATGTTTAGAATTATAACTCTGAAAAACAAGTTTGAAATTAGAATCTTTGTGAATATTCAGGTATAGTGAATATTCACCTGAAAGTAGTTTCTGTAGCAATCAGGTGGCTAGTGATTGTATCCCATTAAGATTGTGCTAATTTGGAGAATTAACATACAAGATCCCAAGAATTTGACCACAAAACCTACAGTTAGTTCACTGGCCAGAAAACTCCCTCAGCACTATATAGAATTCATTTTCTCTCACCCACTTCCCCAGTGTTACGTCTTGAAGGGTTATTTTTTTGCATTTGCATGTACTGAAATTCAGACAGTTCTTTGATATGGATCTTCTGTAGCAGATGGAGTTTTCCATCAGCCTTAAATCTCAAATGCTAATTTAAGAATTTTACTTGCTTTAAAATGCATGTAAAGTCAGTTTTCTTATGTGGATGAAGCTTTCAGTTTGTGATTTGGTTACTTGCAGTGGTTGAACTAAACAAGTTATAGTAGCCATGATTGTTTTTCTTTGTAGGTTTCTGACAAAGAGAAGATTGATCAACTTCAAGAAGAACTTTTACGCACTCAGGTGACTTTTCCGAGTTACTGATGTCTTGAGTAGCGATTTATGTGCAGCAGACTCAGATTTACTAGGCAGAAGCACCCATGAAAATATACCAAATATATTTACATTGGGTAAAACTGCAGTGCTTTTTTCAGTCTCTGAGTTTATCAGTACAGATTTCCTTGTGTTGGCACAAACCAAAGGTCAGTCTAGTCTGTTCTTTCCCTGACAAGGACTTACAGAACGCAAAACCTCATTCCAACAAAGTTTTAATCTCTTTGATTAGCAAGGCAGAACTAGTTATTTTTAAGCTAGATTTTTTTCAGGGCTGATATGTATTAGTCATATTTGTTAGTATTTTGGTTTACTTTCTCACTTTTCTTAATGTACCTAATCTTTTATCTATTGGCTTCTAAATTGATTGGCTTTTTGGCTCAGCCACATTGTTTTGTACAGGTTTTCATAGCCTCTTCATATATTTGCTAGTTTTGAATGCGTTTATTATTTACCTTTTTTTTACTAACAGCTTGAAATTTCTTTTGTTTTTAAAAATATACTCAGGCCAAATGCATTACTACATCATAGAAAATGGATTTCAGAGTAGATATCAAATATATATATATATACATATATATATAAAATATATAATCTTCAGAGTACTATCATAATCTCCTAAACAGGACTGAATTGGTACAGTTGTGTCTTGAACTGAGGTTGTATGCTAATTCACATGTAAGCCCTGACCTTTTTGGTTGAATGGCCAGTTCCCACTGACACTAATTTCTGTCTGATTCCATATGTGTAGCTTCTTTGAAAATGATGCTTAAGATGCTTAAAGATTGATTTATGTACTCCCATACGTAATCAGTATGGGAATAGTGTTGTCGTATTAAGACTTTGGAAGCAAAGGAGTTGCACTGCAAAAAAAATTCTAATGATCTTCTCTTGATGGCCTTGTATTTTTAATGACTGTAATGATCACAAGGGTTTCTATATTTTTGAAGGACTTGCTTGAGGGATTATACACTTTCCACAGGTAAAACTTTGCTTATGTGAGTGTACTATTTCCATTATTACACAAGTATATTTGTGTTACTGTTTTATAGCTCAAATACCAAAGAATGCTCGAGCGACTAGAGAAGGAGAACAAAGAATTAAGAAAATTGGTACTGCAGAGAGATGACAAGGGAATTCATCAGAGGAAGCTCAAGGTATTTATGTGTTACAAAACCACATAGAAATGTAATTATGCCATATTTTCCCCTATTTCCATGATGCTGTTCTAAATTATATTTGTTAATTCATATATGAACTTTTAACATTAGCTTTAAAATACATCTGCTAATTTTTTGACTCATCCAGGCTATTATACATCCCTTCCTTTGGTTGGTTGGTTGGTTTTTTTAAATGCATAGCTTTTGGAAATGGCTTCAGTTGAAGAGCCCAAAGAGGTTACCACATCTAACTAAATAACTACTCAAGTGATTGGGAAATGGGGATTGGGTTATTTGATTTAGGGTCACTGTATTTTCTAACAATCTTGCGTCCAGGTCTTCTTACACCTTACCTTCTTACGCACAGAGTCTGATACCTTTATGCTGTGTCATGGCTCTTGCCGAGTTTGGTAGGAATAAGTTATGGGGTCAGGAAACATCATTTAATGGCTCTGTATAAACCCAGGGAGACTGATCTAAGTATGCTTTTGCTTTTGCCTGCCAACATCCTGAGCATTCTAAAAATGGACGTTTTCTACCTCTCTCTGCATCACTCACTGACCAGTATTGATTGATCTTGCTCTTTCCTCTAAGAACTGGAAGATAAAGAGTTCTTATTTGTACAGCATGAGATTGATAACTCTATACCTTTTTTAATGCTTATTGTTCATCCAACTAAAGATGTAAGTCGATGTTTAATGGAAGGAACTCAGTTCAGCATCTTAACTTGGAAATTGGATTTTGAGCTCTGTTGTTCTTTTATGCTGTACGTAAATAAGAGCTCTCATTTTCCTCCTTCAGCAAGATGCTGTAGTATTTTCCTTCACAGGAGGCAAGGAGTGACTTTACTTAGTATTGTACTTCATAAAACAAAGACTGACCTGCAGTGTAGACAGTTGAGATTTCAAACCGTCTGGAGAGAATAAAAGCATTTTTACACATGAGTTTACAGATGGAGTAGTTTGAAACTCAATCTTTGTTGTCTTAATTGGCTGTGTTTTCTTTCTGTGCTTCTTTTTTGTAGAAATCCTTGATTGATATGTATTCTGAAGTACTTGACATACTGTCTGATTATGATGCTAGTTATAACACTCAAGATCACCTACCTAGAGTAAGTACATAAAAAATTCAGTGATTTTTTTATGAAACACCAGTCTTGTAATTGAATAAAGCATTTAATTATATTCTCTGTCTAGGTTCAGATACTGCTGTTTGTTGTGCTCAGCTTTTAATTTTAAATGGTTTCAGTCAGGGCACCACATCCTCCTCGGCTTCATAAAATGGCTGTTGTGTGCCAGTGTGTGTGAGTGGAGCTCAGAGGGTAAGGTGTCCTGGCTGTCTCCCTGCAGCAGTGCAGGAGGGGGCTGTGGGAAGGGGCTTGGCTGGCCTGACTGCTGGTGTGGGGGAGAGCCAGAAATGCTTCCTGCTTGCACAACCACCTGTAGCACTGGTAGCTTCTATAGGAAACCACTACGATGGGGAAATGACAGCATCTACTTCAGAATTCAGCTTTCTCCAGGCAGAATAAGCATCTACCACATGTGTAGTGTTTTGCCTGCTGAAAGGATCTTGTACAAGAAGAGAGGAGCTGCCTGCCATGAGAGCAGCAAGTCTTTTCTCTCTTCATTAGGTGGTCTGACAGGATGCTTTGTGGACTGTGCTGTCTTAAGTCAGTTTTTTTGCATGACTTAGTATTTCTTCAAAGATTCCGTCTTTAAACCAATGCATTTATTATCAAACAGAATACAGCTGCTCTTGATACAGATTCATGTATTTTTAGTCAGCCTGTCTATGCTTCCAAAATGTCGTGCTGAAAGCCAAGAGCTGTTTAAACTTTCACTTAAGGTGGTGGTGGTTGGAGATCAAAGTGCAGGAAAAACCAGCGTGTTAGAAATGATCGCCCAAGCACGCATATTCCCCCGAGGGTCTGGGGAGATGATGACACGCTCCCCTGTTAAGGTAAGAAGCATCATAATCTCTGAATCAGCATTTGCTGTATTGTTCTCTCTCTGATTATGCCATTAATTGAAGTATAAATAAACATATGTTTATTTATAAGAGGGTTGTTACAGCCAATGATAAAACCTCTACGGGCCAATATATAATCCATGTATACTATCTGTGTATTAATAATGCCTACCATTAAGTAATTCTGTGCTAAATAAGCATCACATGTAGTTGTATTTCTACAGTGGGAAGTGCACATACTTCTCATGTTTCTTTGTGTTAGATTTGCTGTGTTTTCTCATTAGGGTTTTATCATTTAGGTAACCCTTAGTGAAGGTCCCCACCATGTGGCTTTATTCAAAGACAGCTCTCGGGAGTTTGATCTTACCAAAGAGGAGGATGTAAGTATAGAGAAGTGACTGGAAGTTAATGTGACTTTTATTAACCCTGAAAAAATTGTTTCTTTGTGATCTGTAAGCCCCTGTTTAATTAGAGCAAAATTTGATATTTTGCTTTTGTTGTAACAGCTTGCTGCTTTGAGAAATGAAATAGAAATCAGAATGAAAAATAGTGTGAAAGAAGGATGCACTGTTAGCACTGAGGTAAGACTTCTCAAATATTTAATGGTAAATATCTGTACATGTATATCTTTTGTAAGTATTCTTCAACTAGGATATTGTGGTGAATCCAGTTAGTGTTTACTTATTATTTGGCAGTTGCAAAGTGTATTTGGACTCTTAAAATCAGTTTTATGTAACAATTACTTGCATTTAAAGTTGTACTTCCTATTTGAAATTGACAGGTCGTTACTGATTAAAGCATGTGTGTAAATATGCATTTATATAGTTTTATATGTGTGTTTGTATATGCAACTACATGCAAAGTAGGTGTGTATATAAACTTGGAATTTCAATTTTGCCTCACAGACCATCTCCTTAAGTGTGAAAGGTCCTGGTTTACAGCGAATGGTATTGGTTGATTTACCTGGAGTCATTAGTGTAAGTATGGAATAAACAAAAAAATTTTAGAAGTTAACACATGAAACTGAGGTAGTGTTTTTGATGAGAACAGAGCTGTTGGGGGGTTTTTAACATCTTTGTTTTCTTCCTTTTTTCCCCTTTAAATATATATTTCCATATACATATTAAAGACTGTGACGTCAGGTATGGCTCCAGATACAAAGGAAACTATCTTTAGCATCAGCAAGGCCTACATGCAGAATCCTAATGCCATCATCCTCTGTATTCAAGGTAATCAGAGTCTAGATAGTTATCCAACTGGCAGGACTTTTTGTTTTAATCATCTTATGTTACTCTGGAGTCTGCCCTTACTGTATTAAATTTCCTTTTGTGATAATTTGTATGGTGTATAAAAAACTATGCTGTGGAATGTCTGTTTATAAATTAATGCAATCTGTGCAGAATCTGTGGCAAAAAGGAACTTTTTGATAAGAGTTTTTAATCAATAAAGAAAAATGGTGGTGATAATATTCAAGATGACTTCAAAAGTATTTTGACTATGTAATCAGTTAGATTACATAGTCCCTGAAATACAACTTTATATGTATTTTAGATGGGTCAGTGGATGCAGAACGCAGTATTGTCACAGACTTAGTCAGCCAAATGGATCCCCAAGGAAAAAGGACAATTTTTGTGTTGACAAAGGTTGATCTTGCAGAGAAAAACGTGACTAGCCCAAACAGGGTGAGTTAAAACTGTTTTTCTCACATTGTGATGGTTAAAGTCACACATGGTAGAATACTTGACATGCTGTCATAAATATTGGACCTCACCTACCTGTTCAGTATGATTTTTTTTGTGTGTAGTTGTTTTCTTAATCTCTCAGGCCTTGCTTTTAGTGATCAGCTGGGTGACTTCAGTCTCAGCTTGCTACAATACTGATTTGCTTCATGAAGGTGACATGAACAAGTTCTATTTCCCAAAAAGGCTTAAGGGTGTTGAGGGATAGGCATTTTTGCTATATTTTTTGTTTTGCTGTGTTATGCCTTATTTGTATTATGCCTTTATTTTTTGTTTGTTTTAAATATCAGTAGAACTCATAGTCCCATGACAAACTGCATCCTGCAGTACTCTATGCAGAGATGTAACTGGATCTGGCTTTAAAATTGTGCTGAAGGAAATGAAGGAAAGAATGTCTCTGTGCAAAGTTAACCATGCTTTTTTTAATCCTTTGTTTTCATAGATCCAGCAAATCATTGAAGGCAAACTCTTTCCAATGAAAGCTTTGGGTTATTTTGCAGTTGTTACTGGAAAAGGTAAAGAGAGCTCTAGCTTTGCTTATTTTGTTCTTGGTAGCAGAGAAAACTGTCTAAATGGAACTGTTGCAGCACTCTTTTCTTTCTCCAGGAAACAGCAGTGAAAGCATTGAATCTATTAAAGAATATGAAGAGGAATTTTTTCAAAATTCAAAGCTATTAAAGTATGTTGCTATTTTATTCTTTTTACTAAAATGAGCCTGTGTTGGTAAATCCTAGCATCAGTTTTTCTTGTTGAACTTAAAAGGATTGCAATGTGGAAACACTATTTGAGATTTAATCTGCTTAAATTAAGTACAGTGTTGAGGTGACCAAGTTGTCCTGGTTTCCTAATGCTTGCTCTAAGACAGTGGAGGCAGACAGGCAGCACTTGCTTCCACTGCAGTTCTGAGCCTTTCTTCCAAGGTTTTTCTGTGTCTCTCTGTTGACTCTACAAAAGCTAAGTTCCAGCCTATGTCCAGGCACTAAATCTAAATACAGCAGGGAGGAGGGGACCCAGCCCAACTATGAGTTGTGTTGCCTCTAAATATCAGTTGTCTTGGTGTGACAACGTTTTATTCAAAGGGGTAATCTGGTGGAAGTTCATAGAGCAGAGTTTTGATTTCACAGGCTGGTATTTGTCAGGAAGATATCCTGCGTGGTCTCCGCGACTGCAGTATCTGCACTGCAGCCTCTAGAATAAGAAATTATTTGTGGTGAGGGGTTTTTGTTTGTTTGCTTTGTTTTGGGGCTTTCCCCTCCTTCCTTTGGTGTTTATCTACATTGCATATTTTGGAGGAAGGTGCTGGAATTTGGATTAGGTGCACATTGACATGTTATTTTCTGCTATAAAAAAGCAAAGCTTTATTCTTGGGAGGAGAATATGTTTGCCAGAAAGCATGGGTAAGCGTTGAATCTCCTCTAGCTGTCTTTCTTTACAGGACATGTATGCTGAAAGCACATCAAGTAACAACGAAGAACTTAAGTCTTGCTGTGTCAGATTGCTTTTGGAAAATGGTGAAAGAGTCTGTGGAGCAGCAAGCAGATGCTTTTAAAGGTAAACCTCTTTTCAAAAAAACAAGTGAAATAGCAACTTGCTGTTTAACGGGTAGTTCTTCCACATATAGGGACATAAAAGGATTGTAACATACAAGGACTGACTTTCGTTAACGTGCTTGGGCAATTACGTTTTATGTGTTTTATATGGTCAGTACTTCTTGTTAATTGATAATCACCCCTGTAATCTTTATAAAAAGACCCAAGAAAGTAATTCATGATGTGAAGTACCCACTTGCTCTAAAAACCAAAGGAGCAAATAAGTATAAAGAGGAAAATCAAGGGGTTTTTGGTAGGGGTTTTTTTGTGAGCAAGACACAGTTCTTCCACTGGATTCAGATGTTGTTTAAAATGGCTTTCTATGTAAAGGTCAGGGCAAGACTGACTTGTGCAGAGCTGGAAGTTGAATGGCTCTTTCCAGTATATTTTTTTAATGCATGGATTCTGTAAATTACAGGCAGAATATTTGGGCATAGACAGCAAAAAATTCTGCTCATTTGCGGACACAAAGTGTGTCTTTTGTCATAATTTTGTAATAATCAAAATTTGTTGCAATTTTAGGAGCTGCTAAACTTTTAAGGTAATGATGAAGTTCATATAGACAATTAAAAAAGTTAAGGCCTTGTTTCTGATTTTTGCAGCCACACGTTTCAATCTTGAGACTGAATGGAAGAACAATTACCCCCGATTGCGAGAGCTTGACAGGGTAAATTACACAACTGCTTTAACTGGTGTGCTACAAAGGGTTGAAGATTATGAATTAAAATTTATGCCATTTAGTCTCATTTGTAAAGTTTTCTTAAAGTCCTGACATTTTAAAGTGTGAGGACAGTGCATATTATTCTAGGGGAAGGAAATACTGAGCTCTGTTTTATGAAATACTTTTCTTCAAAATTGAGATACTTCAGTACTTAATCCTTCATTCTTCTAGTATGCAGTTATCTGGCCTAGATTGCCCCCAGGAATGGGTCATTGTTTCTTTACGATCACGACAGAACATGACCAGGAGGTATCATTTGAGGTTTAAAGGCTGTAAGAAAAAGGTTTGGGGTTTTTTTTTAATTTTTTGTATAGAAACATGACCAAGCTATACTTAATCTAATTGTTTCCTTTTGCACAGAATGAACTGTTTGAAAAAGCAAAGAATGAGATTCTTGATGAAGTCATAAGTTTGACTCAGGTCACGCCAAAACACTGGTATGGTAATTTTTTTCTTTTTTCCTTTCTTTTTGTTTTTTTTTGTTTTTATTTTTTTTATTATGTTAACTATCAGAAGTTTGCCTTTAAAATACAAGTAAGAAACTGGATTTCTTGGACAATGTGTTATCATGTCCTTTGTCCCTGTGACAGTTTTCTCTGTTTGTTTGTTTGTTGTTCTGAATCAGGAAATACTTGTATAACCCCTCCACAAAAATTATATGATATCAGTTTGTACTTCTATTTTTAGACAGTGTAATGAACAGTAGATATTCCTCAAAAATGAAAAGGAACAGTCACAATAAATAAGTTTTGAGATGTTGATTTGAAGTATGAGTGAGTAATTTGTCTTGATGTTTGGGATTGTCATTGTGTGTATCAAAATAATGCATATGACATTGGAAATCGGGGAATCAGAGATTTGGAAATTAAAATTTAAATTCCTTGCTGTAAAAAGAGCTGATCTGGATGTTTGAGAGTTCCATCCTGCACGTGGATCTCATTGATAGTCTCAATCACTCGCACTGTACTACGCTGACCTACTTCTCTATAAGGCAGCACAGGTGTGAGAGAGAGCTCAGCCTAAGCACTTTAACCACGTAGCATCACTGCATAGTAAAGCCACTGTACATGCAGGCTGAGAGGAGAACAGCCAACACAGAGGATTACTTTGACAGCCTGTATCACAACTGAGAACAATTGAAAAAAGATTTCTTTAGTGCCTTTATGTTCAGTGACCTGAACTGTAACTTGGTCAAAGATTAAAGAATGGGATAAAATGTCTGAATCTTAATAACATTAGAATAATGCTGACTATGTGGCTGCATTCAGAGAAAGACTTGTATGAAGTGTGTTAGTCTGAAATATTGATCTAGTCCAAATATAATGCAGGTTTGTCATTCTGGTGTTTGCTGTTGTTGGCTGTGTAATAGATGGTGAAGAACCCTGGCCCACATCCAGTGTGCTTCATTTCATGATGTGGATTGGGTGGGTGCATAACATGAATGCTTCTGTGCGTTTCCTTTGAAAGTTAAAGTGTAGTGGTGACTCTAGATTTATTACACTTAATGAGCTATAAATTACAACTGGAAAGCTAAGTCCTGAAAAAAATGCTTTTATGAAAATGTCATTATATCCAGACTAAAAACAGCAATGCATTTGATAAATGCAAGTGTTTCTATCCTGTTAAAATTTCCATTCTTTCCAATTAAGATGGATTAGATTAAGCAAAGCAAAAATGTGTTCTTATTGATAATCAGTAAAGAAGGAATGAGATTTCATTTGTTCTTAATCAGAGAACTACACTTCTCCTGCAGTGCATTGTAAGTGGTAAAATCCATAACAGATGGGTTCCAGCACACCCTGTAAGTGAATGCAAGTGAAACTAATTTGCCACATCCCTGGTTCTTTTAATGGTGATCAGGAATGATCAATAATTGATCTCTGCTTGAACACTATTAAATCATCCTACTTTAAACAAAGCTCTTTAAAAGATTTTTAATCAAAATTTTTTTTGCTGGTGGCATTATTTATTTAAAGGTAATTTTTTTCAACATTTAAATCTTTGAGTTCCTTTCAGTTTTGTATAAATACTTTTACTACCCTGAATATGTTGAACAGCTTTTTTCAACAGTAGAAAAATTAGTGACTTTGATCCCCATTCATACTGGTATGAAAGATGGACAGCTTCAAACTATTTAATTCTCAAGGAAGGATGCTTTAAACACAAAATAGAAATTTTCAATTATGCTACTGGTGATATGGGGGGAGGGAGGTGATATTTATGGGAAGTTCTTCAGTCTTTGTTGATAGATGGCCCAGTTAGAGTAGGGACATTATCAGGGAGGAGGATTGTGTCCTGAATTCAGCCCATTTGGAAGAAAAGGGCCTGAGTCTTGTACCACTAAAAAAGGGCAGATTTTTCTTCATCTCTTAGCTCTCGCCATTCTGCCAAATCTGGTACTCATATGATCTAAGCTGATTTAGCGTTCTGAGCAAGCATAAAATTAGCCTGCTGGAAACCCACAACCTGTACTAGAGACTGTGGCAGGAGCAGAAGGAGCATGACTGGCTCTGTGGGTACAGGGTACATGTTACTTTGGCTCAACTGAGTTGTCTCACTGCAGCTGTAAGGTTTATTGCAATTTAGAAACGTTGAAGTTGGATTGTTTCCATTGTTACTTCATGAAAGGCACCATAAATAGGAAAGTAGTGCTTTGTTTGATAGTGACATGAAGCTCATCTGTTAATGAATGTCAATATACATTTTGGTAAAAGGTGGGACTTGTCAACTTCCTTCTTTGTTTATCAAATCTGGGAGCAATCAATGAAAATCCGAAATGGAAAACTACAGCATGTTCCAACAATCAAATCAGAGTACTGTAGAAACAAAACCCACATGTTCTTTTGGGAGCATGGCAATGCTTTGCAGTCTGGCCCCATGATGCTCCCCCATCTCCCATACATAAACACACACATAGCTCTGCGTGGTTATACTGGTATAATGAAAGGCTGCAAGGAGCTGTTGTGCAGTGCAGTGGCAACTGTGGGTATCTTAGAGGCCAACTTCTTTGCTGCTGAAAACATTGTGCATTTGTGTCCTTAGTTCCATGCAGATTTTGCTTGAAGTTGTTGTGGTGTTAAGGAGTATTTCCTGTGTTCTGTAATCTTGTTTTCTCAGCGTTTCTAGCAAATTGAATGCACACCTGTTAGTTCCCTGTTTGGAAACCATCACATGTGTTACAACTTTCATTTTAGGGAGGAGATTCTTGAGAAAACTTTATGGGAAAGGGTATCTACTCATGTGATTGAGAATATATACCTTCCAGCAGCACAGACTACAAACTCAGGGACGTTTAACACCACTGTGGACATCAAGCTGAAGCAGTGGACTGACAAGCAACTGCCTAATAAAGCAGTAGAGGTAAGAATTTAATTACTTAAATAAAAAAATAAAAAACTGCAATCTGTGCAAAGCCTTTTAAAATGGCAGCATAACTCCAGAAGAGTAAAGTAATGTTTGAAGGACTAACTGCAGTTCTTTTAACCGACTTAGATGTCAGAAAAGACTGGCAAGGTCTTTATGTTCATAAGCATACAGAGCAGAAACATTGTACTTTGGTCTTCTGGTGAATTTTGCCTACTACAGAGCAAAAAACCCTATTTTTACAAGATTAAACCGTTCAAGTAGGTATATTCATCCACTTGCTACAATATAGTGAAGCCAAGTTTAGTGTTGCCTTTACTAGTAATGGAAAAAGGAAAAGTGTTTTACTCTTATGCTTGTGTGCTTTTTCAGAAAGTCTCCAAATTTTCATACTTGCAAGAATTGTCATAAATGTTCACTTAGCAGCTGGAGCACAGTATAATGGTCCATTTCAGGCTGAATTGTTTGCTAACTTTCTAGGTGGCATGGGAGACTTTGCAAGAAGAATTTTCCCGTTTCATGACAGAAAAAAAAGGAAAGGAGCATGATGATATCTTTGACAAACTGAAACAAGCTGTCAAAGAAGAAACTATTAAACGGCATAAATGGAACGAGAGAGCAGAGGATAGCCTGGTATAATGTTGTGGGATTTTTTGCCTTCTTGACTAGGTGCTGTTGAAATTTCTGTACTGAAGTTGTACATTCAGTATTTTTGCATTCTTTTGTTGTAAACCTGAAATGACAGGGAGGTGTGTCCATCTCACATTTTCTACATAATGTTTTAATACATTTTCTCAATTCATTTCATTATTATCTTTTATTAGTTTCCCCCTAAATAGCATCTAATAAAACTGTTTGGGTTGGTTCAGAAAAGTCATCCATAATCCACTGGCTGCAGGACAGCCTGGTGAGAATTGTTTAGCATCACCTCATTTGTTCTGTTGGGTATAGTCACATAAAATAACATCATTTCATTACCATCTTTATAGATTCTGTAATCCAGAGGGGTTTCATATCTTCTCCTGTATTTTTTACATTATCTATGCTAGGCTGTAGAATAGAGTCAAACTAAAGGGACACAAAAATATTTTTGGCAGTCCTTTGAATAGTATCTCTTAAATGAATCACGTGTGCCCAATACAAGCTGCTTTATTAGACATTAAAAAATGAAGAGAGTGCTAGAAACGTTCTTGTTACTAAATCTTGAGTAAATTATTTTGCATGCTAAAAGTCCATTCTGCATTGCAGCGAGTGATCCAGCACAATGCCTTAGAAGATCGGTCAATATCGGATAAACAGCAGTGGGATGCAGCCATTCATTTTATGGAAGAGACGCTCCAAAGTCGGCTCAAAGACAGTGAGTTGTGTGATGTATTCCACTCTTCTGTGCTTTTTAATCTGGCCCAGTCTTGCTCTAGTTCACTTCACTGCAGTGCAAGCTTTTGTATCAGCACAACTGACACAGTGGTGACTGTTTGAAATGGTACTGATAGAAATATTTAGCAAAGTACAGCCTCAAGGGCTTGTGCTCCTGCTCTTGCAATGAAGCAACTGAGATAAGCAGTAGAGATCTGTAGAGTCAAAAAATGGTACAAATGCACACTAGGAGAACAGAATAGATTCAGGGAAAGCAGGTGGTCCATGTGTGGTTTCTAATGTAATTAGTTTTGATGCAAGGTGCAATAAAGACAGATTTTTTTTTTTTTTTAAAAGCCTGACTTGGAACCAGGAGGGCGTCTCAGTGGAGGGTTGTGTTTTTATATACTTCTTCAAAGTATCTTCTGGTTGGCAGTCATTTTTAAATTTTACTAAAATACATCAACTGTTGCTTCAAGTAAAAATCACATGACTTGACTCAATATGGCATATCTTATGTTCTTCGACATAAAATGTCTGTTCTTCTTCAAGTACCCAAGTTTAGAACTGTACATTTGGCTGCTTGCATATATTTTGTGTGATAGTTAATATCATGCTTCCTTTTTCAGCTGAATCTGTTATTGAAGATATGGTGGGTCCAGACTGGAAAAAAAGATGGTTACACTGGGTGGGCCGCACCAAAGAACAGGTAAAAGGAAATAAATTACAAAGAATTTGTAGTTCACTACCTTAAGAAAACTTTGATTAGTACTTTGAGTAAAACTTTAAGTGAATTTCAAAAAATACCAACCCTCTTCACACATTTTAGATGACTGCAAAAAGAAAAATTACTTTTTGTTGTTTTAAATACCACAAAGAATTTCTTTTTTTTTTTTTTCCATTCTGATCAGTGTCACACGTAGTATGTGAATGTGAACCCTGGTAGTGGATATTCATGGAGGGAAAAGGGGGCTAACACCTATGATTTTTTTTTTTCCCACCCTTCTATTCTTGTTCTGAATTTCAGTGCATAATGAAAAGAAAAAAATTAAAAATTGACAGTGAATTATCCCTTAAAAATATTATATTTGAAGAGTCTGCACAACTGCCTTTTGGAGTCACTTAAACATAATAGTTAATGGCATCAGAGGTATTTTCTGTTCTGGCTTATTAAGCAAATTTAGCGTTTATTGAGGAGGTGCTGATGATCTCTGAGTCTATAATAACTAATTCTAACTAATCGTTCCTATCCTAGAATATTCGTAATGAAACAAAAAATGAACTCGAGAAATTAATCAAGTGCAATGAAGACCATGCAGCTTATCTGGCAAATGATGAAGTGACGACTGTCAGAAAGAATCTGGAAGCAAGAGGAGTAACAGTGGACCCGTGTCTGGTAAGATGCAGAATTGTAACAAGACATATGGAAGCGCCCTGTGAACACTTGACTGTTCTTTCTACAGAGCATACAAGGGACTCCCTCTGAATACTGAATTTGTAATCCAGATGTTTCCAAATGAAATACTAAATGAATTCTTGCACGCAATTCACACGCTTCTGTTGGCTGTCAGACAGATGCAGTACAACACTTCGGAATCTGTCAGTTTAGACTGAAATTGGGATCTGCTGAGCAGATTGTCTTACCTGCGAAGCTTGTTTGAAATTATTGTTCAGATATTATGTAGATTAATCAAGAACTTTGTGAGCAAGGTACGGTAAAACCATATTGTGCATCCTTAGGCTTTCAGTGTGCTTGTATGTGAAGTTTGAAGTTCATTGGTACATTAAAGAGAAAATTTTTTCAAAAATACTTGTAGAAAGGCAGGATTTTTTAAGTGTGTCCCAAGGGATTGTATTGTACGTTTGAAATGTTCTGGAAAAAGACATATCTCATTGCAGTGTAAGGCCCTTAGGCGTAATTAAAAGTAAGATTTCAAATAAATGAGAATTCATACATTAATAAGTAATAGATGTAGATTTCCTTTAACGGTGACTTATTTTTCTGGAGTAACTTTGGCTACCTTTTCAACATTAATTTCTGTACTTATTCTAGGTAGAAGAGTCATTTAAATACCTGCTGCTCCTTTCCTGTACAGTACTTAGCATTTTTGGAAAAGATCATATTAGTGATCCACATCCTCTACATGAGGAAGCTGAGTGCAAATTGAGTTTTCCTCCTAGCTAAGCAATTTATTTTCTTAATTATATTTCATGGGTTTTTCAAAGAGGCATATCAATACACATATTTAATTTTGAAGAACTGAAATATAAATAAGCCTAATCAAGGAAAGTTACAAATGTTTGTTTACGTAAGACCCATGAAATATTTATGCTTTAATCTGGTTTAATTGGTAAATTAATGGGTACAATTAAAAAACGTATTTTCAATGTTAATGTAAAAATTATTTTGTAGTGTATAATTAAATGTATTTTGGCTGCAGACAGTATTTTTAAGCACTCAGTTATGTTACATGCATGGAAGAGTGGATTTTTAAATTGACAGTCATCTGTAGTGTTTGCCAAATGTAAATAACACATTAATCATAGCTCAGTTGCAGACAAATTGCTGAGAAATATTTAACATATGTTACGTGATATTGATAGTGGAATTTGGAGTTAGATTTTAACATTAAATGCAATCATTAGTCTCTGCATGAGAGCAAGTGTATGTGTTTATTTATTTAGTCTAATTTAAATACTGTTTTCCTAGATTAAAGACACATGGCACCAAATTTATAGAAGATTCTTCCTGAAGTCTGCCTTGAACCACTGCAATCTATGTCGAAGAGGCTTCTATTATTATCAGAGGCATTTTGTGGACTCAGAGGTAAACTGAAGAACAGATGTTCTTCATCTACACTGGTGTTTTGCCTTACTATTTCTATCTCGATTGAAAAAAAAAAATCTAAAAATAATTTAAAGAAGCCTGACTACATAGCTGGTGATCCCAGGCACGTTTTTAGATGAGGCTTACAATGGATAAAATGCCATCGTGGTAGTAATTGTATAAAATGACCACTAGGTATCAGCCATGACCTAAACATCCGGTACTAATCAATGTGTATTGAAAATACACAACTAAAAGCAATATTGTACTTTTGTTGGTATCTTGTTGTTATCCATTCCTCCCACTTTCCCACTGATAGTTATTTACCTCAGTGATACAAAAAAAGTCCAGAAAACATCTTTATGGGTTTATAGGAAAGGTATGGTCAGTGAGGGTTTAGAATGAGTACTTGGTATTATGTGTGATCAGTAGATCCAAACTATGGAGGTTTCAAACAGATCTTTATATGTGACTTTCCATTTTTGTAAACCCAACCTTGTGCAACAAATGACAGGATGCGTGAATTCACACGAAGAATATATAGTTTTCTTAGCACTGTATTTTAAATCAAAAAGAAACTACTGGAAAAGGTAGAGCTCCTCACTTCCTTTGGAGGCTTGTTTTTCTTTTAATGAGCAACAGTGATTCCCATGGAGCCAGAAATCTTTGCTACTTTAGGAGTACTTTTGCCTGTGAGGGATGAGGCAATGAGATCACAGCATGAAGAGCTGCCTCTGTATGACACTTAACCTCCTATTCATGTTACCGTCTTTTTTAAGGTGTCCTAATGTGAAGTTAATGCTCCCTCCTGCTGTCCTTGCAAGTGTAGAAACTGTCTCTTCTATTGCCTTTGTCCAGCACTGTCTTCAGAAGTGTTTGTCAGACGGGGAGGCACAACCCGAAGTTCAGCTGTTGTCTCTCAGCATGTTTGCTATGAAGAGAGTAGTGTTTCAGTGAGCTTTAGGTTACACTCACCAGCCTACATACAGTGTGTGCAAATTGTTTTTCCATGGTTTCCTGTGATATGGCTCTTTCTGTTGAAAATAGCAGGTGTGAATGTGACGCAGTGCATTAAATAAGGCTGATGTGGTTCTTGTGAAGTATTTTTGATGTGTTTGTTTGTTTACACCAGTTATTCTGCGTGATTTTTGTGTGAGGTCAGTATATGTACCCATGAGGTTACAGTTGCTGCTAAGAAAGTCAAGAGATTCTTGTTACCTGTCGGATGTTCACTGGGTATCAGGGGTCTGACACCACAGTTTCTCTCGTTCCAGCTCGAATGTAATGACATCGTCCTCTTCTGGCGAATACAGCGAATGCTGGCGATTACAGCAAATACACTGAGGCAGCAGCTGACTAACACTGAAGGTAAGGCTCACAGTCAGCTGAGGGGTTTGAAACAAAAAGTCGTCTCCTCCTAAGAAAGTAATGCAATTTTGCTGAGAGAGAAAATACCCTTTGAAATTTAACAACCTTTCTCAAAGAATTTCCTGTCTTAATAGCCTAAAGAAGGGGCTTCTGTATTCAGAAAGTTGCCTTTTCTCCAGCCAGATTAGTCAGTGTTGTAACATATACTGCATCTCCCACAGACATTCTCAAATTTTGTCCTTAGGCCATTACAGATGCAAAAGTATTATCACTTACCTTTTTTTGTTGCTTTGTTGTTTTGATTTTTTACAGTAAGGCGCTTGGAGAAGAATGTAAAGGAAGTGCTTGAAGATTTTGCTGAGGACAATGAAAAAAAGGTGATGCTCCTAACTGGCAAAAGAGTCCAGCTTGCAGAGGATCTCAGTAAGTACCTACCCTATAGTGTTTTGGAGTGAGCTTGAAGTGAAGCAGATTCTGACCACTGTCCTTGAGAACCTTCACTATGATATGGATTGTTCATGTGCTGGCATTTATTTAATATCACATGGATTTTTTTTTCTTAAATATGGGCAGGTCTTATTCAAAGGTGGACGTGGGTAGTATAGTATGATAAAACAATAGAATTTAACTGATATATTGCATCACTAAATTGAAAAATGTAGTTACAAAATGTAGAAAAACACCTGTCAGACAAGAAGTTCTGTGATGTGTGCTTATTAAGATGAGATGGCCATTATATGAAGAGATTTAACAGAGAAGAAAATCTAGCAGATTTAACTTTCCAGAAGGATTACAGTAGTTTAATGCTTTGAGTCACTCAGAAAGTGTTAAGGGGTTTTGTGGTTAATATGGTATGGCTTTAAACAGTGAAAGTTTTTCAGGTGACAGTCCAGGTTGAGATGATAGCCCTGTTGTCTGCCTGCACATCCAATAGGGTTTAGACAGGCTATTATCTGATGGGGCTTGTCTTGCACATATACAGTTGTTTTTTTGGCAGCATTCTTCTGTTGTTCTGTGAGAATTCCACTTAAACCCCAACTATGCACCTGGACTGGTAGCGTAAAAAACAATGCTGTGCAAAAGAGAAAAGGAAAAAAAACTTGTGATAAATGAAGTTCATGCAGTTGAATAAATATCTGCGTGTTGACATCACAGGTGACCTTTCTTCTTAGATCCGTATTTTGTGTTTGATTTAGAAACTTATTTTTGTCTTAAAATATGCCTTTGGATATTTAATTAAGAATAAATGAATTTTATGGTCAATGTTTCTTCTTGTAATTAGCAAAGTTCTGATATCAAGGGTTCAGTGGGACAGAAAAGCCTTCAATTGCTGTTAGTTCTTAAGTATGAATAATGTCTTCTATTTTTTACATCCAAAATGTAGTATAAAAAAAATGTTTTACTTATAATAAACTCAAAGTCTAAGAATTTACTTTTGATAATGCTGGTTTGGTTACGCTGGAAATGCTGTCTTGTTATTGGAAGTACTGTTATTAAATTCACAGTCAGTGGTATTTGTTGTCCTTTAGAAAGTTTCTATAATATTTTGGAACTGTGAGTAGGAATTTTTATGATCTTGGGCAAATTATCTGGGTCTGTGTGACTGATCTCTGAAACAATTGGTATGACTATAGAATTTTTATGATAGGTACATAATTCTCTTCAAACATCCTGTGTTGCTCTTGAAACTCTATGTCAACCTTCATGTAAACATTCTTTTAGAGTGGGTAGAAACTTTTACAAAATAAGGGTGTTTCCTCCTCTATATATGTGTTGAGGTAAAATGAGTGGTAGCCTGCAGAGTAGGATGCAGACCTTTAATGAGGAAATTACCTCCTTTTCTTACTAAGCAGTGGTACTTGCTTGCTCTGATGCTGGATCTTGATTTTTTATTTTCTTTTTTTCTTTCTTTTTTTCCTGAGAAGACACTGGTATAGAGGAAATTGGCAATTTTGATTTATCCTTAGGTATTCCATGTTTCAAAACAAAATAAAAGAACACTAAACAAGAACATAGTGTTTAAGTTAACTTGGCTTTATTTTGCACTGAAATCGACTTGGAATTTTTGCATTGTCAACTTTGCTCCTCCCAGGTCCCAAGCCCCAGCAATAAGCTCCCATTTCAAAGCAATAGTAGGTGGAGTTGTTATTTTGTAAGCCAAGACCAGACCTGCAGGAGCAGCCTGTGTGTGTTTATAACCTGAGGTGTCTGTACATTGGTGTATATGCTTCAAGTGTGTAGTTTGCCTTCTATAAATTATTATGTAGCAAAAACATGTCACTGCACTGTGTTTCTTTAGATTCAGGAGGTCAGAGATCCCACACATGTTATTCTAAGGAAATAATTGTTACTCAGTACAAAACAATGTATGGTGGCAGCAGGTTCTGCTTTATTGTACCTATGGGAAGATTTTAAAACTACCACTGCTTAACTCTGTACTCAAATCAGTTGTGTTCTTTCTGCGTGCTTTTATTGCTAAGTGGCAGTAATTTTTATGGGAAAATGACAGGAAAATGTGGGTTTTTTGCCTTTTCCTTAGTAGATAGTGCCTTTCTTTAGTGCAGGAGGTTTTTTATACCACTGACACAGATTTTGAAAGCATAGAGCATTGAACTGTCAGGTAGCTATACAAGTAATTTCCTTCTTATAGTATTTAGTGATGATCAGGATTTTGCTTAAGGAAAAAAAATCCTGACTCCCACGACACGTGTTCATGAAGTATTGGTATTTTAATTAGGAAGGGAAGTGGTCTCCTAAATCACAAAGTCCAGTTTCTCTATCCCAGGCAGCTGTGTTTATATAACCCAACTGATTGGAATATCTTGAGCTTTGTCTTTAAATCAGTTGGGGCTGAAACCCCACACTGAAAACATGTTCCAGGATGTCATTTCTCTCAAATAGTCTTTTAGTTTCCAGTCTAAATTTGTAAATATGAGGCTAAGATTCACTTCCTGATTGGAAACTGTACTTGCAAATGTAAATTATTTATATACCTGAGGTTGGGATGCTTCCTGTTGATGATGATGGTATGGCAACACTGTCTCACTGCTGTTCCATCAGTCTTTTAATGCTGAAGCACTGGAAGTGCTTTACTGCTTGTTCAGGACACTGGTTAATGGCAAACTATTACTAGCCTGGGTGACGCAGTATCTTAATGAGAGCTCATACAAGACTCAAAACTTATTTCAACAGATTTTGTTATCTGTGTTATACAGCCTTGAATGTTATTTTAATCCCACATAAGGATATTCCTTGATGATGTTTATGCCCTGAATTTTGCTGCTTCTCAGTGTTGATGTCTCAGGTTTTATTCTAGATATTTTAAAGAATGTAAACAGAACTTTTGAATAGTTTCTGTCAAATTACTATTTTTGTAATGTACTGCAGGTTGGTTTTTTTTGAAAAAAAAGGCTTTAAGTGTAATATAAATGTACTCCTTAACAAAAGTATATTATCATGATACTTGTACCAGTGAAGTGAGCAATAACTAAGTTTATTGAAATAAAGCAGCCCTAGGATTAGAAACTATTTGGAAGAAAGGATCATAAGGTGCAAAAAAGGGGCAGAAGAGAATATGAATAGCTGAATTAAAAACAATTACTGTAAAAGTGTCCTAAAATGCAATCAATCATTAAGAATACCTGTACTGAAAGATTAACCTGCAGTTGATGTATCCCAGTGTCGTGTTCCTGGCAATGAGCAGATGTGGGAACAGCGTAAGAACAGGTTAAGCATGCAGCAGTGCATGCCTGTTATGGTCTAACAGCATCCAACAATCTGTAGTTCCAAGATTTCCTAATCCTAAGGTAATATCTTTGTGATTAATAGCCATTCAAAGATTTTTTTTTCCATCCTGTGAATTTCTCTAATTGCTTTTTGAACTCAAGTAAACTTTGGCATCTGCAACATCCTGTGGCAATTAGTTCCAGAGTTCAACTACACATTGTGTGAAAAAGTACTTCCTTTTGTTTGTTTCTGAACCACCTGCCAGTTTCATTTGGCTCTCTTTAGTTCTTGCTCTGTAAAAAGCATTCAGTAATCTTTTTCTATTCATTTTTTTTTGTGCCATTCATGACTTCATAGATGGATATGCTACCTGCACTTGATTTTTTTCCTGGCTTAAAAAATTCTCATGGTGTAGTTGTTCTTTGCAGGGACATTGTTTCCTAGCTTCAATCAGCCTTGCCACTCTTTGCCCTGTTTTTCTTAGTTCTATAAAACCCTTTTTGAGGTGAAAGAACAGAACCTACACAAAATACTTGAAATGTATCTGCATTATGGATTTCTACAGTTGAATTATGATGCTTTCTGGGTTTTATTCTGCTTTTTTTACAGTAATTCCTTGTAGCCTGTTTCCTCTTTTGCCTGCTGCTGAGCAGTGAGCTGATGGCTACAATTGACTATCTGCTACAACTCCCAATTTCTTTTGTGAGAAGTAACAGTCATGACATTTCCCTTGTCATGTTTTTAAACTGTAGGTATAGTTGAGATGTGTTTTTTGTTTTGCTGAGGATGCAGAAACGAGAAATTTGCTGTCTGTGTCTTACATTTCTAACTGGGCACTTCGGGCTTATTCAGCAGTGGGCAGGAACCTGTTTTAATGCAATTTGAAACCTCCCTCACAACTGTGGTGCATTATTTATATTGAAGTTCTTCTCCCAAGTTGTCTCCCAGTTAAAGAACATAGCCAGGTCTTTCACCCTGACTTAGATAGCCTCATCAGCAACAGGAAGAATTATATTGACTTTCTAGTTGGCACCTGCATCTTGATTGTGCTCTTTGCTGATGCACAAAATAAGGATACGATTTTTTTTCTGGAAAAGAAATGAATACATAGGTGCAAAAATGCGATTTCAGCATGAATAATGTATTTTATGCTGGTTTATTTTTAACACAAATGATAGAGGAGTCATTTCAGCAGAAATACTCCATAGTTCTGTGCAAAACTGATAGCATGGGGATAAATCTTAACTTTCTGTAGGCTACTTTTTAACGTGGGAATTTTTGAAAACGTCGAGGTCCCAGTAAAAGGCTTCCCAGCACTACCTAATTGTTTCCAGAATTCCACTCTTCTGGACTTGCTCTTTTTGCGTAAAGGGCCAAAGCAAACTTCCTCGATAGTGTGAGCTCTGCACAATAAGTTGCCGTACAGGTTCCCAACACAAGATGGCAATGAGTGGCCTGTAGAGGAGGCGTGGGAGGCTGAGCCCGTGGCCAGTCAGGTGCCAGGCCTCCCACCTCTGCTGCTTCCCAGGAGCGCAGCTCAGGCAGTGGGCACTGCTGTCCTGTATGCTAAACATTCTCCTCTGGAAGGAAGATGCAGTTGCCTTGTTCCTCGTGTTTTCCACTCTCTCCGGGTCTTGTTTGTTTATGGGATATGTAATTTATGAAGATTGTAAAGGATGGTCATTTTTTTTCTCAGCTACATATTTCTTGTTAGCAACTGCATGGAAAGTATTAGTTTGTAAGCTTTGTTACTAAAAAGCTGTTAGGAACTGAATGCTTCAGTCCTTTCAGAAAGGAAATGTATCTTCCAGTATCTTTTATCCTAAAGCTTAGCTACATCTGTCCATATTGCAGTAGCATGTAAAGTGTGCTAGATGGTGCACGTGGATGTTTTATACTTCAGACAGTCAGCAAGAGCTTGGTCATTGACTTCACTAGAGTTGAAATCTCACAGACCCCAAAGAAATACACGTCCTATCTTCATTTATTTCTCTCTTTTATTCCTTTTAAACAGGAAAATCATGAATGTTGCAGAGGCGTCCTTTCTGTGCCCAGGATAAACATAGCATAGTACATACAGAGCAGCTTCCCTAGGTCAGCATAGTATTCATCCAATATCCTGTGTCCTCACAAGTTGGAAAAGAAAGCCCAGAACTTCACCAAATTATAAGTAAACCCATGTGCATGGGAGAGTCATTGGCAGGAGGTGGGAATGGCTGTGGAAACTTGATCTTGAAATTGCTAGGTACGAATGTGAATGGATCAGCCCCCCAGTTCATTTGTCAGTAATGTTGACACCTGTACAGGTGTCAAGGGCTAGCTGAGACTTTGTTCTGCACAAAATCTTTTTGAAACATTTGAGGAGAAAACCCTCACATGAAGAAAAGACAACTTAGGGCCATTTGTTTCGATTCTGTCATACTTTTGTAAGCTATGAAATATAACAGTTTGCAGAAGTTAATTATTTTCCTGTAAAGACTAAAACATATAAAACCTGAACAAACCAGAGTTACAGTAAGTGTTATATCTAAAGTCATTGCTTTGAAGTCACAGCATTAAATTTGTAATTTACTTTTTCTCATGTTGAATGTAAACCATTTGCCAACTTGGCATGAATGATTTAATATCATATAGGCATATAATAAACTTGCCATTTTGATGGAGTTAGAAGGCCAGTGTTAGCTAAGGCTGGTACTTCCGTATGCAAGTTGCTGACTCAGGGTCTGGAATTCCTGTGATGTATTTGGCTAAACTGAATGGGTTCTGTTGTGTCTGTTGTATGTAACAAACTGATTTGGATCCAAGCAAGTCTCCCTTTTTTGTTACACATTTATGCAAGTTGGGGATAAAGTCTGTGAAGAGTACTTTGCATATAATTACTTGTTCTGTGGTTACATTTTTTTTCTTTCATTACTTTTAGCTGAAGAACAAAACTGTTGTGTGAGAGTAATCATACATTGTGGTCATTATTGTAGACTAGTTAAATTTCAGTTCTTTGAGATGACTGTTAACAGTGTTTTGATTTGACCTCTGTCCTGCATGACATTGTTGATTGCATGTGCTCCTTAAAATTATGCTTTGACTTGGCTCCCTAAACTCTTTACTTTCATTTGTTCTTCTGTTATGAGCTTTAACTTTTTTCAAAAGGTCACAGCATTTCATAGGGGCAAAGCTCAGCTGTAAGGGGAAAGACCTCTCAAATAAGCACATCTTAGGTAATTTTCCCCTAGAAACCAGAGGCAGAAAAAAAAGCTCGAAGAGCTGGTAGTCCTTAAATCAGTCCTTAAGGTGCTTGTTTGGAACCAATGTGGGGTTTGGTGTTTTCAAGACACAGAAAAAAGGTATCATTTTCAAGACATTTGATTGTAGTGCCCAGATGTTGCCCTTACTGTTCCAAGACAGACATGGGAAAGGGGAAAGCATCCTAGGAAATGCAAATGGAGGAGTGATCTTATTATAATCTGAAGAATTAGGGTTATTTTGTGCTCTTATTTCTTCCATGATGCCTGAATATTGGAGTTTCAGAAGCTACTTAAGTAAAGATATAGTTACTTCATAGTTGTGAGACAATACTAGGGGTGGCAGCAGTCTTATTTTGCTCCTGTCTTCTGCTTGTAGCAGTGAGGAGCACTCGGTTCTCGTTTGATCCTGAGTTGGCAGAACATAACACCAGGAGATGTGGTGTCCTTCTAACCAGACAGATGCAGAGCAGCCATTTCCCTCTGGGAATCGGTGAACAGATCTCCAACTTCTGCTAAGCATGTGCAGAGTAGCTGCCCACTCCCTTGCCAGCAGGTTCCCCAGAGACGTTAACATGGCCCTGTATCTTATCAGAGGCTGGTTGTCGTTCAGAGCACATTCATTTCTGCCTATATCTCAATCAGTCACATCATGTGGGCTGTCTGTGTCTAACTAGTCCAAGCTTGTGCTGGTGTCACCAGTGCCTGGTGGCAGCATGACTCCTGTGCTCCCGCTGGGCTCGGTAGAGGTCCCAGTGCTCTGTGAAGTTGGGGGACGGTGTGCTTGAAATGAGTCTCTGTGGTCATGTCTTCAATTTCACCTACCTTTGAACGTATGCAAGTCACAATATATCATCGTAGATTTGCTGACTTTCTGGTGGAATGCAAATTAATTGGGTTTTGCATGATTATCATGTTTTTAATTCCATGTGGATAATTTTAGAAATTAACCCAAACAAGTGTGCTTTGATGTGAAAGACACCAGTTAAGTGTTCAAGTTCTTTTTTTTGTTTGTTTTGTTTTCTCTTGAGTTTTGGGGCAGCTGCATGAAACCAATGAATTAAAACGAGAAGAATGTGTAGGACGGCCTGTGTCAAAGTGCAGATAAGGTGGTTTCTGCTTTGTGTCATGGCAGAAAGTACTTTAGAAAGCTGCATCTTCTCAGAGAGGGAAGTAATCCTCGAGGGAGAACATACATCACTTGTAAATATCCTGTGATGGAGTGATGGTTTACTTAACTTAAGAATCCCAGATGACCAAAGCCTGTCTGCTGTGATTTCTTAGTTATTGATGAAGAGCTAGGCACTGATGTCCAGGTCCTAAAACGGATCCTTACAAAGTTCAGCACGTTTGTCACTGACTAAACGAAACCTATCACTTAAAGTTGATATTGAAAAATAGTGATAAACTACCATGTGAATAATGACATATTTAATGCCAGTTAATCTTACCCTAGGCCCATGTCTCTTGTACTTGAGGGTCATTCTGGTGTCTGCCAAATATATGTTTTTCCTTAAAATGTCCTTAAGGATGAAAGGATCAAAACATCTAATTGGATGCTATTTTCTCTTTAGTTCTGGTTGCTTATGAGGGTACGTGTTAGTCAAAATTTAAGTACTTACCATGGAGAGATTTACTGTTTATATAAATACAGGCTTTTAAATGGACCAGCATAACATTCACATTTCTGAAAGCTGGAGAAGTCAGTGTAGTGTATACATGTTGCACATTGTTAATTGTTACTGTAGTGGACTCCACTTCTAATTTTGAAGTCTATATAAAAAGAGAAGGAAATACTTTCAGCTAGAAATTATAAGAAAATAATAAAAAAAAATAGATCTATATGTTTTTCTTCAGGGTGTGATGACTTAAGATTCTGACTGTCAAAAATTAAGTTATTATTATAATCTAAAAAATAATCTCATCGCCATTTTATTTTCTGCCATATTCTATAATTCACATAAATGGTTCTGATGGCATATTATTTTATTATCTATCTAAGTACTGAGTATGCTTTCTTTTGGTGGAGAAACAGCATATATCAGTTATTTTTTATGTTAAAATGTCTTTACAGTTTTATACCCTTAAGGTTACAATAGCCTTTACATAAGTAGCTTACCTTTATAGCTGTATATGTCCTTTTTGCATAAGAAAAAATTAATCTTTTTTAATATCACTGAATGAATCATTGGGTAATATTTCTGGTTTGCCTTTATACTTTTCACTGTTTTTACCCGAAATAATGAATATTATCATGTTCTGATTCATTCTGGCTTAACAGTTTTGATTTTGAAATTTAATCTTTCTGTATCTGTAAGTCTGATTCCAGATATGAGTCTGCTTTATAAGGTTGCCTTGTCATTCTGCTACTAAGCTCCTTCTAGCTGTCCAGTGAGCAGCACAGCTAAATTCTGTTGAAAGATTATTAGAACAGTTTTAATTAAAAAATCTAAGGTAGAGACAAAGGACTGAAAGGTGCCCAACTCCTACCTTGCTATTGCAGACATTGTGACTCTCATAAACTTGCAACTTAATACAGAGCAATGATAATTGGTACCTTAGGCTGACCCTAACGGCGATGTAGAAATGTGTATTGTTCATGATCTCACATCATGGTTTGGTAATATTTGGTTTCCTTTTTGTAGACAAGTGGGACTGATATGTAATAACCATAGAAGCATGTCTGGTATAAAGTCAGTGGCCTACATAGTTATCAGTTTTGCTTCAGCCCTGTATCTAAGTTCTCAAAGGCTCTGTCAGAGACAGAAGTATTTTGTGTTTGCCAGCCTGAGGAGCCCCGGGGTCTGCTCCAAGAAACACAGTCAGCTTCTGTTCTATTCCACAGGGGGAGGTGGGAAACTTGTGGCTGAAAACATTTTGTTAATCTGCAGAGCTCTCGCTTGTGAATCTGGAGCAGATATAGATCAAGACATTGATTAGTAATCTACAATTTCATCAGCACAACACACAAGTCCCATTTCTGGAACTAAAAATCATTATTAGTAATGCTAAAATAACAATCCAGTGCTTTCAGACAAGCTCTCCTCTGCTGCTGCCTGGTTCTCTTTAGTCTAAAATAGAGGTAATACTGTTTTTGTACAGGCAGCTTTGCTTAGGTATGCTATGCAGGGTTTAATAATTGATATGATATTAATAATTGCAATAGAAGTGGCTTCAATGATAGCAGTTGTGACTCAGGGTGTTTTTCTGTCTAAACTGACTTTTTAATTTTATTACGTTTCTACAGCAGGCTAAATACACAATCTGGAGGCAATCTTTTCATGTTTTGGAGGTGGATTTACCTACAGCAGGGAAAAGGAAAATATAACTTTGTAGGAAACAGTCTCCTTGAGGTTTTTTCCTGTTAAGGCCATGCAAAAGGAAATGTTCAACCAGGTCACTAGCAGGCAGTTTTTGGTGAACGCATATCCGTGAAATTGATATGTTGGCTGACCCTTGGAGATTTTAATAGTGATACTTAAATAAGTTGTTTAGCAACTTGTCTTATTCTAGGATTTAAAATAAAGATTTCTGAGAGGACACTGAAATATTATCTTTGTCAATGTAATAGTGAAAGCATCTCACCTGTTGCACTTGGATAGAGCATGTCCTTGTCCTTCTCACTGTCTTTCTGCAGCTGATAACTGGAATACAGGTATTGTAGATGTTGCACAAATTAAAATACCTCTTTTCTCAGGATGGTGAAGGGATTTAAGGCAGGTAAAAAAGTTGTCAGTGAGTCTGGTGAATATAATGGTGGGATGGCTTTCTATGTCTGAGAGAGAAGGCCTGATTTATAAATGTATTTACGACAGGTTTATATTATAATTATCTCATTCCAGTGAGTGTTCTTTGAAGTCAAAATTTATAGAAAGAACACAATTAAACTGAAGTCAGAATTTTTAAAAAGAACAAACTGGATGCAAATTCAAATCTGGATTGCAACACATAACAAACATTTTGTAACAATACTGTGATGTAGCTACTACAATGTAGCATCAGTTAACATCTTCATTCACTGTAACTGGTGGTAACTAAAGAGCATGCTGGCTATTTTCTGCAAGCTTGCATTTTAAAGGCTATATATTCTTAATGATTCATGGATTTACTGCATGAACTATTATAAATTCCATTTAAACTTTTCAAGGTTCTGCAGTGCTTTTATTACACTAATGAGCTAATTGTTTAAGAATCATTCACATGATTCATTCTCCTGCCCAGCCTTTTTTAAAAAAAACTTTTAGCTGCTGAAAGTCTCTCGATGAACAATATTTATAGCGGTTTGACAACAGGATGAGGAACAGCGTCTGTCTTTGTAAGAGCTTAAAGAAAAGGCCTTTCCAGCACCCAGCCATGCAGTTACAATCTTGACCTCTTTCTTATGCTGGGAACATACATACAGCAGACAAGCAGCACCTCCCATGTGTTTTCTTGACCCTTTGACTGTCCATTCACTTCCCATCTGTTATGCAGCCTTAAAGGAATAGAGGGGGCCCTCTACTTATAAATCTGTCTTTGCAGATGACAAATGATGATCTGTCTCTTTAAGGGCAGCCTGGGTGGTTTTGCCTTTTTTTTATTCCCCCCCTCCCTTGCCTTAAAATTTTAGCTTTCCCCTTGGTCTTACCCAGATGGAAATATGGTACATGAACAAGAGGAAACTGGCAAAAAAATGTGATGGGTAGTTCCAAAGGATTTCCTAAAATTGAGCAGGACATGACTTTGCAATGATCAGTGAATTATGGTAGTGTTTGCATGAGACATGAGTAAGCACGTTGATACGGGTCTTGTAACTGTGGGTGGAAAGTCTGCTTTCTGAGGCATTTTTTGGAGTGGCTCTGAGTATGCTGTCTCATACTATTTCCACAAGAAGTAAAGCTTTCTCACTGCCCTTGGAAAACCAAGGAATAAGATGTTTCCTCCATCTCTTTTCCATCTGACTGTTCGTAGGGATTATACAGAACTATGGGGTTTGTGTCTTAGGTAGCCCTAAGCAAAAAATCAGCTTTCAGTAGAAAACTTTGGGTCCACATCTCTAGTTCTTAATGGTGTGCTTCTGGGCATTCTGATGTATTCTGACTGACTGGGCTTTCCTTTTTATTAGAGGAAAGGTGGTGCATTCACAGTGGTAAATTCAACATTTCTGCCTCTACGGTTAATTAACCATAACATAGAAGTGGCACAGCAAGCAGTGAGAATGTTTGTAGGCAGGGAAGGGATTAAGAAAGGAAGAAAGATTAAAAAAAAAAAAAGGAAGGGGGAGAACTGAAGTCTAAACACAATCCAGAGCCAAAGGAGTAACAAGCATGAGCTTTCAAATATCAAAGCCATGTAAACATTTGTTGGAGGTAGACATCAATGTAGAACAGGAGGAGTTATAATAAGGTATTAACACTTCGTTTTTTGTGTGGTTGTTTAATGCTGTAGGTTTCATCAAAATACGAAGATGAAACTGTGTCCAGAAAGATTTTACAATTTTTTTGATGCTGCAACTGAAATTTGATGTCATATGGGCAAATTTGTAAATGGGAATGGAAAGCTTTTTAATTTGCTCAAAGTACTTGTGCAGTTCTCTGCCTGTTCTGGCATAGACAGACATGAGCATCTTTAAAATTCTATTCTAAAACTACTGGTTTTATACAGGTAAATATGTATTTGAATGTCTCAAACTTCATTTATCTTCAGAACCATAAGCAATAGGTTTTGTGGGCAAAGGCCACATGTTTTATTAAACCAATTAATGCAGTTGAAAAGTATCCAGAAAACTTTTTCTGCTACTTTGAATTTATTTGAAATAAATCGGTAATGTGCTTAGCTTTTGTGTTTCATAGTATTTTGAGATTATTTACCTCAGGAGATGTACTTGATAACTTGCTTCAGCTGCTTCATTTTAGCACTGTTTATGAGCTCAGGCGCGTAAGGCACCAGTCAGAAAACAAGCACTCCTCCTAAGACTGAATATTTCAGGGGTTCCCCTTTTGACCAGCTTATGATATTAGGAAAACCAAACTTTATCTGTGCCTGTGTCTTTCTATGTTCACAGTGTATCCAAATCCTCATTACAGATCAATTAGTCTGGTTTTGAGCCTTTTAGATTTAAGATCACAGGATTAATGAAAAGAAAATGAGCGGGTAGCAATAACATTTCATATGGAGATCAGGAGAGACTGAACATGAATGAGGATCTTAAGACATCTGAATAAAGAATTTCCTCGTTCTGTCAGTGAAGTTTTATAGGATATGGAGGGAGGATTATGGGAATATTCATGACCAGATCAAGAGGCATAAAGAGTTGATGTATGAACAGCTTATCTTTTAAGTAAACATTGTGTAAATGGGAAATAGAATAGCCATTCATGGCCCTAGGCCTGTGAATTTTACTGTTCTAAGATGGAAACAAGGGTTTAGTTACAGTTATTCTTCATTGATTTAATTCAATTTTTGATCAGTGTTTAACAGGTGCTGGAAAAATTGCATATTTGTAACTTCAGGTCTGCATTAGCACTACCAAAGTGCACATAATCTTTCTAGAATCCAGTGTAAGCAATACTATATATTTAAATTTCTGTACTACTGTGTAATAAGAGTGTAGTGCTTTAACAGCTTTCTGTGACATGAAAACATTGTATAACAGTGCTGGGAGGTAGTTCAACCTGTTACAAAAGTAATTTGCTATCAGGATGAATGCTTTTAATCTGTGGGTTACTTGTACATGGAATAACACAGCATCATAAAACCTAGAAAGTGCAACAGGTCACTTTTTGTCTATCCCTTAATTTACTTGTGCAATAAGTATTCTTATTTGAAAACCAAAGGATTTTCTGGGTTTGCTGTGTTGATAAACCTTCCTCAAAACAGAATGTACTGTAATTTACAAGTTTAAGTCAGTATTTTGATCTGGGTGTCAGTCAAAACCCTGCAAATGTGAGTACAGAGCTTGTGCATTTCACAAAGCCAAAATCTTTCTTAAAGATGGGTAATATCTCTCTTGAATTTTAAGAATTAATTGTTGTTCCACATGCAACATCACATGGTGCTGATGAAACTGTAGGTGGTTATCCCGGAATTGCAGACCCTGCACTTGCACTCATTAGAAAAGTTCTGTCTGAGCACTTATATTTACGAGTTTATTAAGATTGGTGTTGTGTAAATGCACTACTCTGCCATTAGACTATTTAAAAAGTAAACTAACTCATCAGACTGCTGCTCTGTGCTGCACAATGGATTTGTGGGAAAGTGTAATAGGTTGGCTGGGGTCTGCTGCTGCAAAGGGCTTTACTGCAGCTAAAAATACAGGGCATAGGATGAATAATTGCAGCTATTTGGCAGTCATTGTAACTGTTCTTTTTAAGAATAGCCAGCATGTTATTTCAAAGTATTAAATTACCTCAAGACCTCGTGATTATTACAGTTAAGTAATCATTTCAATTCAGTCCAAGTATAAAAACTAATAAAGTGCTCATAATATGAAGTCAATTTGAGTATGTCTGCTCTCTGAGCAAACACAGCTGATTCAGTATATTCTGGTGGAATATGTATTTGCTATCCTGTTATTTTAATATGCCATAATCAGAAAATTAAAATAGATTTGTTGGCACAAACCTTTTTTTAAGGGTGAAATAATAATTACAGGTTTTTGCTGATGCTATTAATTTTCAGGACTGGAATGTTTCATTAACAAGAGGTTGAGGCAGGAAAATATTTGCATTTAATACTGCTAAATCTGCCTGCTTTCACTGGGTCTAATGGCTTAATCAATACAAAGAACACACTTGGGAAAGCATGTAGCAATTGGGGAGGAAAAAGTATCACGGAAAGCTGCTGAAGGCACAACATGAAGACATCTTCTGAGTTGTGAGATCTGATCTCAGGTTTATCACTGGCACTTGCTGTTCATTTTGGAGTCCAAGATTCAGGATTAGTAATTTCCAAAACCAGAATCATTATGGAATGGTTTGAGTTAGAACGGACCATAAATATCATCTTGTTCCAACCCCCCTGCCGTGGGCAAACACACCTTCCCCTAGACCAGGTTGCTCAAACCCCCATCTCTTCAGGTGTGGTGAACAAATATGTTAATTCCATCCAAAATAATACGACATTGTTTCAAAGGCTAACTTTGTAAACATTTGTAGAGCAGCAGTATTGGAAATGAGCTATTTGCCTAAATAAATGCCATAAAAATAACATTTTCATTACACAAGAGTTTTATATACTGAGATGTAAACAAGGCATATTCTTTTTTGCATTTAAAAAGGTAGTAATTGGAACAGTTTGAATGTGCTTAGTGAGGAAAAGTCATCATGGGTCTATCTTTTTTTTTTCATTGACAGCTTTCAAAGATTCTGCTGAACTGAATCAGAATTTTTTTTTAACCCGGTAAAAATCAGCTACTGCTGTTTCTTAACTTCAAAGGTACAGCTTTTGCCCTCACACTGACTGTAATCTTCATTTAATATGAAATTACTTTTAAACAAAATCAGCTGAAATCCAAGAAGGTTCTTAGGTGTTTTATTTGGGGCCTAGAGTGTGATTCAGCTTCATTGTACTTCTGTGTTTGTAGATGAGCACCATTGGGGAAGGGCACACTGAAGTGTTGAAAGTCTCAGTGACTTGCCCTTTGTCACCTCAGAATTACAAGATAAAGATAGAACTTTGAGGTTTCTTTATCCTCAGTTGGGCTATTTTCCGTATATTCAAATGCTAAGTAAAATTCTTTATTTCTGTTAGAAAAGGACTGCAGGTAGTTGTTGAGTTGATATTATTATTGTTATTGTTATCATTATTATTATTACTCTAAAATGCATTTTACGTCTGTTTATGGGGTTGTCATTTTGTTCGATTATACTTTTGGTTCCCTTGGCTACATTAAAATGTTCTCTTTGGAGATAACTTTTTTCCTCTCGTTCTTATGTATCCCATTTAAAGCAGATTGTTTTATTTTTCTTTCTGCTTTGCTGTTACTTCAGCTCAGCAAAGCAAGTTTATAACATATGGAATTGCTAAAGAGAAGAAAACATTAATAAAAGTTTTTTAAAAAAGCTCAAACCCTGTATCTCATACGACTTTAATCCAATAGTATTTTTAGCTTGGAAAAAAATATTTGTCTGTGTTTATGTTCATCTAACTTATTTTTGTCTGTCCTGCTGCTCTCCCCCTGTTCCTTCATATTTCTGAAGTGTGTGTTTTTCATGGCTATAATCATACACAGAAGGAGCTTCAAATGAGGATGTGGTGAGAGAGAAGCAGGAAATCTCACAGGCTTTGGATTCCAGCTATGTTCTAAATCTTGCTTCATAAGCAATTTAATAAATCAAATATGTTATATGATGACAAGTGTTGTATGGAATCAAGAAAAGAGTGGAAAAATGCCTAAGCCCCTGGATTTTTTCCCCATCAGTGTTGCCTTTTCATTCTTAGTAACTATTTGTAGTTGTGGTCAAGTCGTGTTTTTGCAGAGAAATAAACTCCCAGCTTTAGTTTTTACATAAAATGAGATTCTGCCCACATCATCTGGTTACTACTGAACTGCAAGGAAATGAAGTGCAGGCTTTAAACATTCTTAACGTTGCGCATTCCCTTTTGAGGAGATGTCCTGAATACTGACGTGTGGTTCCCTGAAATTCTCCGTGGTGGAAGGGCACTAGCTTTCCACTCTATTTAGAATGATTAGTGGTGTTGGTTACACTTGCTGTGGAGAGTAATATTTGGCTGAAGAAAAAAGGGGTTAGTGGGCACTGTTTAAAATCTAACAACCCCCTGCATGTAACAGGTGTACGGTAGTTCTTCTGTGCTTGATCTGATGGAAATTTCAGGGGTTTGAAATACAATGTTTCTAGTACCAGATTCATTCAGTAAATTTTTGAATCATTAGATTAGCAGGCTAATCATAAAATATGTTTCTAGGAGTTCTTCAAATGGGACAGGGTTTCATTTTTTCTGATATAGAAAAATGTTGTAAATCTTCATAATTAAGAAAATGCATAGAGTAATACTTATGACAGCATTAGTTCTTGCTCATGTTTGCAGGTTTGGTTTTTGTGTGTTTGGGTTTGTTTTTTTTCTTTTTGTACCTGTCCCCAGGTGCTTAGTAGTAATAGGTATTTGAATGGTGATCTTTTTAATTCCTCCAGAAAAAGTTCGAGAAATCCAGGAGAAACTTGAAGCCTTCATAGAAGCCCTTCATCAAGAAAAATAAATTGTTCAAGCAGGTAATTATGTTTAGGTCATAACAAGATTGCTACAGTTATCTCATTCTGTCTGACAATTGTTATCTGTCTCTTTTAAATGCACGTTTTCGTACAGACTTTGTGAAAATTCGTATGTGTTTTATTCCATTGCCTGGCTGCTGCTTCTTGCTTCTAAACTGCAGAACTATGCTTTCAGCTTTTATGCTACAAGCTGATATGAAACTTAGTAGAAATACAATTACTGGCTAGTTATTTAGATATTGTCAAACACTGTAGGCTGTTTGATTACTTTCAGTTCATTATTTTTATCTGTTTTAAGGGAACGCTTTCCATGAAGGCATTTTGGTTCTTTTGTTTTGCTTAAAGAACTGTATATTGTTAGCAAAACTGTGTGCATGCAGGTAATTTTCAAATTTCTTCTATATTAATTCTCAAAACCATAAGCCCAAGTGCTGTCATGCATTTGTATTTCGCCTTTCTGTTTCAACAGAACTTTCCACAAGAATGCAGCCTTCTCCAGGATACCTTGCACAAAGACTGAATTGAAACGGCTTTTGTGTCCCATTCTCTTTCCTGTCTTTTGGGGAGCATCCTGAAACGTTGGAGGAGAAAGAAAATAATGTCTCATGGGATTGAGAAGTTCAGTTAAAATCCACCTGCCCATTTAATTTTTGAAGCTACATGCACAGAAGAATCTGACTTGTGTATCAATGAGATAGCCTCGGAGCTTGCTGAAGTTGTACATTTGTGTTTTTTTCCTGAAAGGGAAAAAAGCTTTTATTTTTGGTATCTGTCATGTATGGTAGAGCTGGATCAGATTCATAAAATGATTCTATCTGTTGTCATTTTTTTGCCTGCAAATGATCCTGGGAGTTTGACATAACATTTTAGTATTTGTATGTACATTAAAACACCCTTCTAAGTAATGCCATTTGTATTTGTTATGCTCTGTGTTGAAACATTTGCTGATCACTGTGGTACAGGTTTAAAAGCATGGTTTTGAGATCTTGAGAAGAAGTTGTGGATTTTGTTAAACTCCTAAACTATTGAGAGATGTCATCCAAATAATTCTTGTAATGCTTTCAAGTGAACGTACAGACTGCTATTCAGTGACACCTTAAAAGGTTTAGGCTCAGGAAATAATGTCAACAACTGCTCCTTCTACCTGTCCTTTCCTAATATATGTTGTTACTCTTGAATCACAGCCAATTACATTTCATTTGTGGGATTGCACAGACTCAGATTTCCTTGTTAGCTCCTCCCTTCACCATAGGTACAGAGTAACCTGATCGAGTATGTGTGAAATGTAAAAGGATAGAATGTACAATTTCCAACTTTTCTGACTTTCTAACTTAAAAAACAGGAAAAGTGTCAATAATTTCATTTTTTTTAATAGCTACTCTAAGACCAAAATCACTTCTATAAGAATGTTGTGCACAAGATCCTTCCGCACCCACTTGATGTTTATCATTCAGCATAGTAAAATTAGTAAGGAATCTTTCTTCCACTGCCTTTCAGTTTTGCCATGGAAATGTCATTTCTGGCAAATTTAAGCATGATATAAGCTCTCTGACATAGGTGCCTGGTGGTTAATCACCACTGTGTTTTTCTGCCCACACTTTGCCACAAATGATCTGGATACACCTCTGAATACTTGTGTGGAAGAAGGTGTTAGTCCTGAAACAGTTTGTTTTGCAGTTTTCTGATAATGTACTGAAAAACTGACCTAGATTTATCTTTCCCTTTCAAAAAGGCAATTGATTTTTATGTGTGGAAATGAAAAGAAAGGAATCTGAATGTTTTCCAGCAGATATTGTTTTGGTTTACTCTCAGAGGAAATACAAAGTTTGTTAAGATGTTCCCCAAATATTTGGACATCCGTGTGGACAAAAAGCTAACAGAGCTATTTGTAAAATGATGTTGAAAGGTTAAACATTTCAGGGTGATCTAACTGAATGTTTTGCGATTTTTTAATTTTAATTAATTCCTGAAAATGAGTGTTTGAGAACAGAAAAATGGAAAAAATTGGCGTGTCATCATCATTCTCTGAAGATAACTTCAGAAATGTAAGTTTGCACAATTTTGAAGGCAGACACCTTAGTGTATATCAAATGAAAGAAGTCTGTTCTTTGTAAAAAAAACCAAACAAAACAAAGAAAAAACTTTTTGCATTTATCTAGAGATCACTGTTTAAAACTTCTGTGTAATATAAATGTTGCAAAATGTTGCATCCAGTGGCCCAGTGTTCATCTCTTCTAGTGTGTTCCTATGGTTTTAGTTCTGACTTCTCTGTGCTGCTCATCTAAGACTTAGCATGATGTATTCCATGGAAACTAGATATTTATTGAATAAAAATGTAACTGAAGGAATAATAAAATGTGGGTTTTGAACATGGTGCTGTTGCACCTAATTGAGAAGTCACTTTGACCTTCTTTTTCTCATTTGTTAAATTGTGAACAAGTACACTGCTAATGACAGCAAAATGTCTGATTTGGAGGTGCTGTGTCAGCGCCAGATTAGGGATAACTGTACCAAGTGTTCTGTTTTACTGTATAAATTAAGGTACCATCTACGTAATACATTTAGACAAAGATGTCATATGAAAAATCATTGCACTGAAAGCTTCTCTCTCTGGAAGTTCAGAGGATGAACTGATATCTGGCATATAAAGGAAGACTGTTATGCAGTGCTAGTTTCAGGTGCATTGAAAATAAACATGCTGACTGGGGCAATGGGTTTGAGAGTTAAAGAGCAGTCAGCTTACCAGCCCATGAATTCAGGAATATATGGTTTTCTTTTTTTTCCTTCTTTTTTTAAATGAAGAAAAATTTTTAAAAATCAGGGGAAAAAAAAAAATTGCTGGTAACTGTGATACTGAAGGCACTGCAGATTTGCTCCTCAAAGCTTGGATTGCAGACATGGGCATGTTCATCTCAGTGAAGGATTGTAGCTCTACATATGCTTGTTTTCATAGTTAAACTAACCAAAAATCATCGTGACAATTGAACAATAGGGGATTTATGCTTGTTTTATAACAAGTTTTGTTGTTAAAGTTAGAGCAAAAGTCCTTATGGAAAGTTGTACATATCTTAATAATAAAGTGCTGTTAGTTGGCCATTTGAAAATTGCTCCTGGCCAGGAGTATCTTACTAAATGATTAGCTGGAGTTATGTGAGCAGCATAAGAAGGATGTGCTGAGCATTAAAAATTTTGAGGTAGAAAACACAATTATTTGAACTGTGTCTAAAATTCATGTGGTACTGAAAGTATGTTATTCCAAACTGTTTTGCACAAGTTCGAGATACTTTTCCCTACCTTTGGATTCTGCTTAAATCAGTTTATTTTAAGGAGCAATGACTAATCTGTAATTTCTGTATCTTTTTGAGATTGTGGAGAGGAATCAGCAAATGCAAATATTGTTATTCCCTAAGTGGATATTTTATTTCCAAAGCATGTTCATTACTATCCTGTAGATACGCTAAGATATCTGCTTTTCATGAGATGAACCATTTATGAGCCAAGATTTAAATACTAACAGCCAAGGGGGTTTCTGGCACTTCTTCATGAAAAAGGTACAGTGGTGTCTTTTCAAATTTCAAGAATTATTCCTTCTGAAGGATAATTAGTAACCTCATCCTAAATTATCAGAACACGAGAGAGATGAAACTCTTGGAAACGTTTAAAAGTGTAAAAAGCAAGCCTAAAGTTGAGGGTGAAAACATCAAGTGAAGTTCTTAGCTAGAACTCTTTGTTCTTGGTGGGATTGGGTACCAGAGATGTCTGCGGGACATTTTCAGGTCAGGGAAGGTGTTGCCATATGAACTGTCTGTGGTGATACTTCTGTGTTCTTGCAGAGTTGCAGCATGAGAGGTTTTTTGACTGTTTGGAGTGTGTTTCTACATCTTGAGGTGCTTTAAGGAAATGTTTGAGCGATGTTTCCTCACACAGATGTGATGTACAGTGGTGAAAAACTTAGCATATATGGTTATCTGAAAGAAAAAACCATCTTAATGACTTACCATCTCCAAAGAACTTTCTGGGTTTTGATGTTTGTTTTTTTTTTAATGTAAGTTTAGAACTCTTGGATCCTGTTCTATTTTGTAATTTGTTCATTAATCCATCTTCCCTTGCAGTAGCCTTTACAGACCATGATCAATCACCTACTAGTTTTTATTCATAAGATAAATAAAATGCATTGTAAAAACATTACAAGTCCTACGTAGTCAGATAACTCCTAAAGCTGTAGTTTGTCACGAGTGCTGTGTGTTCTACATAGCTGTGATCGCAGACCTTTCACAGAATATGGCAGTTGTCAAGAATTTTTCAGTACAGAATACTATACAGAAAGGAAGAGAAGAAGCTGAAAGGATACAGAGATTGTAATGATTATGCTGTGCTCTGGAATGGAAAACCCATGCATATTTTAGTGTACCCAAGTCTTGCTTGCATCTGCTATCACCTGAGTGCTTCAGCACATCAGAAAATGAAATTATCCAGGCTGTTGTTCTGTAAGAAGTGCTAAAATCAGAGACATGATTTTAGTTTTGACTATTAGTGATGCAGGAAATATGTCTGAAAGTATTTCTGAAATGGCTTGTGAAACAGTTCTAGAGCCAACCTCATAAACTGTTCTAGAAGCGTGTCTGAAATTGACTCTGAAGTGTCTTGGGATTGGCTTTAGGTGCTGTTTTACAGCCAATTCCAGAAATATTTCTAGCCAGTTCTGCTGAAAGGCTGTTTACAGGACACAGCTACAAATGCTTGTATGTTTTGTGTTGCAGAACACTGATAGAAGACTGTTTATTTGCTGCTCTTGGGAGGCTGTAGGCTCCAGGAGGATTTCCAGAGCAGTGGTGATTTTGCATTGTGACTTTAAAATGGCTTTCTGAACTATTCTTGGTAGTGGCAACCAGCAAGATGAGCTTTGTTCAAGTTTTTCACCCAAAGGACAACAACGAACTTTTTGAAGGTTAATCAGAGTGATGCATTTATGAACACCTTGCCTTGTACCGTTCCTAATATAGGGAAAGATGTGAAGTTTGAATTAAAAGGGTATTTTATAATAAGTTTTAGAACGGAAGTAAATTTATATCCTCTTTAACATTTTAGAGACCTTTTCAGGAAAGAGCTGGGTGAGCACCACTGATCAGGACTGACAGCTGCCACATCCTTAGAACTGCAAAGGACAAGCACGCTTGTGCTCTATTAATATCAACCTTACCATCTGGAAATGATATTAACTCTACCTTTGACTGAATCTGCTTCATGTTTCATAAAGGATCATCTCTTCTAGACTGCTGGGAAATAGTAGATTGCACAACAAAGGCCTTTTTAGATCTAGGTATTATTTTAATATAGAAATCATGGCTGGAGACCATTTTCACTTCCATTTCAAGCAACTGCCTTCTTTTTGCCAGCCTCATGAAATAAGTATTAAGGTAACAGTATGCCCCCTATATTTAGGAACATTTGGAGTAGTATTTTGCCTCATGTCGACAAGCCAATTGCCTATGGCTTTTGATGTGTAGAGATGGAACATTCATTGCACCCTTCCTTACAATGCATCTGTTCTGGTTCATGTGAAAATCAACATCCTTTTTTGTGTTGCTGCCTGACAGGATGCTACAATACTATTAGCATTTGCAAAGGGTTTGCTCCATGTAATAGTGCAACCCCCAGATCAGAGGCTGCTCAGTTTGTGTTTCTCTATTATGTGAAAGACACAAAGAAGCTGAAGGCTGGCAAAGGCCTGTCAAATCTTGTAATGTAGCGAGCGACCCCAGAGCTTCATTCTGCTTTATATCATCCCTTGTTCCCCATCCCACCCCTTCCCTTGAATGGGCTCTGAGGTAGGTAAATGAATTCAGTGGTATGGTAGGCGGATGATTCCTTTCTGACCTTGTTCCTGTACCATTTGTTTCCAGGCTTGTTGGAGGGAAAAGGACATATCTGAACCTTTTGTTTCAAATAATTTTCTTGCAGGTTGGGGAGTTAATGCAGACCTTGTCTGAGCCCACCCGAGCGGAAAGTGTTCTGGGTACAAGTTGTGACACGCTTGGTCCCTTGGAACTGCCAGATTAAAGGAGAAAGCAGTGAATTGGAATTCTTTCATATTTGGCATTGCTGAAACACCTGGACACCTTTTTTTCCCCTCAGTGTGCACGTGTTTATATCCTCTGTCATGCCTTGAAACATCTGTCTTAAGAGCAGACAAAAAGCAAACAAAGAATGACCTTTGAACAGCCCAGTGTTACGTTGTAGTTGGGAAGAAGTTGAGGCTGAGGCAAGAGCTGAGAACAGCATACACTAAACAACAGTGGGTTGCAAAGGAGTATTTTTGACCAATCTCTGAAATTGGCACAGCACTGCTTGAAGAGAGTCATGTTTGTTTGTTTAGGGATTGATCTTGGATGGTAAGGAAGGGAATTATTTCCTGCATGCCAGGACTGAATCTCATGAGCAATAAGACCTTTCACACCAGAGCTGCCTGAGCTCTACATCCTTGAAGATACTTTTTTAGAAGGGAGGCTAGAGGAATGTGATAGCAAAACATGAGGTGGAAACACCCCTCTAGCTGTCCTGCATAATCATAAATTTGCCCTCTGCACTGTCAGTGCCATGGTGTTTGGAGGGTCTTTCATATCTCCCAAGGAATGGATTCCTAAGATCTAAAATCATAGAATCATAGAATATCCTGAGTTGGAAGGGATCCTCAAGAATCATCAAAGTTCAACTTCTGGCCCAGCAAAAATACTGCTCTCTCCAAGTCTTAACTTGTACATAGTAAGTTTGCCTTATTTGCAGTATCTGAAGTGTTCAGTTCCATTCAGTGGTCTCCACCTGCTTAGCCCAGTAGAAACGTGATGAGAGGCCTGTTTGTCATTTGAGCCCATCCCTTTGTGTTCTGTGGATCCTTTACTGAAGGCCTCCACAAGCCAAAGCAGGCACTGAGACAAATCTGCAAGAACATCAGGCCTCAGAGTTGCTATGAAAGACACAGGTGTAAAGGGGATGAATGAGGATGGTCATACACCTGTTTGCCTTAAGAATTGTAAATACTAATTATTTTATGTTGGTAGGCTGTACCTTAAATGTGCAAACATAAGGGAATATTATCTATCACATCGATGCCTATGGGTATTAACATATTTCCTTCATGCACTTATATGTATATAATAATGACATGTTATGAAATAAGTAGTATTAAGCTTGAAAAGCAAACTTCCACATCTTGCACAGATTGAGGGCATTCCCAAGGCAAACTCTGCTCATGCTTTTGTGATTCCCCTGTGGAATATGTTTGTATATCTCAGGTGGACGATGAGTTTATTTAACAGTTGTAATATCAAACCCACCTAACCTGAAAGCTGTTTGCATGTGCAAACCATTTTGTAATTTAGGAGTAATTACAGACTAAATGTTTCATCCAAATGGAAGAGCTTCCCTGTCCCAGCTCATGGATTTCTTGCTAAAACACTTTATACTTCCGCAAGATTCCACTACTGCTGATATATAGCTTTGTGTGAGGCTTTGCCTACTGCCTCACAAGCAAGACCAGCAGAAATATTAACTGTATAAGGCCCTTCAAAATATATATATAAATAACTACAAATTTTTAAAATCCTCCACCAATAATCAGGAAGGTAATGATAGCCCTTTTGTTGTGTAGTACCTCTGCACTCACCAGTGGTCAGAAGGTAAGTTTTTATCTGGACTTTTTTTCTGGAAGCTCTAATCAATTAGGTCTTTTTCCAAGAAGGCATTTTTTAAGCTATTAAGTGTTTCTTTCATTACTCAAGATTCATTACCTCTGGATACTATTGCTATAAGGAAAATAAGAGTTTCCCTTTTAAAAGTCCTTTTTCCCTCCTGTCAGTTTTTACATAATCCATCTCTTCAGATGCAGGAGATAATGCTTCCCTTTTCAGAAAAAAAGGCAATTTTCCATTGCCTGGTGCCTGAAAATTTGAATTCCACAAAGCTTATGGAAGTACAGCCAGCCATAGGTTAGCTGGTGAAGGTTTATTTCTAGGCACTGCTTTGTTGCATGTTTTTGCATACCCTGTTTGCTTTCCCTGCCATGGACATGCAAATTATGCCTGAACCAGGTGACATTCTCAGGCCTATGAGGTGCTGAAGGTCAGATTAGATGCTTACAATAATCTGGCTTGAAAGTATATGGTAAAATTGCCATTACTGCTCACGTCTCTTTTCAGTTTTGTTTCTGCTGTCTTGGTTTTATCTACAGGAGTGTATCAAATTTGATAAATATATTTATTTGATAAATAAACCAGTATCTCATCATTTATATTATGTATGTGTATCTCTGCAAGGAAAAAAAAAACATGCTGACTGCCTCAGAAATTGTGACTTGTTGATTGATCTCTGCATAGCCCAAAACAGAATTTATCTACCTAGTCTGAAAGACAAATGCCATTACTAGATGAGTAACAGAAAAGGAACATCGGAGAGTGGTTCATGGCAAAGGGCTGTTTTCATGTGGAAACAAGGGAATATTATACCACTTGCTGAAGCTTAGAGCAACTCCCAGATCCTCAATGAAATCAAGCTCTGTGATGAAAAGGCCTGCAGCCTGTTGGGCCAAGAGTTGGGGATTATGAGAATATTCATGACTCCTGAGAATCAGCAGGTGAGACGTAATGCACACATTTGCCCCCCACCCTTTTCCCCAGCTCATCCTTTTGGTAAACAGTACATAAAGGCTGGGTTCCCAGAGTGAGTGAACTCAGTTCCTGATCCTCTTTTTTCCCCCTTCATTCTTTATAAAAAAGATTGCAGTGATTTTGCCACTTGTCCCAAGCAGAAGCACGGAGTCTCCTTTTCATTTCTAAAAAGCAACTGTGTGGCCAAACCAGAAGTCTTGTGACATTACTTAAGAAAGCAGAATGGTATCTTAGCATCCAAGGCCTCTTTTAGGACTTAATGAAAAGCCTTTCTGAGAGCTTAGATAAGCTGGAGAGGAATCTCTGTGACATATGTGCATTGTCTTAGAAAAGCATGAGTTGAAGCCAACTGGTGGGCCTCAGCCTTTAACATACTGGATATTTGTCATGCCAGTTTTGGTGTGCTTGCTAGTCAGTAAACGCCCAGAGTGTACAGTCCATGCAGTTGGAAGCAGTTTCAGTGTGTAACTGATGCAGGACACTGTTACAGACCACTGAGTAGCAGCGGATGCTCTGTGAGAGGGAGATTCCTTGGCCAAGATGGAGAAAAGTATTTTGCCAGCTTTTCCCCAGTGCAGCACAAAGGCACGGTCTACATCAGATTTCACCAATCAAGCTTTTGCAAAATTCTCTCATTGTGGTGTGGGCAAAGAGGGATTCTTATGAATGCTGATCCTGTCCTGATTCTGACTGATTTTACCTGCAGGAATGAAGTTACATGTTCAGCCTGGTGGGGTAGGGATGATTGTCAGCTCTTTGGCTGAAGCCTTGGTGTTATCATTCCTTTGAAGCCTGAAACACTGCCTGCAGTAAACAGAGGAGACCATGCTTGATCTTTGCTATAATTCAGTGTTGTTGCATGCTTTTCTCTGCAGAAATGTGTCAGTTTCGTTTGCTCTGTCCCCTGATGTAGCACAAACCCATTCTACTGGCTTGTGACTTTCCTGTAAATGGACTGCAGCTGTAGATCAGTGACACAGTGGTTTGGCAGTCAGAGGTGCCACACAATGCAAGGGAAAGACATTTAGGCTGCTGTCAGGCTTGGGTCTGTGCCACTTACCCAGGGCTGAGTGCAGCTGGAGTACTAACCCTCCCTATATCTGCCCAGGTGTGTGGCAAGGGCAGGAATTTTCCCAGGCTCATCAATCTTCCCAGGAGGGATTTCCAGCTCAAACCTTCCTGGCTGTGCTGAGGCGGGTAACTGAACAGAATTGTGTTTTGGTACAAATGCACCACCCTGCCAACATTTGCTGTAACTTAATCCTTTCAGAACATCTGTCAGTGAAGCCACAGTGAACCTTCTGTATTAAGGCAAAGGTAACTTCTTTTTTAGTTTTTCACCCTTTCCAAGAAGGATGTTTAAATCCCCCATGGAATTTCAGTCTGCAAGAGTTATAGTGCCTGGCTCTGACAAAACTGTTGATATACTTTGTTTCAAAGTGTCTCAGCATAAGGAAGCTTGTTTGTTGTATCCCAGTGACAGCATCAGAGCAAGACTCCAACAGTTTTCTTGTTAATTTGATGTAAATTAATAGCACTTAGTTCTGTGGCTGGAATTTGGTCCCCAACAATTGAAACTGAACTGCTGTCTGCTCAATATAGTTTTTCTAGTAGCTGGTGCATCTAGGTCAACAAACTGACAGGCATTGCTCATTTTACTGCTTGGCAAATATTGAACTAAAGTCTTCAGCACTGTAACACTGTTGACAATTGCAGGATAAAGGCATTGTCCTCTTTTGTTACCATGAAGTGCATCTTCACATCGGATTCTGGCATAACACACTTGGTAAACAACAAGGGATGTTGTGCTCTGGAGTCCCAAGTGTTTGCTCTGACAATATAAACTTACTGCCTGCTCTCTGAAACCAAACATCTGTCTCTGCCGTGGTTACTTCAAAGTGATATTGAAACAAGCCATTTTCTTCCTGAAAACACTGGAGGGCAACAGCATGGCTGCTGTTGAAGGAGCACTTTTCTCTTTTCGAAACCTGCCTGTACCACCCTCCTTTATTTTGTTGCAGGTCTATATTGAGGAGCCCAGACTATGCTTCAAGAGTCTGAAAGTGAAGAATAATACTTGACAGAAAAAAAATCACTGTGGGTTGGTACAGTTAACACTAGTGCCACTGGAGAGAAAATGCTATATTGCAAGTCCACTTTCAGTTCTTTCTTTTCTGTGACACCATGTTGGAAAAGACAAAAGAGTAATGAGCCAAAATGCTGCTGAAAAAATTCCATCACATGTGTTGTGTTACCTGAGCAGAGCACTGCTATTTGCCTCTTCCTTGTCCTCTCCAAAACTAAACCTCCCCATGACTACTGTGAAGGTCCAGGGTCATTTGTGTTCCAGCATCCATAGCTTCAATCCCTTCTGCTTTGCTGGCATATCTGGCTCATTTGTTTGCTAATGTGAGTCATCCCTCTGGATCTGACTGGAGTGATTCAGTTGTGTGATTCACTGGGGACATGCCCCAGAAGAATTGGTGTCATTCACAATGATTTTGTTCCCTGCTACCTTTGGTCTTTGTTTACTACAGCTTTATTATTTACTTCATATTTAGGTCAAGGATGAAGATTAAAGCAGACCTGCCCTTCTTTTGCTTCACATCTTCACTTTTACCTGCAGTTTGTTTTGCATATGAAGTGCTTGGAATCTTTGTTTAGAATAATTTGCAAGCTATAACGGTAAAGAACCTAAATCACAGTGAATCTGTTTGAAAAGTGTCTAACTGCACATATGCAGTTACAGTATTACATATGAAACACTATTCCAAACACTGATCAGGGTGAATCTGCATGAAAGAGAGCATTTGCAGATAGTTGGACCCTGCTGCTCTAGACTGGTGCCCACCAGCTTGCAGAATTGGTCCCCTCCACAGAAATATTAAAAATTAATCCACCGCTTTTTATATCCTTGGTGAACACACAAATAGGCACAGCACATGCTATTTGCTGCCTTTTTGGGTTGAACTGCTGGTGCTTCCTTTTCCTTTGTGTCTCAGAAAAAAACAACAGCTTTGCCTTTGAGGTTAGTGCAATCAGATGCTAAAAAGTCTAAGGTCATAGAAAAGGAAAGGGGCCAGCGTGGATTTCACAGCCAGGTGCTGAGATAGGACAAGTCCTGTGATCTACTGTTCCCATTTTACCATGTTGCAGACATGTCTTGGGTAACTCAGAGATGAAGGGATTGGAAGATGGGATTGTAATTGTGTTCCCAGGAAAAAGGGAGAGGCAAAGCTGCACGCTTCAGGAAAATGCCATCGTAATTCTTCCTATATTAGTTCAGAGGGGCTCGTTGATCATGAGGCTGGAAGCTTTTGTGGCTGATGTCAAGTGACTGCTTCTGGGGATGATTCACCTATTGTCTGTAAGGTTCTTTTTACCAAAAAGCAGCTGGTGAAGCCTCTATTTCCCCTAAACAAAACTGTCTTGAACTTCCAGAGAACAAGGCTTTCACTGTGCTGGCCTTGACTGAAATCCCAACCATGAGGGAGAAGTCAGACCCATTTCTTGCTTTTGCAAAAGCAAGCACTTCTTTTTTTTTTTTTTCTTTTTCACCCATAACTGTGAAGTGGACAGAGAAAGTTAGCAAGATCAGCCCTGTGAGAGAGATGAGCCTGTCCATCCCAAAAGTTGCAGTATTTTTGTGTCCACCTACAAACGTGGATGGCAGAAGTGGCTCCTGTTCTGGCCATCAGGAATCAGCCAACAAGCAGATGAAATTTTATCATTGACAGTTATATGTTGGTAATTGTTCTTTCAGCCACTGATAATCAGAAATGTATAATGGAGAAGAACCAAGCAGTCTTTAATTAGCCTACATCAACTTCACCTCAGACAAAGTGGAAATGGGCCTTAAGCCGTATTCAGAATGTATAGTAAGCATTCAGCTTGGAACTATTGGCTGCACTAGTTTTTACCTGCACAGTTAATTTTAGGATTAAAAGAATCCCTCAATAAGACCTAAAAATCCCTGAATAATACCTTTTCTCTATCAAAAATGTTAATTCATGGACCTCCAAAATGTATAGTTTTCCCGGAATTTTTCAGGGTCATCGGACATGATAATTTTAGAAGAAATGCTAATGTGAAAATTATTTTCTGCTTTAAGCAAATACTCACCAAACAAAGGCTTCAGTGTGATCTGAACTAAGTATTTCCTGGAGTTTATGAACACTTGATCCTAGACATTATCAGAAACACTGCTCAAACTCAGCAAAGTAAAACCACAACTCCTTTCCAACAGCTGGGGAGAAACACATTTGCATGGAGCAGAGGAGCTGCCTTGGGCAGACAGACCTGCAGAGAGAAGAGAATGGGCATGGTATGCCACACTGCACACTCACACAGGGCTATTCCGGACTCCACAAAGCCCTGGAAGAAACTATTGTGTTTTAATTGTGCAAACCCACGTGGCTGACGAGAAATACAAGGGTGGCTTTTTTGCTTGTTAGAATTCTAAAACTATTGCTTTCGTACATCCTTTTCTCTGGAAATGCCTCATGGTTAAAATATGCTGTCTGAAATCCCCTGTTTCCAGGCCCTTCTGGAAATAGCTTTCCTGTATATAAGGCTTAATTTACAGTCAAGAGACAAAAAGGATCCCTGTGAAATCACATCATGTTAGAAAATAGAGGACTGATGGGGTGTGCAAAGTCTAAGTCAAAAACCTTTTGGGAGAACTATGGCATAAATTCTCATGTGTTTGTGTATTTCCTTTTCTTTTCAGTCATTTTGCCAGTATTTCTGTTTTCAGGTCCCCCAGAATGTCATTCCTATTGGTTATGTTTTGGTCAACCAACACAGGGACAGTGCTGTGAAGTTTGCTTGCAATTACTCCAATGAGAAACAAGGGCAGAATTAACTCAGAAAAGATTGTCCCAATCAAAGACCCACATGCAAAACCAAGGGCTTGCTTTATCTGATAATAAAGACAACAGGGTTAACCAGCTGGCAGTAAGTATAACTTTTCAAGTAAACATTTTCAAGATAACACACACTGATTTAATTTATAATAAGCTGAAAACAGACCTGTTAGGTCTAAGATACACCCAAGGTGAGGTGTTTACTTGGTCAAAAGGAGAGAGATTCTGAGGTATAACGCACACCAATCTGGTATCTTTCTGTCAACATTAATCTTGGATTTTCAGGGTTGCTTGATACTGCTTGGGTGGGGGTCCTCTGATTTAAATGAAACTTTTCTGGCTATTTGTTTCCACTGACACTGGAAATCAAAGGAGTTTAGCAATCCTTGACATGAAATATTTGAGCCAGACCCAGCTTTTGTGCTTTTTCTTGTTTGATTTTTTGTTTATGCAAGGCCATTTTCCAGTGCAAGATAAATATTTCGTAAAGAGAAGTATCTCTACATCTGAGATTTCTTCCTTATTTTCCTGTAACAAATTGTCTTGGGGAATTTAGAGACATCAGGGAGCAAATAATAATCTATTACCTGCTTATAATCACTTTGTTACATGTGTTTCAATTCCTACTGCTTGGTATTTCTAGGTGGTAAACCAAGAATGGGTCACTGTGGCCATCTGCACCAAACTTCCAAATTCTGCTGGGCTAAAAGATAAAGAAACCTCAAGGCCTGATGTAACAATCCTCTGTAATGGATCTTGTAACCAGGTAAGTTTTCTAAGTTTGTTACAGTCACAGATAAACATTACCACCTTACTTTGACTAAGTTTGTGCTGTAGTTTCCAGCTCTGAGATCTCATTCTGCTCTTTATCTGCTGAATTAGGTGTTGTCTTGAATTGTATTTGTTTTGTGTTAATTCTGACTGGATGTTGATCTTAGAGGTTGGTTATTCTGTTCCCTACTACCCTAGGCACAGGTATTGCAGCTGAGTTTCTAAGCAGACTCTCCCAGCTTCAGCCAGGATACTTTGTGCTTGTTGCATTTCAATGCTCAGAGTGTTCAGTGCCTGCAGAGATGGTGCCCTGCTTTGCTGATTGGAACTGAGAGTGGCTGAATGAGCCAAACAAATCAGCTCAGCAATCCTGGATGCTGCTCCATTACTACCTGACTCCTGGCCCAAGGTCCTGGTCTGAAAGTGGATCATGGTTTTACAGCTGTGTGTCCATATCCAGCTGGTTGCCATCCCTTGTGGGATAGGCCTTGCAGGGAGCATTCCCAAAGGCTGATGAGGTCTTTGGTGCAATCAAAAAATCCTTGCTTAGAGCTAATGATTCCCCAAAGTCCCACACTGATCATCTGAGAGTGTCTGGCAGGTGCATCCCATTCATCTTTGACTTCTTCAACACAGATTGCAGGGTCTGGCAGAACTTTAAATCACTTTGCTTTTCATTTGGCATTAGCACACTTGAAGTAGGAAAGTTTATGCCTGGAAACAGTTGGTTGAGGTCTGAAAGTAGAAAATATTAAATCCAGGCATGGAGAGCTTTTAAAAGAGCAGGAATTTCATGGAAATAAAACAGTCTAGTCCATTAAGTTCCTCTCATGGACTTTTATGAGGACAATTATTAATACTGTTGAAAATTATACTCATGAAACATGTTAATGGGAGCTGTGCTGGCTGCTGCCAGAAAAGCTGCAACCTTTACAGCTCATTTGGAGACAGAAATATTCGGCAAAGTAACCTACAGGGTGCAAAGGTTCGCGTGGTGCCGGCTTAGACTAACTTAACATATGCCCTCTGTAGCCATGGTATTGTCCAAAACCTAATGCCCATAATAAAAGAGAGAAAAATTGGACCCCAAGTGGCAAGGATTGTAAGCCCTTGGAATTCTTCTAATCAGAGATATTCAGCTATTTTTAGTTTATAATGTTTAGTCAAATAGCAACAATGATTTTTCTTCTTTTTTCCAACTCAGCTGCACGGTGTGTTGGAGGGGGTCTCGAAGGCCTGTGACCTTGCCTTTATCTGTCAGTCTGTCACCACTGGTCTTCAAAGTGCAGCTTAAAGGATCTGAGGCTTCTGTGTGGCCTTGATGTGATCTTCTTTCCTGGTAAAGTTTTTTCATTAGCGGGTGCTTTTTTAAGCTGGTTGGAACTTGCTTTGCTTACTCTGTGGGGTGTTACTGGCTCAGGGGCTCTTCTGACCCCCACAACCAGATTTAATAACCCTGCATGGCCTGTGTTTGCAAGCTTTGTGTATGTGGTGGACGCTGTTTCTGTATAGTAGATTCTGCTTCCTGCCCCACTGAGTAGGCTCTTTCTTTTCTCCTCCTGCCTCCAAAATCTCCATCAAAGGTTCTCAAAACAGGAAATATTTTTTGAAGTACAGTTGGTTAGATACAGTGACTGAGCAACAAGCCCATCCATCTGCACAGTGCTTACCCACCTCCTAAGGGTACTGCCCTTCCCTCCAGCCTGGATCCTTATTGCTGCTGTGTCAGCCATACATTTCTTTTCCCCTGAATCTTAGAGGAGAGGACATACTTAACAAAAGAGCAGTCATGCTGCACCAGACCACTGGTCTGGGTAGCTCAGTATCCTGTCTCCGACTTTTGCCAGCCGTACATGCCTAGGGTAGAGTGAAAAACAGGACATGTGTGCATGATACTCCAGTGTATTCTGCCAGCACCCCGTGGTTAGGAGCTTTTTGAGCCAGGGCTGTTGTCTATGTATTCAATATAACTTGATAGAGATTTTCTTCTATGTCCAGAGGCTTTTCACTAGCAGAATTTTAACTTTTCTCCTGTCTTTTGTACTTAACAAAGGACAAATATATTCTGGGGACACGTGGTTTGCTTACATGATCCCTACATTCGAGTGACTTTTTGTGGACACCTGGAAGCAATTATTGGTAATGCTAAAAGACCTGTCTCTGTCACCAAATGAAAACTGTTTATACATCCATGGTTAGAGCAAAGGGGTTAGGTGCCCCTGTGCAAAATGACTGGAAGGGCTGAGTGTGCTGTCGTAGCTGTGGCTGAGTCTGAGAGACGTTGACCTTCCACTGACGTGGAGGTGGGGCTGGCTGCTGCCTCTCAGGGGAACCACCCTGTCCCTACAGCATGCTCTGGCAAAGATACTTTCTCAGTGCAGCACAGAGACAGACAGACAGTCCTGTGTATTTTGTCCATCAATAACCAGGTGGGACAGCAAGGACTGATCAACTGGTGTCCCTTCTCAGCAGGTTTCCCAGGCATTAGGCTTCAGTTTCTTCACCTGAATTGCATTTGGTCTCAGCCAGGCAGGGGCCCTGTGGAGCTCTTCTGGAGAAGTCCAGACTGGTTACTGTGCTTTGGTGTGGGGCCATGCAGCCCCCAGCTGTAAAAGAGTAGGCTGGGACCCCCTTTATTGCAGAGCTGGCCATCGACACACAGCAGCTCTTTTCCTCCAATTCCAACAGAAGGGTCTGACAAACACTAGCTCTGAACCAAAGGGACGGGAAGAAGGACTCCACCAAAATGTTTGGTTTGCTTATCATGGTCTCTGTAAGAGGCAGGCCAGAGCAATTACCAGCATGCACAAGATGCCTGCTATGCTGCTTGGAGTGTGTTTCTTTCCTACGTGTCAATACAAACCCAGAGCCATTTTTCAGAGTTTGCCAATGGCTATAATTGAAAAGGCATGAATTGCCCTCAAGAGATTCCCCACTGCTCTGCATTATTATCTGCTGGATGGCAGCTCTATAGGCCATGTATCATTTTTTTTCAAATAACCAGTTAATTACTAAATAAAACAACCTAGCTTTCAAGCTGATTAGCCTAGATTAATGACCAGCAGCATGTTTCACTCTCCTCAACAATTTATCATGGAAAAGAACTATGTCTTTAATGATTTAGGTACCTGGTCTATTGAGGCTTGCTCCAATCTGTACAGCCTCCAATTTGATTTAATTGCTCTTCTTAGCTTGTGACCTGGAAAAAACCAAGTGACAGCTCCCATTAGTGAAGCCCAGCTTGCAACTTGCTTGCAGTGTTACAAAGGCTCACTGGGTGTCTTTCTCTGCTGACTTCATTAAGAAGATATATAGAGGTCAAGTGTCACTTTGGCACAGAACAAGTACCATGCCGTTTATCAGCTGAAACAGGTTGAATCAACCTGTGTATTTTATTTAGGTTTATATTCATTCTTTTTTCCTCTTACTGTTTTTAAAAGATGCTTTTAGAAGCTCCTTGTTTTGTTTAAGCTAAGATTGAATTTACAGACTGGCCTTAAAGGCATTAATTGCAGTTCGTTTATTGTCACTTTGGCATGAAAACTTTGGCATTGCACTCCTCTACAGTTATTCAATAAAAGATCTTTTGTTATAAGGGCTTATTCAGGGCCCTTGAATTTGCTTCCTAATTAATATTAGACTTCCTCGCAGTTGTGGTCTGGAGTGCAAATGCTCACTTCCCAAGGATGTTGCTGCAAAGGCACATTGAATGTGTCTTTAAGTGCATCCTGAATTACTGACTTATTATTGGGCAAATCCCAGAAGTCTTCACTTAGCCAAAACTCCCACTTAAGACAATGGGCCCATGGGAGTTGTCTCGTCATTAACCGAGCTCCAGCAGTTGTCTGGCACTAAGTGAACTGAGTCATGGTCACTGCTCCTGAGAGTTTACCATCTACATCAGAGACAAAGACTGAGAAGATAATGAGGCAGCATGAGCTGGAACTGGGCTCCGGGACCTGGCGTTGCACTTTGCTCTCGAGGTGTTTATGAAGAGGCAGAGTGACCACTGCTAATGCCACTGGTCACTGCAGTGCTGTGAAAGGCAGATTTTGGTGTGAGCTGTTGCTAACGTGCTCTTTCATTGGGCTTTCCAGAAAAGAGGCCACAACATATTAAATCCTTTCTATGTCCTCTCTTTCTAGGGAGATTTGTGGCCCTCTTGGACTGGGAGCTGCTCTTTGCTGAAAGGGAGTGCTTTGCACTGTCCTGTTCTGGGATCTTCCAATCTGAGGACAAGTTACTATCTGGCTGACATTCTCTGAAGTTTTAAATCCCTGAGGTTAAATTGCCTGGTGGCAAGGTCTGAATGAGCCCATCACAGTCACTTGGATAAATGTTTGTGTGGTACCAGGCAGTCCGTCACTGTAGCTCTCTGATACTGATCATGCAATTCATCAGGAGGTGCCCTGGGGAAAGCTCTCCTGCAAGGAACAGACATGGCCACTGGGTCAGGAACACTGGGTCAGGAACACATCCTGCTCATATCCTCTGTGGTGCTGGTCACCCATGAGGGCCAAGAAGAGAAACTGGGAGGAAGAAGAGGCACTGATGAACTAGTGAGGTGGAGAAGGGTTTGGAGAGAGCAGGAGCTGTGGTTAGTGCCTAAAGAAAGGCAACACAGAGAAGTGTTGAATTCTTCACAGATAAATTGTTACCTTAGTGGGAGGGATAAGCAGGCTTACAAGGAAGCCACAAAACTCAAGTCCCCCCCTGTTTGTTTTTTTTTTTTTTGATGAGCAAAGCAGGCCTAGGAAAGGAGGGCTGTGACTTCCTGACATATTCACAGGGAGCTCAGACAAATCCATGACTTTTTTCTCTTCCTTTCCACAGACAACTGGTGTTGGTAATCCTTTTGTAAGAAAGCAGTGTCTCAGGGAAAGGTGGACGGGATTGACGGGTACCAGTGTGAGCACCGTTATCAGTGTCCCGGACCTGTGGTGAGTGTGCTGTAAAAATTCCTGCCAAGCCTCCTAGAAAGCTCTAAAGGTCCACAGATCCTTTGATCTACCCTCAGTATAAGCCTTATTACTGCTGCAGGCCCTCAATGCTGTCCTGTGTGAACACTGAGCTCTCACATTACCATTGCTGAAGAGGGGACTCCTGCCTCTACAAAAAAATCCCTTGCAAAGAAATGCAAAATCATTTAATTTCATGTAGTCCTTGCCACTACTCTCGAGGAAAGATATGATACTAGATACTAAGGGCAGCAAGGGAAACCAGGGTCTGTGTTGCAGAACAATTCCCTACAGGCAGCCTTGGAGCTGCTTTTGTGCCATGGGTAGGTACAGGTGCGTATCTCCCTATCCTGTGGCTGAATGACCCTAAGTAAGGAATTTAATATAATTGAGCAACTGAGGGTTGCTGGTTTATTTGCCACGGATGTACAGGAAATATCAGCAAAATGTGATCAAGTTTCCAAGTTTTTCATCATTCTTCATTCCTGCAAATAGAAACCCATATGTTCCTATGCTGTGACCCAGTGCAGAAAGGCACACATCTGTTCCCACAGACAGTCCTTGTGGGTGTAGGAATCTCCCAAGCAATTGTCATTCCTCAAGGCTGTGCAGCAGGATAGAGGACCTGGGCAAGAGATGCTGGTGTTGTTCACAGAGTACAACCACTCATGGCTGTGTCTGATGTGGGTCTGTCTTAATCACTTTGCAACGGTCACGAAGCTTCATCCCCTGACCCCTCCCGTCACCCAATCCCTCCCACTGCTTGAGCTGTTGGATCAGAGTATGAACCCAGCTGGCAGTGAATGTGGGCAGGTGTAAAGCCCTTTCATAATCCCCTGGCCGTGCACCTGGGTTCCTATGGTACACTTTGAACATGTGCCTCAGATCTTCCTTTCAGGACGTAAGAGCTGCTTCTCAGCTGAGCAAGCTGCTGCTTTATGCATGCTTTTGGGGTTTTCCTAAAGAAGCCTAGAAGTCTTCTAATCCTCCCTTTCTGCCTCATATTTTCTGCTGGCTGCACTTTTGAGCCCTTGTGCACGTTTTTGTCACAAGAGAAGGTGGGTGTTTGTTTTTGCAGTGAGCGTAGCTGCTGCCAGCTGACAGAAGAGATGTGTGACAGAGCCAGTGCTGGTCCCAGCTGCTGGAGTCTGCACCATTTGGGTGTTTGGACTGACATAAGGGATGCATGAGGGCAACGAGTCAGCCAGAGTCACCTCTGTTGCCTGCAAGCATCTATCAGTGCTGAGCAGTACAGACCTCTCAAGGGAGAAAGAGGAGAAGGGGAGGTCTCTCCCATTTCAGACCCTCTCCTGTTACTAATGGGGACAGGTCACAGCCATGGGAATAAGGCACGAGGCATTGATTCATTGAGCTTTTTCTTGTAATGCTGTAGATCTTCATTAATGTTCCCAGTTGTGCTTTCTGCTGTTCCCAGTGGGGCCACTTAATGACATAAAGAGCTTAGTAAGGAGAAGCTGTGGTCACAGCTGAGGAGAAGGGTCTGGTTTACTGCTGCCAAGGGTTGTGCTGTTTATCACGTGCAGCATCAGCCTCTAAATATTTCTTACCATTGGGACTGAGAGAATCACTTTGCAGAAAAGGTTATCCAGTAAATCTGACAGGGCAGAAACAGAGACCAAGAAGGGAGCATCTCTTATGGTCGTACTGGTCTCTAAAAGCTTTTGGCAGGTGTCTGGAGGGGGCTCTTTTCTGTTATGAACTGTGATTGTACATTGGCCATGGATAAGAGATTTTATGAGCCATGCAGTGGGGGTTTCCATTCCTGGGTTTTCTTACCTGTTCCGTTCTCTGTCCTTGAGGAATTCCAGAGCTCCAGGCAAGAAGCTTGCTGATGCTGGGCCCAGTGCTATGGAACTGGAAAAGCCTATGGACCTGGGAAGGGTGAGAGAGCAAGCAGAGGGAGGAATCTTTTGTATCTGTGAGAGAAAGGAACCAGAGAGAAGAGAAGGCACCTCTGCATGGTGTTCCTAGTGAAACTATCATGTGCGAATATACTGCAATTTTTCTCTTCTACTTGTTGAAGCCATTCCCCAGTACATATTATTGGCAAGCATACTTGAAATGTAGCTGTACAAATATGACTTAGAAGTAGACTTCCCCTTATTTATCTGAACTGACTTAGTTCCTGCCTTCCCAGGGCTTAAATGCATTTTCTAAGCGTTAATATTTCCAATGGCATTTCAGCTGGACAAGTTTGCTCTGCAGCTGGAGTTTGGACAGGCAGATTAGCCCCAAGCAGGTTATGATAGTTCCAGAGGTCTTTACTTTAGTGGGAGAAAGTCATATGTAAAGCCACATCTCAGCTATGCACTTTAGGGTCTTTCCTCCAGATGTCCACCCAGAGCCCTCTCTAGCAGAGCTCTTTGAGCCTTCCCCATTACTCAGGATACCTTCACTAGATATTGGTGTGCAGAAGGACAAATCTGCAGTCAGGGTAGCCATGGGTGCTGAACACTCTGTCACACCTAGCCACAAGCCCAGTTTTCACATCGGTGTGAATTGATGCTCAGCGTTTAGTGCAGAGCCGGTGTTAATGGAAGGTCATCTAAGGCTACTCTGCAGCATAATTATGGGGCTATTTCAGGCTTTCTCATTTGGTTTTAATGCAGATCAATGTTGTAAATTGTCAAGATTCATGAAGTGAGAGAGTCTTCAATGCTGCTGGATCACCTACCTTCCAAAACTGCTTCTTGCATATTAAATTTAGAAATTCATCACCTGAGACCCAACCTTCCAAGTGTTTGGAATGCTTTCCAAAGCATCTGAAAGCATTACCAGAGGCTAAGGGTTGGATCATGCCACTAGCATAAAAACCATGCAGATGGAGCTGCTGCTGGCTCTGCAAGGGGTAATCCTGCATGGGCTGGTTTCCCCAAATGACACTTTTTCTTATGCTTGCTCCCATTAGTCACCCAGTCACTGCTCTCAGGCTCACATCTCTGGATGCACAAACACCGTGCTCATCCAGTTTGGGGTATAACTAAATTCTCATTCATTTCTACCCCACAAACAGCAGATTTAGAGTGATTTAGAGTTAAAGGCTGGATTGGTTTAGATTGGCTTTAATATCCTCTGCAGGATCAAGCTCTCATTTCAATGAGTCCCACTTTCCTCCTCCAGTTCATGCTCTCTAACAGCTTTTTTTGCTCTTCTTGCCTTAAAGGCACGTCATTTAATTTCAGGAACTGTCTTTGAAGGGAAATTGGTGATTACTGATTCAATGAAAACTGGAATTATGATCTATGCTTTTTATCCTAGTTTTCAGGTGTGGCATCAGATAATTTTGTGCCCTCGGATTTGCTGTGAGTCTAATAGCACCAGAAGAGCTCTCCCTGCCTGCAAGCTCCCCACAGCAGCGTGCTGGTGATTTAAGTTGTTGACAGATGTGTGTGTTGCAGACACTGCATTCCCTCACTTTGCTGCATCCCTTCCGTGCTGGACTTCCTCCGATCACCCTCCTTTCACTCAGGTTGCTCTGCTCTTGTTCCTTAAATAATTTTTATCACAAGGAGCAAAAGTAAATCGAAGGGGAATTGTTTTTAAAATCAGGACTAAACCCTAGACTTGCTGATGCACCTAAAACAGGCATTCCCTTTGCTGGGGAAACCATAACTTTTCCGTGTTGGTGTTGCTATAGAGATGGTGTCCGATCTCTCTCTGTTAATATTGCCCTTTTGGAAGGGCCCTGAATAGGCACTGAGGTAGGTAAATTTATGCAGTGACACCGAGCGGGTGATTTTATTCTGACAAATTCCTGCAACGTTTGTTTCCAGGCTTGTCTGAGGGCCGGGACACAGTGTTGGGCTTTTTGTCCCACGTGCTGCCCTCGTGGGGACGGAGTTAATGGAAGCCTTGTTCGGAGCCGCTGGGGCAGAAATTTTTTTGCTGAGGGAGACAAAAGCTGAACAGGCCACCTCAGAGGTTGCTTTGGGAAGGCTGTTTCTTGTGGGCTCTCAAAGGAAGCAGGAGATAACACTTGGCCCAGGAGACTCCTGGAGTATTTTCAAGCACTCTCCTCTCTGCCCCACCACCTTGTGCTTGCACATCTGCCTCCTGCAGTATCTTTTCTTGGGTGGTGGGGAGGGGCTTTTCTCCAGAAAACACTAATTAGAGTTGGTTTTTCACAGCCTGGCAAGAGAATAATTGCCAGCATTGTGAGATGTGGCCTGGAGATGCTGTCAGAATGGGATGGCTGTGCTGGGTCTAATGGCAGAAAGCAGCAACAGGAAAAGGCACAACGTGACTGTACCTGACTGTGGGGCTGTGCTGGCTGGTCCCAGCATAGCAGGGATGTCTGGGTCCCCAACTCTACTCAGTTGTTACTGTATTAGCAAATACAGCTAGAAGCTGAACAGGGACTAAAAAAGCACCGTCTAGGCTGCTGGCACCAAAGCTGCATGTCAGCAGCTCTGTGTGGTTTGGTTTGAGGATCTGGGTATTTGAGTATTCTCTGGGTACTTTCGTGTTCTCAGAATGGCTGCAGGTCATGGAGTCACTTGGTTATGGCAGACCATCAGCTGCATTTTGTGGAAGTAGTTCCATGGGTCCAAGAAACATTGCACACCATGAAGGCTCCGAGGTGCCCACTGAAGGTAGCCTGGGATCGTACCCTGCAGAGACAGGATCTCCACTGACCTCCTTCCAACCAGGACAACCTTGCAGCCCAGCTTCAGCATCATGTCATCCTGGGGCTGGGAGCACAGTAAAAGCAAGGTGTTTAATCCTCAAGCAACTGAACAATCCTCAAGGATAGAGGCAGGTGGGCCTGGTGAAGAAGACTGCTGATACAGGACTCGGTAAAGCACTTAAATCTGAAGTCAGGCTGGTAGTGCTCCTTGGCTGCTGCTCTGCTCTCTGGGGACAGCAACATTTCAGCAAAAGGGAAATGCATTCAGCATAAATTTTATCAAAGAGCACAGGATCCTTAGAACTGAGCAATGCTTTATCATTATAAAATATGGCCTTTTGATTCTACAAATTTATAAGGGAGGAAATGACTTCTAATGAATAAATTATTGAATTTAGTCTGTTTCTGCTCTTTAAGTATCCTAGTTTTTCAGATGTACCTTGTAATTTTATGGAGTTATTTGAAGGGACAGTGTTTTGTGGTGAGTGCAATGTGAAATAACTGTTTTTTCTATGTTTTCTAATGATTTTCTAAGTTTTGCTGTGTAGCCATACTGTCGGTCATATCACTATTCTTACTGGAACTGAGTGTCTCTTGTAGTACAAGTAACCAGATCAATTCAATTGGATATTGGCATTTTTAATGCAATATATTTGGATATTATATCAGTTTCAGTATTGATGCAGAGACTATTAATCAAAGGCAGTCTGTGGGCTCTGATCAATAGAAGGCTCTGAGTGCTGGGTTTTTTGGTTTGTTTTGCTTTTTTTCTCAGAGTAACTTTTTTTTTTCCTCCATCCTTAAGCTTTTCTCCCATGCAAAGCTGCCATTTCAGAGCTGCTTTTTTTTGCAGAGAGGTACTAGTTCTTCAGAGAGATCAGCATGAACCTAGTTCAATTCACTCAGAAAAGCAGGGTTAGCTCCATAGGACACTTGGGATGCTCAGATGTTGGCTGTAGTGTATGAAATGCTTTGAGGCATGTCAGGAAGAGCAATGCTGTGGAGGTGTAAAACATGGCTCTCATTAGGATGGTTGTTGTGTGAAGCAAGCAAGACCCTTTCTACTGATATAAATTTCATAGAAGAAAACTGGAAAACAGAAAAGAGGAATGTCTGCTTATATATTTGCAGTGGCTGCTGATACAGAGCAGGGAACAAAGCCATCCTAAGTGTCGGCTAATCTCTGCTTTGGACTACACGTCTTGTCAGCTGGATGGGAGTTTGGCAAACACTTGTGTCTGTGCCATGTCGTCACGTGAGTTGTACCACTGAGCTCAGGGAGGCGTCTCACGTGCAGAGGCTTTTGCAGATCAGAGACCCTAATCCAAGGAATTTTGTCGGGGTTACTGAGGACTTTCCCTGAGTCCCACGTTACATGCCTACCTTAGTGGGCAAGCAGGGGTTCTCCTGCCTTGAGCCCTGCTGAGAGTTGAGAGGACTGCTGGTTTACTTGCTCCTTTTATTTCAATTAAGAGGTTCATTATCTCCAAACACACATTTGCCCTCTCCAAACACACACCTGCCATTTGCCCTCCTGAGCCTGGTGGCCCACAGAGGACTGCAGGGCCCTGTTTCTGCTTGCACAATGTAGAATTCCTTTGTAATGCAAAGCCAGCGGGGTTACAGCTCCAAGCCCAGATCATTTACAACCATGCAGCTAAGCATTATACCACTCTCACTAGCACACATAGCAACATTTCCTGTAAATAATCCCCAAAGCCATATAGCACTCTATGAAGAAACTCTGGCTGGATGGCTTGAGGATACTGTGCTTTAGAGATGACACCTTTCTAGAGCCTCAGAGATTTAAAAAAAAAAAAAAAAGGGAAAAAACCCCTCCTAATATAATACTGCCATTTAAGAGAAATCAGAACTGAAAAGCAGCTGTCAAACTTTAATTTCCTGGCTAATGAATGACCATGAATCCATTCTTTAATGATTCTTAACCCTAGAAACAAAATGTATTAGCACTCTCAGATTTTGCACAGTAGTGCTAAATGGGGCATGTAATGTACTAATTTAGTGCCTCTTTAGCATAATCACAACCTACATCCACAGCTACATTTCCTTGGCAGGCAGCTTTCACAAGACCTGCAAAGAACTTACGTAGGACATTTCACCCTATTACTCATTTCACTGATGCCTGAGAATCAATATATGTGATTTTTTCCCCTGTCCTGTCTTTCTCCACAAAAAAGCATCCATTGATCTTCGTGGAGTGGTTAAAATGCCAAGAATTCTGTGCTTCTCTCTACCTGTCATGGGGAGACATATCTAGTTTTACTATGTGTTTAATTTGTGCATCTAAAAGCCCAGAAAAATGTTGAGTTTGGGTATAAATCCTACTTTCCAGGAGAAATACAGGGTTCAAACTGAATAAACTGCACTGACCAAAGGCTATATTTTAAAATAAAACAATAAATAGAATTTATTTTTAAAATAAAATTTAAAAAATATTAAGATCACCCTAAAAATATATTTTTAGCAATGGTTAGTTTGGCTCTCCCATTCAGAAAGAAAGGAGTCTGACAAGTGAAAGCACTCATCCTGATGACCACCAGCTTCCTTTTTTTGGCTTCCCTTTGGTCCCTGTTTGGCTTTTGGGGTGCAAAAAACACAGTGCAGTTATCTCATAACACGTGTAACCAAAGGACATTTCACTGAAGCTTCCATTAGGTACTTGTGGCATGCCTCATTCAACAGCTTCTCCTGATTTTTTGTGATATTTTTATTTTCTATTCATTCTAATCTTGATCTCTACTCATAGAATCATGTGATAGCTGAGGTCTGAAGTACTTCTGGAGACTGTCTATTCCACACCTCTGATTAAAGCACAGTCAACTAGAGCAGGTCACCCTGTACTCTGTCCAGTGGGGTTTCAAATACCTCCAAGGATGGAGGTGTCACAACCTCTCTGGGCAATCTGTACCAGCACCTGGCCACCCTCACAGTAAATATGTATTTTTTTATGCTTAACCTGTGTTTCAGCTTGTGCCATTGCCTGTTCCTTTCCCTGGGCATCACTGAGAAGACCAGGCTCTGTCGTGTTTACACCCTCACTGCAGATATTTATATACATCTAAAATGTCCCTGAGCCTTCAGTTTTCCAGACTGAGCAATCCCAGCTCTCTTAGACTGCGAAATTTCAAATGAACCAGAGAGCAACCTTGACCATAAAAGACCAGCTTGGGTGTTTCTTTGCAGTGTTCTAGCCAGGGGTTTGCTCTCCTCTCTCATCTCCCCTCTGTAAATTGTTTCAATGAATGAGCCCTTCAGAGGGGACATTGCCAAAGCACTTTCCAGTAATGTGGATCCAGATGGAACCACAAGCATCCTGAAGATGTTATTGTAACACCACAACAGGATCCTTGTAGCATTTTGCCTCATCCTACCTGGTTTATGCAGATGCACTGGGGTGTCTGCAAAGGTTTTGTTACAAGATCAGGCCTATCTTCAAACTGCAATTAAGCTACTTATTATGTATTATATTGACATTTACTTGATATAAATAATATTGAGGCCACTGCAAGGAGTCCTGCATATCTGTGTGGTCTACAGCAGGCAGTGCACTGTGCATGCCATGCCCCTACACGGGTTTTGTCGTGAAATCGATCCTTCCTAAAACTTGTTATCCCTCTGTGTGCAGGAGCCCTGTCTGGCCTGGCAGTCCCTGCCTCCAGCGGATCAATAGGGAGCTACAGGGGCAGCTGAGGGAGACAGTGCACAAACAAACATACCTGGCACTGGAAACAGACTGTCTGCAGTTGCAGGAGAAGGTGTGAAGCTCCACACCTTGTTCTGTTCATTGAGCATCTCTCGGCGCTGCTGGAGGTGTTCAGTCAATTATTGTGGCCAAATCCTTTCTGAATGTTTTTGTCTCCATATGTAGGTTGTGCTTTAGAGAGAAAACCCTGGATCCATGCCACGGTCTTTCCAGAAATTCAGGAAAAGGAAATGGGATTGTTAAACAAAATAGACAGCACTGATCTAGGAGTTCCTAGGGCAGGCTGTGCAGGCTGGCAGAGCTTGCTTCCACTGTGAGCAGTGCTGCCCACACAGACAAGCTCTGCCTGCAGGGAGCACCGTGCAGGGCTGGGGTCCAGTCTGGCAGCTGGCATGGCAAGTGTAAGGTCTGCTGTCAGTCATGCTTGCGAGAACCCAGAGAACAAAACAGATCATTGTATTACCTTGCATTTCTGCTCTGTGACTGCCTGCTCTAGCAATGGTGCAGAGTTTCAGACAGCCTGTATGAAAACTTTGGTGAAAACCAGAGTCCTGCTGCCTTCTTAGAGAAGACTTTGACTTCTGGGGAGGGTCATCTGTGCTCAAAGCGCAGCACTGCCCAGTGTTTGATTGATATTTGTTCTCAGAGCTGTGTGAGTTGGCCCAGCTGTGCCTGTCACTCCTTAGCCTATAATTCCCACAGATATTCATGTTGAGGCCTTTGGGGGCAGGTGTGTTTGTGGGATTTGAAGGAAGCAATGCCATTTTTTTAAGAGAGGTTTCCTGTATGTCATTACTACCATTCCCAAACAGTAGAAATGCAGCACATAATTGCTACAACTGAAACTCCTGAGCTGCAATATTAGCAAGAAGTTAACAGGAATCACAGGCTGCAATTGTTGCAGCTGTTTTTAATAACAAATATGGAGAAATTACATTTTTCCAGAGATAATTTACAGAGTGTAAAATTTCAACTGAGTTGACCAGATAGCAATTTTTATTTCATCTCTGATAGCAATTAATGCTAAGACTTAGTTACTAAAAAATATACAGACCATAAAGAGGTTTTTTTTTGTTATATGTGCTAAATAAATTAGTATTAAAATAATAATTCACTAGTCCTGCCTTGTGATGGGCACACAAATTACAGCTGACCATTGCTGTGGATGTGGAACCCAGCCACTTCTTGCTGATGTCTTTTCTGCTCTGAACAGAGTCAAATCTGTCTGCTCCAGTTAAGACTCTGTTTTCATATATTAATTTTTAAGGTGATGGCTGTATCATCATGTCATCTGCAAGCCTTGAAATGTGTCTGAGCCTGAGGACTCCCCAGGACACACCAGTGCCTCTTCAGCAGGGCTGGGCTTCTGTTAGAAGGTGAGTAGGGCAAGCATCCTGCTGTGTCTGGGAATGAGGTGGGAGGCTGTGACCTGGCTTCCCAGAGTCCAAAACCTTGTGCTTGAATGATGCCCAGGGCTCTGCTGTTGCTTGGAGGCTGGTGTGAGTCATTTTGCCCCTCGAGAGAATGGGGGGACGTTGTGCTGTATGGTGGTGTGTCAGACGTGTCTTTTGGGGCCATAGACTGCAGAGCCCACACTGTGGGTCTCCTGGCCAGGACTGTAAGGAAATCACAAGTCACTGTGTCACTCCTGGCAGCGCTTACAGCCCTGCAAGCACTCAGTGTGATCCTGTGCCCAAATCTGGGAAATGCTCAGAGCAGTCGGTGTTGGAACATGCTGGTGTGTTGCACTGAGAAAAGCAACGTGTGAATTGGCAGCTTTTCCCCGAGCTGGGCAGCAAGGGCTGAACCCTGCCCTCAGCAGAGATGACTCGGTGCCACAGCATGTACTGAGCCATCAGCCCTCGCCCTCCACAGTGCTGCACTCCATTTTTTTGAAAGAAAAGCAGATTCTTTTGCTCATGTACTATTTAGCCGGGAAACCTTGACGTGATTTCCATGGATTGTTTCAGATGCATCTCTCTAAGTATTTAAGAAGGCATCCTGGGATCCACTGAGATTCCCCGGCTGGTGCAGCCAGCCAGGAGGTGAAAGAGCTGAGTGAGAAGCAGCTGTTCTTGCCCTGTGTGGGTGCAAACCCACTGAGCTCTTACTGCAGCCAGTAGGGCTGCTCCCTGGGCGCTGTGGCTCAGCCGTGTCCCAACACCCGCAGCCCAAAGAGGAGGATGCTTTTTGCCCGTCGCGGGTGGCACGTCCCACTCGTGCTCCCAGCAGCTCCAATACGTTCTTGTGACAACAGGGGGCACCAGCGGCCCTTGCTAGTGCGGGCTCTGCCCTGCCCGGCTCCCCGGGACACCGGGGGCTGCTCCCTGCACTGGCGGACCGTGGGAGGCAGAAGCCTGCAAACGAAACCCGTCCCGCTCCTCCCGTTCGGAGGATGGCTGCTCGCCCCCGTGGGCCTGCGTGGGTGTTTGTGATAACGCACAACGCACAGAGCGATGTGTGGATGGAGTGGTGAAGGTGTGGGTGGGTGCAGGGCACGCGTGGCTGGGAGCAGGGAGGGTTCACACCCAGGAGGGCATCCTCAAATGGTCACTGTGCGCCTCCTGCCCGGCGGGGCCCGACCCTGCCAACTCCACCCCAGCAGAAGTCACTGAAATGTGGGAATTTGAGGTTAATCTGCGGTGAAATGGAGCAGGGCAGAGGCTGGGTCCAGGTCTCCCCTGCATTACAGCGGAGTTCAGCCTCGCTGGCAGCTGTGTAACACGCGAGATCTGCCTCCAGCGAAGCCCGCAGGGACAGCCCCGAGCGAGCTCCGAGCTGCTGCACTCCAGCGCTGCTGCCAGCTTAGGCAGGAGCCCAGAGCAGCCTGTCTGCTTGAGCATGAGCTCCCCAGCAAACTGGAGCTGCCGAGGCTGTGTGGATGGAAGCACCAGAGCTGGTCCTCTTAGAGGTAACCCTTTTAACGTGGGGGACGGTCGAGCTGTATCCCCACCCCACGTGGTAGGAATGGGACTGCTCACAGTCTGCTCTGCCCCTGATAATGCAGATCCTCTCTCCTTCCCCTTACTCACTGTGTTTATCCCTACTGCAGGTGCATTCAGCTACAGGATGCCAACAGAAGCTGAAGCAGCATTTGTTACTTTCCTGAAGCACAACTCCCTAAGCATGTAAGCAGCAGGCACAATTAGTAAAAACTCACTGCTTTTGGTCGTTGTAACACACGACAAAATAATCAGGTGCAAATCCTTCTGCCGAACCCTTAAGCAGAACATTCTGATTTGCTGCTGTTGCGAAAGCAGAAACAGGCAGCAATATTTTATTCCTGCTTTCTTCCATGCAGCACTGGGATGGAATTCTCTGCTCTGGTTTGTGGGATGCTTTTTCTTTGTTTCATCTTAATTTGAATGAGGAAGACGAAAGGAGAAAAAACAATGATGGAGGGGAAAGGGCTTTGAGCAAAGAAACAACGTGTCATGCAGTACTGAAAATGCCACCCAACCTAGTGACATTAATTACTTGCAAGAGTAAGAGCTCCTCACTCAATTAAATCCCTTCGGTAAGGGTTAAGTGGTTGAGTAGACAGTTTTGGGCAGGATCAGGCCGCAGACCTGGGGATATGAACCATAATCTAGAGTCTGTACCAGGGCCTTGTCCTCCCCAGTCCTGCAAATTTGATATATCGTGCTCATTGCAGCAGGACTATTTGTATACCAGGAAATATACTCACATAAGCACAGGATATCAGATGGTCTGTTTATCTACAGCCTAGAAATATAAAGGTCCCAAGTTTCTTCCACTGCCAGGGGACATGTGAGAGCTTTGAGCACGTGCTACAGAGATAAGTAGAGACATATGCTTTATGCCAGGCCAAGATGTTTTTATAAAGAGTTTCTGGCCACGTCTGGTAAAACATTTAATAACTTTTCTGCCAGCAGCCAAAAGGCAGTCAAACATTTAAAAGCAGTAATAAAAGTTCCTGTGTGAGTCAGAGTCCTACAGAAATCCTGCTAGTGAATTTCCCCATGGTAGCCTGCAGGACTAGCAAGAAAAAAATCCCACAGAACTCTGATGGTATGAACTATTTTTTAACAAGTCCTTGGAAGTAGCATGGAATGTCCCTGCAAAGCCCCTGAAACCAGATCCCAGGCTATGTGCAGCCTAAACAGCAATTCTGGTATTTTTATCTTAAATTACTATAGCTTCAAATCCGATTTTACTCCTAGGGAATCACAGAGAGGCCAGTTTCAGTGTGATCTTTAAGTAGCATCTCACTTGCTTATAGAAGAATGTGCATAAGTGTGTATTCCTTTAACCTGGAATCCAGCGTACTTGAATGTCCATACCATGGATGGACCAAAACCCTGCCCTGCCAGGTGCATGGCCTGGGCTCAGCTCTCTGCTCTCCCTTCCCACCAGCTCTGCTCTTGTAGCACTAATGAAGTACCTCTTCTTTCCCTTTCAAAGCCCTCAGGTGATCCCTTTCTGCTTGGAAACTGCAGTGAGACCCTGGGCTTCTTTAGAAATGAATCTCATTAAAATCCAAGGCCACAAAAGCTTCTCTGCTAATTCTTCCTGCTGCTAAAACCCTGTCAGTAACCAGCGTGCTCTGGTTTGGCTCTGCTGTGGGCAGCAGTGCTGGGAGCCAGGGGCAGGGCTGGCACATGTATCTCACAGCAGCTTGCTCTGATCCCAGGTTCATGGGCTGGCAGGAGCAGGTGTCCACATTCTTGCTCTCCTCTTTGGCAGATGATAATAAGGGAGAGGGGAGAGGGTAGTGATGCTGCTGGCACCCGCCTGGCAGGTTGTGTGCATGGGCTAGTTGGTCTCTGATTGCATTTTGCAAATTGTTTCCACACTGCAGTCCAGGTGTGGTTTGGATGCTTTTCTCTGGAACATCTGGGAGCTGATCTGGGTGCTCTTCTTGGCCTGAATTCCCTCTCTTTGTCCCAGGACATTGTCACTTCCCTCCAGCTGAAAATCTCCTGGGAGCTAACTACGTTTCTTGGTTACTCCCTGTTTTACCACAGCTTGCTTGTAAAAAGTGGAGCAGTTGGTGGGAAAAATAAGTCTCTCTCAGAGCTGTTTTGCAGATTCCCCACAGACACATTATTGCCAGCGTGACAGCATCAGCACAGCACGGGAGACCTCAGCAGAGAGGCTTTGAGCTAAGCAGGATCAAACTCCCACAGATGTGGGTTGTCACCATGCCTGCTGGGCTGCCCAGTCTGTCAGCAGAGATCCTACCCTGGATGTCCTAAGTCCCTGTCCCATGCTCTAACCATGACCCACTCCTTCTCTTGCAGAGTAAAGGCTTGTACAACCTGCCTGGTCCCTCTTTCCCACTTCCAAGGCTGTTCGGGGTGAAAGTGTGATCTTCAAAACAACCTGCAGGCAGGATGAAGACAGTTGTTCTCCTAACTGTGTGTGAAGGCAGCATTTATCCCTAAGGTTAGAACATGCGTTTTCTGAGTCTAAAGAGAGGGCCCATGAAGCACAGCATGGGTGGTACGGCTGAGCTGCTCACAAAGGGAGCTGAGAAAAAGCCAGAGGTTTATCACCCAGGGCAGGAGACGGCCTCTCCTTCCTCCTGGCCTTGTCTCAGGCAGAGAGCCCAGCTCCCACAGCCTGCCTGGCAGGCAGCCACCCTCCCGTGGTGTCTGACCTCCGAAGACGTGCCCATGGCAGGCTGCTTTGAGCGCACGCAGAGAGAAGAGACAGTGAAGAAGTGTCTGGTTACCCACCTCAGCCGCCTCCTGCCCCTCCTTTCCAGGGAGGGAGGTCTGCCCTCCTGGGTGTCAGGAGAGATTCTTCCAGAGAGAGTTTGGCAGCACAAATTTATGACAAGCCTGTTACAACTTGTTGCAGATTTGGGTAACACTTGGGGAAAATGCTGTCAACAACTGCTTGCTTCTCTCCTTGGAAACCCCAGAGTGTTTTTGTCTGTGCTCAGCTCGATGCCACAATTCATACTGGCAGTGGCTGGGGAAGTAGTTGGGAGTCCAGAGCCAGCCCTCCCTGGCAGCACAGGGATGGTTTCATGGCTCAGGGTCACTTCCTCAAGGACAGCTGCCATGCCCCAAGGAACAGTAGCCCTTTAGCCTCACACATGGGTGTGATAGTCAACAGAGCAGCATATGAAAGCTCTGTCCTTCCACCCTCAGATCATCACAGGATCTATTGAGCAATTCCGTGTGTTTATCTCGCAATGATAGTGCAGCCCTGGGGCTGTCTCTGAGGTCCTCACTGGTGCAATGACTGGCTGTTGCATCAGAGCCAACAGTCAGACAGATGGGGTCACACTTCCCCGAGGAGGCAAAGCACTGACCCAGGCTGTAAAGATTGCATTTGTCTCTCCGTTTGCGTTCCCAGCTGCAGGACAAGTGCCAGGGTCCTGAGGTGGGCGGAGAGGATTTAGGTTAAGCAGGGCTTCCAGATCAGCTTCAAATTTGTCATTTGCTGGTTAAAATCACGCAAATCTGGGATGGCACTTGTGGGCCCTCCAGTTGCTTCTGGATGAACATGTATTTCTCCTAGTAAATCATTACAGCATACCTTAGCATGAGGCAAAGCTGGAGTTTTAGGCAAGAAAATACCTCTGCTTGTCAGATGCCCCAGGAGAAGTTGGAGTGGACATAAACAGTGGAGCAGCTTGCAAGTGTGCAGCATTGAGAACACAGCATGCATCCCATATGCAAGATCTCATTTGCCCATCCTCAGCATCCAGTCTGGGAGCACCAGCAGGAGTCGCTGGTGGCATGAATGGCTGCACAATCACATTGATCACCTTTTGCTTATGGGATGTACAGATGCTGGTGTTGTGTAGTAGGCAATTCATGTTCCACAGCAGTCTGCAGGGTTGTGGTGATTCATGGGGAACAGGAAAACCTAGTCTGATCTTGAGGAGGAAAACTGCTGAACCTCAGGTTTCAAAGCCTTTGGTTCGGTGAAATTATAGGTGCAAATCCTGAGAGGTTCAAACAAGGTCTTTCTTCCCCTGAGACAAATGGAGTGCCATGCAGTAAATCACCTATGATTCCCTTTGTTAGATGCTGCGTTACTTTGAAAATGGCATCAAGAAAAATTTAAACTTTCTGCAAAATAAATAACTGCATCATTTATCAAAAAGGTTTGCTTTCAGAAAGGTTGCCACTCTTTTAAGGCATCAGAGACTCCTGGGAATGAAGAAGATAAGAAGAACACAAGATGCCACTTTTCTTTTCTTACTCTATTTTATTTGACATTTCACTTTTTTTTGCTTATTTGAAAAAGCCCTGACAAGGAGTGATCCCTGGCCATGACATGTCCCAGCAGACTTGGTGGAGTGTGACAGTGAGGGCCTTGTACTGCCTGACTCGCCCCTGAGGAGATGGGGACTGACAAGCCTTCTTGCAATGTCCTTGCTGCCCGTGGTTACCCTCATGCAGGAGGTCTGAGATTGCTGTTCTCCCTAAGGCAGCAGACATTGCCCATCAAAACCATTCCCAGGTTTCTTGAAGTGGAAGATACAACTCCTGGGATGGCAGCAAAATCACTGCATCAGGACTGATTGGCAGTGAATAACCAGCGTGTTTCTGCCTCTTAGCTGAGATGACACATCCAGACCACCAATACCTGCTGGAGCACGAGGTGCTTGTTCCTTACAGACCATGCTGCAGAGCAGCATGCTCAGCTCTGCTGTAGGTGGTGGTCATGCAACACAAGTGTGCTGCTCCAACAAGGTACCTGTAAATGCAAACACTGTCACAGGTGAATTCCTCCTCTTCTACAGGGAGAGCTGTGAGCAAAAAAACATGGCAAGGCAGAGAAACACTTTTGTAAGTCTATATTTCTGTTCTTTTAAAGCTATCTCCAGTTTTCAACTATTTCCACACACTTGTTCTTTGTCTAGGACAGAACATAATGCACCAAATGAAATGTCAAAAAGCAGCCCTTGTATTCAGGATGCTCAATAGTAATTTGTTTTATAGCGTAAGCAACAGTATCTTGTTTTGTGCTTGACACAGCAAATATAATTTTGTGCAGCCAGCACCTCACTAACTTTTTAAAAACAGATGAAGCAAGAAGTACTGCAAGCAGCTTTTGTGTCATCTATGGGATGCCCTCAGTGCTTTCCAAATGCCTGGGAGTCCTAAGTACCGGGCAGAAATTGACATCCTCTATTTACACATGGGAAAACAGAACTAAAAGAGTTTATGTCTCCTGTTTCCAAACACAGTCACTAGCTTTGGGTCTCTGTCTTTTTGGTGCCAAACTGTGAGAGTTTTTAATGTTCTGGCATGTGTGCAGAACAAAGAGCAACTGTTCACTGGTTTAACTGGTTTGACTTGTACACAGCTACGTTGAAAAGGTACCTTAGTGTGAAGTTTGTGTAGTGCAGTGAAGAAGCAGATGTTCCCTCCATCCCCACTGCCCATCAGGTCTGGATTTTACAAGTGCCCCAGCTGAAGCCAACAGTGTTTGCAGTGTCCACTGCTGCTGAGAGCTAGGCCAGGTGTTAGATCAAATGTCTGGAGCTGAGCATGTAACATTTTTTCAGATGTGCTTCTCAGTGATTTTTTTCCAGACAGATGCGGGAAGTCTGTGGTAGAGCTGGGAACAGAGCCTGTTCCTGTGCTGTGAGAGGCTGTGCCTCTGACAAGACACAGGCACAGCCCTACAAAGTAAATGTTGTGATTTCATGGCTGGAGCTGAATGGCACCCGACAGTTGCACCAGGGAATTTTTTTTCCCCGGTCTCCAGATTCACAGGCATTCACTCTGTGGCTAAAGCCTCAGAACCTCTGAAATTCAATAGAAGTAGTTTGGTGTTCAATTTTGGGTCAGTTGTACCTATACATCTTTGTACTCCTGTTCCAGTGTGAAGCTCAGTTGCAGGATAACCTTAATGGATGACCATCAGGCATGAAGGCTCAGGGAGGTAGTAAGATATGGGGGGAAAGGACATCATGGAGCTGAGCTTAACACCTGCTTGCACAGAGGAGTGTTTTACCCCGGGAGATGTCTGTTGACTCCAGTGACATGTAGAAAAAGCCGCTTCCTAAGCTGGACAATGGAGTGAGGACTGGGCTTGTGGATGGATGATAGATGCTCTGGCTCTGCTTGCTTGGTTGAGTTGTCCAGAAGAATCACTCATTTCTTTCTTTTCTAATCACTAGTTGAGCTTATCCATGATGGGAGAGGTTGTCATATTCTGTGTCTGAATATCATGCCCTCTGCCCGAGCTGCTGCTTGGCAAACCCTGAGGGCACTGATGGCCCTGTCAAGCTTGGGCAATCCACAGCTGGGCAACACTTTAAAAGGATGGCTACACTGTGGGGGTGTCATCTGCACATGCAGCTCCCTGCTGGTCTGCCTCTTCAATGTTTGGAAGAGCTCAACTTCACAGCGCGGGTTTTTCCGCCTGGCTGTTCACACGAGTTCATATTGAAAGCTCTCTTTCTCGAGACATTTTCTTTTACTTATTTAAAATGTTCTGTTTCCATAGGTTGCACCTGATCTCAAGGATACCACCCGAGGATAAACACAGAGAAGGCACAAAGCCAGCACCACAAGTGGTGTTTCCACAGGACTTGCAGGCAGGTATGTCTGAACATGTAATAAAATTCTAGGCTCTTGGGTGTCTGCTCAGTTCCCCTGACTGGGATGTGGTGAGGGGCATCCAGCACATTACAGGAGAGAGAGCCCTGGTCCTCAGAGCAATGAGTTGGCTTGGACAGCTGAGCTCCCTAAAAAGAGCAGTAGAAACCACATCCCCAGCATCCCTCTGCCAGTACAGGTCAGGAACCGTGGCTTTTCTTGAGTAAAATTTCACTCAGTCTCATTTTTCTTTCTGTTTATGCTTTAGCAAATGCTAAATACTAAGTTGTCATTAGGCAAAAAGTAGTTAGAGGAATTCCAGCCTGAAAAGCAGGACTTACACATTTAATTTAGAAGGGAAACTGGGAAATTTTTTCAGCAAAGCTGCTTCTATGAAGAAGGGTCACTGAAGAGCATTCTGGTGGAAAGTATTTCAGCCACCTGCCATAAGAAGGAGGTGAAGACACCTCAAACCCTTCCCACTGCAAATATACAGGATTTTCTGCAGTAAAAGGCTGAATCTTTCAACTGTGATTGAAGTCTCTTTTTTTTTTTTTTAATGGATATCACTAAAACATGTAAAAGAAAGGAGTTTGGGGAAAACTCTAGCTGATACAGGGCAGGGAGCAATCACGGGCTGGCAACAGGCTGGAATAAGTGACCTAATCAGCCATTTCCCTCTCTAATTGCTATGAGTCTATGGCTTAAAGAATTACACGTGTATTTTAGTTGGAACAAGACACTATTATTGAGTAAAGTGCATAATAATTGTGTTTCAGAAGGTGAAATAAGCATCTATCACCAAGCACTTTAATCCATCATTGTACTTTGCTAAATTACCAAAATTGCACTACATTCAATACTAAAATTACTTGTAATAAAGTGATTGCTGAACTGACACTCACAAAAAGATGTCTAGTACCCACATTTGTTTTCCTAATTGATAACTTTAGGCTTCGATCTAGGGAGGGAGGAGCACTCACAGCTCTTGCTGCACTTGATAGGAATGGAAGGTGTGTAGCTCCTTGAAGAGGCAGAGTCTTCTAGCACATAGGGATGCTGCCTGTATGAACTACCTCTGATTTCCCCAGCTTTCAAGTCCTTAGTTAGGTCACTGTATAGATCCATTTCACCTAAATGTACAAAAATATTAGCCTTCGATACAAGCCTTACTCATAATGATGTACCACTTGTTCATATTTCTCTGCAACTTCTTCCCTGGCCATTTGTTAATTAATGTCACATTTTGCTGACAGGGATAAGTGACGTGACCAAAAATACAGAGCATGAAGGAAAGAGGCACATCCCTTGTTCTGGATCTCCAGTGGCACTTTGCAGATGTTCATGACTTTTGAAGTTTCTTTTTTCTGCAGTCCCTTCACCCTGCAGGATTTTCATTGGCAAAACACAAAACTGAAGTCAGAACTCTTGATTTCAGCTCCTGGATATGACATTTAGATCAGGCCCATCTAGAAGAACATCCAAAGATGTTTATAAATTGTGTAACTAACTGATGCCGAGCTAAACTTGGTTGTTCTTTTAAACTTTAGCTATGTCATGACATGGGACAACACGTAGAATTTTTTTCCTCAGTCTGAGTGATAATCCCCTTGCAAAGGTTTATAACTACTTTTTCATCAGACTGAGAGAACAACTGAGGAAATCCCTGACTTGCTTTCCGAAGACCAGAACCTTTTTTCTTTCTCGAGTGTTTTCCCAGCCTAGCTCAGAATGGATCACTAGGAAATTTAATTGCAACATGCTAGAATTTCTCTTTGGAAGAGAGACACATACTCCATCTAGGATACACTGCTGGATATTTCCATTGCCTCAACCAAAGGGATGAAACCTTTCTTCATGGCAGGTGACATAATCTGTAGGGTTTACTGACTCTCTTAACAAAGTATCAAATGCTCTGGCAGAATTTTTCTGCTTTTTTTTTTACATGAAAGGAGATGTGAATGTCTCCTCCATCAGCAGTCACTATATAACATACATACTGTAAGGTCTATTAAAAAAGATTCAATAAGCTAAGCAAATATGAGGAATTCTGATGGGAAGGAATTAAAGCAGTCCATTTTTTTTTTCCTTCCAAAATAAATATGTGAGTTAATCTGAAAAAGTGAAGAGTGCCAAATATTCATCCTATGTGCTAAAGTGACTCATGGCAAAGGTAGACAGTTTTATAGTGCAATTGCTTTACTTCTGCTGGAAATGGATAGCTTCCAAGTGGCACTTATGAAACAATTAGCTGTTCAAGGATAATCAGATTTGTATGAAAATGTAAAGATAAGCGATTTAGCTGTGATCTCAGCTGGAAAGTGACTGAGGGCAGTGGGACATACCCCACAGTAAAAATCTCCTTTTTTTTACTAAATGGCACTTTTGCTGAAATGTGCTAGATTCAAGCAAATAAGGGCTCCCTTGACTTTCATTGCTAAGATGACACACGACTAATTTACATCATTAGAGATCCTTGCTGATGGTTGAACTGCTTTGCATGTAAATGAGACCTAACCTGAACAGCTGCTCAACTGGTGGATGTGAAGGATTTACAGTTCCAGATCAGGTCCCTGCTCACCACCAGTCTCTGAGGGAACTCCACCCCAGGCTGCTGAAAACATATAATGTTTCATACTAACATCCTTGGAGACTGGGCAGGGGCAAAGGCTGGAGGACCAAAAAGCATCTTGGAACTTTTTTATATTGTAAAGTTAAAATGCTTACTTGCCCTGTCCCTTGAAATTACTATACATATGATGGAAGAGTGAAGTGCTTTTTCACTCTCCATGTGTTGCCCAGACTTGTATGAGTGCCTAGAGAAGTGATGCTATTTTTAAAAGATGAGCTACAGCAGCAAGGGCTCAACCAGCCAACCTTCATCATCCCAGGGAGGCCAGGCTTTGACTACTAGTACTCCATGGTCCTGTGGATCTGCCAGCCCATGCACAGCTCTGGAATTACATGCAGACCCTCTGTTCCTCTGCAGTACCACGATGGTTTAATGGACAGGGATAGTACTGACAGCATGTCAAAGGCTCATTCTACATCTTCCTTCAGGTGTTGTCTGTGGCCACAGATCTCTTCTGCTACTTCTGCAACCTGCTCATCTCGGAATTGCCTGGGGTCGGGGCAGGCAGTGGCAAACAGTCAGTAACAGTCTGTGGGTTGTGTTTAATGGGGGTGTTTGTCCCAGTGTTCCTGTTCACTGGAACTCTCAGTGTTGTTGGCCGTGTGTTTCTCCTTAAAATTCACCCTCTCAACTCTGCCTTTGAAAATGCACTTCATGGAAAAAGAGGGAGGAAATGTGATTATGGCTTCCTGACCCCAGGCTCACTTGAGCTGTATGGGAAAGCCCCCTTGGGAAACCTTTTTCTGCAATATTTTCAGCTTAGTTTCCAAATCCCCAGAGACCTGGCTAAGACTGGTAGGCAGCCAAGCTTGCAGTAACTATTCATCTGCCTGAACTCTCCTTAAAGATTGAGCCTGTCTATGGAGCAAACCACATTGTCAAGGACATTGTTAATGATGTGTCAGAGATAAGAGCAGCTCTCAGCCCCAGGAGATCCAGAGAGCCTTGAGACAGTTTGAATCCTTCGCCAAAGCATCAGGGAGGCATATATCCCTAGAGCAGATGTGGTGGTGTCCTAAAATTCAAGGACTAGGGAATGCATCTACTCCGTTTAATGTCAGAGGTATCACTGGCAGCGATGGGATTCAGAAAATATTTAGAGGGCTTCCAAGAAAGCATTTGTAGATTCAAGTGTACAAGCCTGTGGAAGTGTTTGATCTGCTGGTGATGCTAGCACAGGGACACAATACATCTTGGTCCTCAAAGGATGCTTTAACACTGCTTATTCCTCCACTGAAGCTGGCAGAACAGGGAATGAGCATTGTGACCTCATCAGCTATGTAATAAATCCATGATGATATGAAGGCTCTGGGATGAAATCAGGCAACTCGGCAGTGAGTGTTATGTGAACAGCTAGTAATGGCAAAATCCTTCACATACTGCTTATTGTGGGGGCAGAACTCAACGTGTTATAAACACATCCTCCTTTCCTGATTGTGGTTGGTTTTATCTCCAGGTTAAGAGGGTGTTGAGATCCCATATGGAAGAGGAAGCTGCTCGGCTTTAAGAGCTTTGTTTACTTATATAAGGCCTAACAAACATGGTTGTTAAGGCCCCCTAGGAGGTCTTTCTTATGAAGCTGGGGGCTATTGGATTAGGCAAATGAGAGCCAGAGATTTGCCTAATAGCTTGACAGGCCATGAGGGATTAGACTCTTGTGGACTGGTGTAAACTTGTGGGACAGAGGTGCTGTGGCATAGGTCTCTTCTTAGCCATGGATAAATGCCTTGTCAATGCGGGTTAATCTTGTTTGCCTTGACTTCCATAATGCTGCATTATGGGACACAACTTCTGCCAATTTAATCACTGTTGGAATGGAATTGCAGGCTTTTGTTTCATGCACACACCTCCTCCCTTATTTTCGGCATCACAGGGGTCAGTGATTAACAGCAATTTTTAACTCACTTTAGTTCAAGCTCCCAGAATAGTTGTTCCTTTGGGACCAAAAGTACAGTTGGAGCTGGCTGAATGCAGGTCCATCTGAGGAGACTCCATGGCTGCCCACATGCTGTGGATCCATGGCTCCCCCTCCTTTTATCAAACACTGGTATTAACCATGACACCCCCTCCAGAAATAAAACCCAGATCCCTTTCCCCTGAGCTGTGATTCTCCCCTGTCATTATGCTGTGCTCAAGGCAGCATGTCAGCACTGGAATAGCATTCTGTGGAGCCTGAAGGTCACCCCCAAAGAGCACCCACCCCTCCCTGGCAGACTCTGACACCTTTCATTTGATTGAAAGTGAGAGTCAGTGGTGACTGTCCTCAAAGGCAAGTGGGCAGTCAGCAGTGGGACGGAAGTGCCAAGGCTGTTAAGGGATTCTAAAGAAAGTGGGCTTGGAATTCCTCTGCTCCTGGGTCTCTTTACCTTGATGGGGTAGAGGACTGTGAGTGTATATGAGAGTTTATGGAGCAGCATGGCTTTTGCAGCTCCTCTCACTTCTGACCCTGACCAACCTAGAGAAGAGCAGCCATCCCTGCTAGGCTAGTTTTGCTCCCATGGCACAGGTCATGTTTGTCTTATTATGGTGTAGAATCCATCCCATTCAGCTCCAGTTTTATCATGCTTTTTAGATGTCTTCACATTTCCTCAATCCATACCTTCACTTGTCCTCCCTACAACTACACCAAGAGCCCAGGAGTGCTGGGTCCAACATAGGACCTGGAGTCCAAACACTTGCAGGTGCTGTGGACACATAGCTCTGAGTTTTGCTTGATAAATGCCGGTCAGAGCTGAGCTCAAGGAGCAAGGAAAATTCACCACAGGCTTCCCTGGGTCTGGAGGCAGCCTCCCCCACAGCCCATTAGCATCTGCAAGACACTAAAGGGGACAATGCAGGTGGGAGGAAGAGCTCAGGCCGGTCCCTTTTGGTCCACAGTGGGCAGCATCTTTCTCAGTTGTGCAAATTGCTCGTGCAGCCTGGGGGGGCCACAAGCCCAAACTTCTCCTTAGAGAGGCCAGCCCAGCCCCTCCTGTCTCCACTCAGGACAGGGCTCATTCCCCCAGCACAGCCCCTCAGTCCTGTGCCCACCAGTGTCAGAGCTGCAGGCAGCGGGGGCAGATGGGGACAGGTGACAGCGGTGCTGGACTACCAGATGACAGCTCCTTGTCACTGGCAATGACAAGGGAACTGTTGCCTTGTGTGCACGTGCTAGTGGCAGCCACCCGGATCAACAACTGCAGAGGAGGTGCTGGGAAAAAAGTGCCTTAGGTCTTGTCCCTGACAGCTTCACTTGCCCAGCATAGAACAAATGCAGGTGCCAAAAGAGTTGCAAATACAGACCTTGCAGGCTGGTCCTTTATTGACACATCCCTAAGACAGCATCGAGTCTTCCTGAGAGGATGGAAAGGGCTTCGTGCTACAGCTTAGTCATGGCTGACCCAGGAGAGTGGCTTTGGAGAACACAGCTGGGAGAACAGGGCTGTACTGGTTGACATCAGCTCTGGTTAAGGCTGAGAGGCTGCATCTGGTTTGGATCTCCCCTGCTACCGCTGTGCTCTGGCTGCAGATTGAGAGATGAGCTAAGAGAGCCTGAAGCTGTGCCCTGCCGCAGGCTGGCTTTGCACAGCTCTGGAGGCACAGAGGTGGCCTAATGCACTTTATTACTGCTCCTTATTATCAGGCTCCACTAATGAATTCTAACAATGCTCAAAACCCTGAGTGACAAAGAAACCCTTGATCTTCTTCCACACCCCTCCTTACTTCTAACCCCTATAATGCTCCTTGCTGTAGCTGAGGAGTCCCACCTGGGATAGCACAGCTCAGCAGGTGGCAAAAATTGTGTAATCCTGAAGCAAGTCCAGCTGATCCCAGGTGCTCCCTCTCCCAAGGTCTCGCTGCTAGTTCTTGCACAGAGGGGAAACCTTGCCTTTCACTAGATCAGGAGTTATCTTGCATTTTGGCCTGGGGCTCATTTAAATCATGTTCTCTGGCAGTGGCTCCTGCTTTGAGGGGCAGTCCCAGGAGATTCCCAGGCTGGGGCAAAGAGGGTAATTGCTATCTGATGAATGGAGCTGAGCATATCACCCGTGGTCCTGTAGACATCATTCCTCAAATACGAAGCTTCTGCCACCCTTACTTCCATAGGCATAGGATCATCATGGAGCAGTGCTGTGAGCTTTGGTAATAAACTGACCCTGCAGAAGAGAGGAGAAGGAAGCAGAGGGTTCCTGCTGCCCTGGGCATGGTGCAGGCAGCCCAGGGCAACCATCACTAAGAGACAGGAATGTTTTTTCCATCTGAGTGCTAAGCTTTATAAACACAATAAAATATCATGCGGAGGACTGCTTATATATTGCCTGTGACTTTTGTATATCTTAATTTAAGAGTTTACAAACTGCACGGTCCTTCTACCTAGTTGGCAGCTATTGAGATCCCAGAAGGAAGTTCTTTGGCCACTTCCAAATGTCTGTAGCATAAATACCCTGGTAAGAGAACCTGTCACAAAGTCCATCACTGCATACAGTGGGCTCTTACCTCTTGCTGTGCCTTTGGAGACCACTTTGTTCTTCTATTCCTTTTCTTTAACTGGCTCTGTCTTTACTCATTTAAGGCCTTATACTTAGACAAGATGCAAATTTTGCATAATAAAAGGGCCCCTTAATAGCTGGCAGTGCATCCTGCTGCTCCCTGTCTCCTGTTGTTAAAAATTAAACAAATGTAAAATTAGGAGCTGAATGTCTCTGCATCTGGGGGTCCTTGTAAATAGCTTGAGAGGAGAGTTTAGGATGTACCCTTTTCCCAGGAAAAGAAATTGAAGAGTTCAAGAAATCATAATCCTTAACAAACCTTTCTCCAAAGAATTTTGCTTTAAATACTTTAAATCACACTGGGCATGTACATTTTTGCTCATAGCTGTCCTTGCTTCTCTTGACTGCACACTCCAGTGAAATTCCACATCTTTTACCAAGAAATGCTTTTGAATGCTCTATCCCCACCTACACTTTTGGACCCCTAAGGGGATAAATACACAGAAGGGAAGGTTCACTGCAAACAGAAAAGAAATCAGCGATTTTCTTTCACCACTGGAGACTTCACACAATGCAGCATCTTCAGGCCCTAGTGCTGTACTGCCTTGACTAACTCACGTTCTTAGGTGTGGCTTCCAGGCAGAGCTAAATTCTGGTCCACACCAACGCACACTAGTATTTTCTTGGCATGCCCTGGTCCATCTCTTTACAACAGGCTCACAATTGCTTGGCTTCATCTTAGGGTGGCAAACACAAAAAACGCTGTAGTAAGGGAATTTAATTTGTCTCCTGGCCTAGCAGCAGACCCTCTTCGGTGAATGATCAGAGCTTCTGTTTAAAAGCTCACTGCAAAAAACAGAATCCATGGCTGATTGAGCTCTCAGTGTTGGGAAACCTTGAGATCTGTAAGTGGAGAAGGAGCCCCATTAATTCCTGTCTAGACTGGCTTCTGAGCCCAGGTTCCAGAGATGAAAGGACACTTTATTAACACAGGACATAAATCCACCCTGCCAACAAGTCCACACTCCTCTAGATTATTTACACCTCTCTCCCTCCCTCTGGTCATTGCCTGTCCCTATATAATCTACATTAAAATCCTGACAGGATTAAACCAACATGTCTTACACTTTAAATATCAGGCTCTGTGTGCGTTCTTTTCCACACAAAAAAAAAGACTTCATGTTTTTACAGATAGACTGGGAAAAAAAAAAAAAAAAAAAAAAAGGTAGGTGCCTAAGGAAAGGAGCTTGATGTTATGACTGAGAGATAAAACGTGCACTTGGAATATTTTATTGCAAATGTGGCCTTTGCCGCACCTACAGCTCCTCTCCCTGATGTGTCTGGCCCTGTGTGTGACTAAGAGCCAGCCAGGGGCTGCGTGAACAGAGCCATCTAGGCTCTGAGCATCACCTTTCTGCATAAGGGATGAGAGCCTGTGATCAGACTGCAGCCCCTGTGATGTGCAGGACTGTCCTCCCTGGCAGTGCTGTGCTCAGCAGCTCGGCACAGGGACGGAGGGGTTGCGGAGGGCATGGGCAGTATAGGATGGAGGCTCTGAGGAGGACAGGATTTTTTCCTTTAGAGATTTTATAAAGTTTCATTGCTTTTAAGGCTTTGCCCTTTTATTTTCTGACATTGGAAAGTTCCTATAGCTTGTCCATGGGTTTTTTGGTGTTTATGGAAAGAGCTGCAGCGCTGTAGGAGAGTAGTTGATTCTGTGATCTCGTGTTTGCATAAGCCTCTCCACCTTCCCCTGAAGCCAAGCAATGGGGATCAAACAGTGCTGATGGAAAAGAACCTCAAAAGAACTTTGGCACAAATGTACTTTTAGGCTGAAAATACAAAATGTTCATTCACTCATGTATGACTATCTCTGCAACCCTTGGCTCATTTCTGGGGTAGGTCCTGTTCAGCCGTAGGACAGAGGTGCAGTGATGTGGAGCATTACTGAGGTGGGTGTTAGGTACTGAAATGAAAGTCAGGTGAGGTGCCTATAGCTACAGTCAGCAATATTTCTGGATGACATGAAAGACCTGCAGCCTGAAAGGTGACATCCAGGCACTGCTGCAGGACTGCAGCTGGTGCTTCCCATGCACGCGTGTGTCCCCAGTAACCAGGAGATCAATACTTTGGCAAGAGGGACTAATACTTTGGATTAATTTGTTAGAAAGAACAGATGAGCTCATGAGCACAGTGATCCTGTCTCAGGCCCTGTGCATTTTCAGTGCTACTTGATACACCCAAAGTGATAACAGCCTGTGATGATAGAGCTGTACAATGCTCAGAGCCACGTGACTCACAGTCCTGCTGCAGATTTCAGCAGGTCGTAGCAATGGCAGGCTAAGGAAATGAGGAGTGCTGTTGAAAGGACACTCTGAACTTTTGTATTGCCAGACAGAACTCTCCTCAGTGTCACAGCCTCCCCGGGTCTGCATTTTAGCTGACTGCAGCACTTGCAATCCTTTTGTATTCGTTTTCTGTTGCATTTTTAGCAAATGAGCTTACTGGCATGGTCAGTTTGAAGTCATTAGCAAATGTTTACCTGAAGTGAGTTTGAAACCTATAAAAAGGCCATTTGAAGTGTTTCCAAGATTTGTATTCATTTGTCCAAAGAAATCATGACACCTGACTTATATGTCCAATCCAAAGTAACCAATTTGGAATATCGAATGTCTGCATTGAGCTTGAAAAACTGTTTCCAAACGAAGGCTCAATCAGCTTACAGAAATATTTCAAATAGATAAATGAAAATAAATCAAAAGCTGTTCATATGCGTGAAGGAAAAATAAAAAAACACTGAACATATTATTCAGCAGCTTTCCTAATTAATGTTTCAGCAGCATTAAAGGTCAGTGTCATCTCCCCATTAAACACCCAGCTTTTGACTTTACTACTGAGTTTATTGTTATTTGGAGCCTCAGTAAAGAACTGTTCATAAACAGTTTCCATCCTTTCCAGCAGCTTTCTCCGACCTGGAAGAGCACAGTATAATCCCCACACCCTTTCTGCTCACACAGAAAAATTTCCTGTGTGTTGTCATCTTTTTTCATTCCGAGGCTTGTGTCAGGATGAGCAGAGGGCTCCGGAGCTCCAGGATGCAATAGACCACAGGCCTGAATAACACAAGAGCCCTATTGAGGCTGTCCCAGCTAGGAGCCTGTCCCCCCAGTGCCCGCCGGGCACAAGCCATCATCCTCTGTGTGGGGAGAGCACGTGGCAGCTGCTGGATGCAGGGATGGGACATGCTGTGTTTGTGTTAAGGACGGAGCTGGAGCAATAGGCTTTTGTGTAGCAGAAATAGACCACAGAGTCCCAGAATTACTTCCCACTGGCTTTTCTTTGGTTCATCAGTTTCAGTATCTCTGTGGGTACAATCAGCCAGAAGCCATCTGTTAGCTTGGCCTGGGAGAGAAGGCTGAAGTAGGCAGTGTGGGGAGAAAAATCTCTAGAAATAGCAGACTTTTTTTGCCATTTTATGAAGCATGTTTTCACTTTTCCACTAGTCTCAACTCACCAGGAATTCTAGCAGGAACAGGCTCGGTTTCATGTTATTCTCTTGCTTTTCCAGCTTTTTATACAGATATCCTTGCAACAAAATTGAAAGCCAGTATATATGTGTAAGGACTAAATCACTACACGCCTGCATGACTTTAACCTGATTAACAGTGTCACTAGATCTTTATGCTCTGTGCTGTAGGCAGTGCTGTGATGACCATGGGTGTGAATACACTGGATCACTTGAAATTGGAAACTGCTGTTAGTGGGCTCATCACCGTGGTGCAGAGCACAGCACAGTGCTCCCAAAATGCAAGGTAATGGAGGACAGATGACCCACAAGGATCTTCATCTGCCCCTGATGATATCTGAGCTAGAGAGTTTGACAGCATCATGACTATCCCTGCATCTCCACATAATCCTGTAGCCTGCTTCACTACAGACACACTCTGTGTAACAATTTGGAACCCCATTCCCAAGCATGAGGAACAGAGGTTTTACTATCTAAATACTCAAATACATCCTCACATAAGGGTAGGAGATGGGTTGGTGTGGATCTCAGGAATTAAAAGCTTCCCCCAAACCTCCATCCACTGGATGTTCCACTGTTTTGGTATTTGGGGGTTTTTTACATATACCTAGAATCACCTCTCCTTTCTGCAGCACTTCAGTTCTTTAGCTCCTTACAAACCCAGACAAGTGGGTACCTGTGTTCTGCCACAGCTGCAAAATGGCAGGCAATTCCTATGAGAAGTTGTGAAAAAAAAAATTTTAAATTATAAATTTCAACAATAAATGGATAAAAATAGAATACTTTCCCATGAAACAAAAGAAATGTTTTATAACCAACCATCCTTCATCAGATAATACAGGTGGAGTAAGGACTCCTGCCAGTTGGCATGTGTCCCATCTTTCATTTCCACCAGGAAGTGAGGAGAGAGAAGGAAATGGCTGAGAACCTTTAGGAACATGCTGACATGGAAAACCCCCCCCACCTCCATACTGGAAAGGTGCTGCAATCGCCTCTTCTAAAACTGTTAAACAAGAGACAGGGAGAACTGTCCACAAGGCACAGAATTCTTGTAAACTTTTTCTGTAGCCATGTACAGGACATTTTTCTCCTCTGTTCAACCGGCCTGTTATTTCCTCCTTCTGGCATTTATTAATTAGACTGGTTAACCATTCAGTCCAGTCTAAAAACTGATCTCATCACAAATCCTCTTCTCTGTGGTGGACTTGGGAAAGGCTCTAGCTGAACAAACTCAATTCTCCTGTCTTAACTCTGAAGGGCAAATGCTGAGGATAGATGTTTGCCATGAAATTCACACTAAAGGTTTCCTGTTTGGAGCAGCCAGTAGTGCCAGGGACACTAGGATTTCTATTTGTAGACAAGCTCTGTTTTGACAGAACAGTTCATGATTCATCAACAATTTGGGTGCTTCTGGCTATGCAGTATTTATTGCACCCTTCCCACTCCTGATAAACAGATTCAGGAGTTCTAATCACAGGGTTAGTATATTCAATAACCATTGCTCTGTAATTGCTTATGATCTTTATCTCTCTTTCCCCCCAAGGGTTTTTTCCTGTGGGAGGACCAGTGTTTCTCTTTGAACCGACTTTTCCTTTCAACATTTGTCATTCAGGACTGCTCAAGTGCTGTTTCAGTGCAGAAGCTGCTTGCAAACTATTTGTAGCAGCTGCTTTTTTAGAAGCTTGCTGTTTGCAGCATGTGATGGCTCACTTAAAACCACCCGACATTGCCTTTCCTTTCCAACATTGCACGAGACCCCTGCACCACATAACATGCTTTTCAGAGAGCTGGGGTTCACCTGACCTCCTGCCTCTGGTAGGTTCATGTTTGACCCTGGGATAGTATGTCCAGCATGCTGCAGGATCACTGTGAGCAGTGTGCTGTGACGAGGGCGGGGTGAACCAGCCAGGCATGATGGTCAGGTGGGCGCTCCAGTGGGACTGTCTGCACCCCTAGGGACTGGCCTTTCTGCCTGGGAGTTCTACACAGAAAGCCTCAGGGCACTTAGAGGATGAACATGTGTTTGGGATAGAGGAACAAGTGAAAAATAGCATGAGACAGAATGTAAAGCTACAAATTGTTTCCATCAGCAGAGTTGTTGTGTCCTATGGCTTATGTGTGTTTTCTGGTAACATGGGAATAATTACTGCATGGCTCTCCCCATTTGCATCTGATTATTAAAATCAATAATGCATACATTGGTCTGAAAGTGATTTACGTGCACGACTTTTCCTGTTTGTTTGTAGCCAACAGAACTGCTTGTGTCTGAGGAACTGCGAAACCCCGCGTTGCTCTCACTGTTCCTGCCTAACACGCTCTGCAGCTCCTGTTTTTAATCTCTGCTGGTCCCCACCTGAGCAGTTCCCGGAGGAGGACCTTGCTGCACACCTGGGAGTCCCAGCCAGGCAGGATGCAGCCAAGGCAGCTCTGTCAATATTGACTTTGCTGCAGGCTTTGGTGCACAGTGATGGTTATCTTGTTCACCAGGTAAGATTTAGCCCGTTAGCACAAGTGTCTTTGAAGCCATTAAATAAATAAAATCCATGGAGTTGAAAAGGGGGGGGTCCTTTCAAATGGAGGCACTTTATCAGCCCGTGCAGGTCACACAGACCAGGACCTGCACTTTGGACTGAATACTGGGGTGTACTGGGCGACAACCACACTTATTTGCTTCCCATATAACTGTCTCCTCTCCCTTGCATCCTGGACACAGCAATTTGCAGGGTCTTCTTTCCTGGTGTGGCTGTGCAGCCCTGCTTTGCCAGTTCTGGCATTAGACAGGATGAAAACTTTCCATCTGCTGATGTTTGCTTTATGGGAAGGAGTTTTTTGCACAGCATGAAACTTTCCATTGTATTCACAATTGGTTTCCAGCAAACTAAGTAAAGGTGAAAAATTCCTCCCTGACTCCATGGGCAGTGGCACCCCGGGGCACAGGAGCCTTGCTGGAGCCAGACCTCAGGGCCAGGAGTGCCGCCAGCAAGGGGTGGCACAGCCTGACCTTGCAGGTCTGCCCACAAAGACACACTGCTCTGGGGAACAGGCTTATGTTGGCTCAGGCCATGCCAGCTGGAAATACAGGAGAGAGTCTAGGGATGGTTTTGCCTGCTGTGTGCAAAGCCCTGACTGCTTTCCCCAGCAGGCAGTGGAAAGCTCACAGGTAGCTGCAGGAGCTCCTCCCTTGAGCACAAGCCAGCTGCTTTCCTGGTAATGGAGGCAGCTTGTACTTAGCAGCCCCCGAGCTACCAGAGGAATGAGTGTGTATTTCCCAAGTTCCTTGCAAGTCCCTTTTTTCCTCCCATCTGCTAGTGCTCCAAAACTTTCCTGTGGGATCCACGGTATTTGTACGGCTGCTTGCCTAAAATAAGGGCTCTGTAGTCAGTGCATTCGTCCTCTGCATGCTGAAATAAAAGGCAGGATCTTGAGGAGGGCAATAACAAGCTTGCCCTTAGTGCAGGAGAACTGTTTGCATGGTGCAAGCAGGGTGAGCTCCTGCACAGTGACTGTTCACAGACACACAGTGCTCTTGGTTTGCTTGGTGTTGGGCCAGGACACGCAGATCTCACTGGCCTTCAGCTCTGCCTGGTGTGAACAGCTGTGTTTAAACCAAGAGGAGGGACTGCAAAACTGGAAAATAAGGCCCACTGGTGTGTCACCTTAAAGGTAGTTATCTCACCAGAGAAGGGTTGTTCTGGCTATAAAAGGTGACGGGGCAGGGAATAGGAGGAAGCAGCCTGGCTTGCTGCCAGGGAAGGGAGATAGGGTGCTCTGAGGTGGGGAGGTCTTCTGGGAATGTGATCTTTCTGGCCTTGGCTACAGTCCAGAAGCTTCTGTGTTAGGGATGAGGAAAAAAAAAAGAGAGGTGAGAGAAGAGTCTCTGAGATCAGACTCAGGGCAGCTGAAAAGTGATTGACTTTAATGAGAGGCTCCAAATAGAAAATGGAGATAAACCTATGTGGGTGGCGTCTGGTCTAGGACTGACTCATGGGTGTCTCTGGAGATCCAAAGTCTCTTGCTCATTGTCCTCTCATCCTGCAAATAATCTTGTGCTTCTAGAGAAAAGGCTCTGAGGAGAGATGTATGTGGGTGAAAAGAGGTTGCAGAGAGCCATCAAAAGCTTTCCTGAGATGAACTGTACATGAAGTGCCTGTGCTCCTCTGATCCATCCTACAAGGTGGTGGCACAGTAAGTGTGATGGCTTTTATGCTGCCCAATGCAAAATAAATGCAGATAGCTTTATATTGTTCCCCAGTGTTACAAGCCAACCTTCATTTCATGTTAATAGCTTGATATAGGACTTTAATGTTCTAAATTAGAACAAAATACCAGTACCTCTCTTATTAGGAAGTCTTCAGCAATCAGGACAGGTTTAACCATTGAGTGGCTAATTCTGCAGCTGGATGAAAGCCTAATTACCCTGTGATGAATCACACTGTAATATTTCATACAAAGCACTAGGTTTACAACCAAGCCTAAGTGGGGAGGTCCCCAGTGTTCATTGTCACACTCAGGTCACTGCTACACATTCCTGTTTTAACTTGATTCTGGTGATTTAAAGGAAAGTAGGGAAAAGAAATAACTTACCAATTCTGTCAAAGTAACATGAAGGTATTTAACTCTAGCTTTTTTTCCAGCTAGAAAAGAAGACACTGTGTTTTGCCCTTTTTGCCTGCTGCAAGCCAAAGGCTGTTTCAGGACTCCATTTATGCTGCTGTCTGAAAGCTTGGCTGAGTCTGACTCGCTTGGCAAGGACCGGAGCAGTGCCAGGCAAGTCAGCTTACATAGTGACCTTAGCGCTGCAGCCACTCTCACCAAGGGCAGTTAATTTCCCTAAATGCCATTCCTCAAGGTATTTTCGAGGGGCTTGTTGCTAAGGTCCTGTTGGCTGTGAAGTTGTGCCTCCAAGCCATCAGATGAGAGGTTTCTCTATAGTGTCCAAGGGTAAAGCCGAGGGCTGTGTCCTTGTTAAAGCTGTGAGAGGGAAACATGGCCCTGGACTTACCCTGTTTGCTGGGGAGGCAGATTATGTTTTGCTGGGTTTTCCCATTAAATCCCTATCTCCTAATAAAATACTACAAGAAAAATTCATTGTTCCTGCCAAATTTAACAGGAAATTGAGAATAAATATTTTTACTTCAGCAAGCTTGCTTTTTAGCAGCCCAAGAGTTTCCTGGGGGTGGGTAGACGCCTGCTTGGTCTATCCTTTAAGCCAGCCCTGGCAGAGCAGCTCACTGCAGGGGGCTGAGCACTGCTTGAGACCACACTGGAGCCAGGTTTGCTGAAGGGGATGTAACTCTGACTGCTGTCACACTTCTACAGGCTTTTCTCACAGATGAGCTTAAATACAAGGAGAGGAATAAGAGTTTTGTCTCTAAACATGAAATCGGCTTTGTGTAATACCAACCTGGGGCAACAAAGGAAGGGTTTTAGCCCTGCTTGTAGTAGAGATACCAAGAGTGCTGCTGTGCTATGGGAAAAGGGGCAAGAGGGAGTAAATAAGCTGACACAGAGCAGCAATCACAGTGTGGCAGCTACTGACGAACCCCAGTTCAGGAACAGCTCTGAGAGGAGGGTCTCTGGTTGCTCAGAATATGGCAGTACTCCTCATCCATCCCATTGTGAGGAGAGAAAGGAACAGCCATTAAAACTGATAAACAGTCTTAATGGAAAATGGGAAGCCTGGATAATAGAGTGGGAACAAGATGCAATTTTACTGCACCTACCAGAAAAAGAAATCTTTTAAGCCAGAGAGAGAAAAATGCCTAGTGCAGCCCAAAAGCAAGGGAGAAGGCAAGTGGTGCCTAATGAAGTAAATAAACTAATCTGTAATGGCCTTGTTAAAGCAGAAAGGATGTTTTTCACCTGTGGCTTATGGGGGGTTTGCACAGGTGGAAAGGAGGCTGATGTGGGAGAGGTGACTGGTACCTGGAGGGCACAGCCACCTGCAGTCCACCAGTGTCACAGTGTGACCCACAGCCCTGGCCAGCCCAGCTGCCCGAACAAAAGCCATCCTTCCCACCTCTTGTGCAGTACAAAATGAAGTCCCCAAGGCTATGTGGGCCCACCCAGGTCCTTTACAAAGGTTGCAAATGGCTGTGGAAATAGCTAGGGTTTGAGCCAGGGCACAGCAATAGTTTGCCAGCCGCTCCCCATCCTGCGCTCCATCCTGGAGGAAATCCCAAGGTCCTCCGAGGCCATCAGACAAACCCCCAGGGATCAAGCCCATCTCCTCAAGCCACGCTGCTGCTCAGTTGAACGGGTGGCTTGTGCTCCCACGCTGTCAAGCCAGAAAGTCCATCTCTAGCTTGTCTGTGCTCCCAGTTCTTTGTCCCAAAACTTCCGGAGGTTACTGTGGCACCAAAGGTCTGTCTTGTGTAGCCAATCTACTTGAGCTGCAATACAGGAACTTCTCAGCAGGTCTTGCTGAAACCCCAAACCTTAGTTCTGTTGAATGTCCCAGACTCAACAAGCCAACCTCGATTTTCACTTCCACAGTGCAACGTTTGCTCAGTTTTAAGAGCAATCCTTGTGGTGGGAGTGCTTTCAATTCCAGCAATCTCTAGGCAGGAAGTGCTTACTTTTCTATATTTTTAAAACAACCTATAAATTCATCCATGGAAATGGAATTCCCTGTTAAAGCTGTAGGTTTCTCCTAAAACGTGGTAGAAAAGGCTTTGTTTTCTGTTTAGCTGTTTATACTGTTAAAAATGTTCCTGTATGACTTGCAGGTTTTGTCCTGCTCTTTTCTAGGAGACTTTTCACAGGCTCTGGTGTGGACACCAGAGAGTAAATATAGCTACAAATGAAACAGTATCTCTGCTGTGCTTGACATCAGTAAAATGCTAAAGAAAAGCTGAAAACAAAAAGGAAAAATATCAGAAAGAATGAAAAGTAAGGGATAGGAGGGATCCTCCTCTGAGGGATTTGGAAATCCAGATAACAATTTCATCAGGGAGAAATAAAAAAGAAATATTGTTGACTATAAAGACCTGGTCTTTTTTGTTCCCTAACGTCACATCAAGGATTATTTAGGCAGCCTCCTAGAAGAGAGAAAATCCTTTGGTGAATGTTAGTGAAACCCTGGATTTATGACACGCAGCTCTGCAAATCTTTTTCTGGCCAAGCTGTTCTTGGGATTGGCCTGTAAGAAAAAGAGTGGGAATGCTGGGGAAAGTTGCTTGTAGAGCTTTTCATGTGGTTTCCATGGGTGGAAAAGTGTGACTGCATTCCCTGCCTTCTTGTAAGTGTCCAAAACAGCTGTTTTATTTAAAGCATGGCTTGAAGTCTCAGTTATGTTACGGAAAACCAGCACATCAGGGAGAGGCCTGGCCACGTGCAACGTGCAGCTCTGGGAGATCACTTGTTTAGCTTGAATGTCTTGGCAATAGGCTGGACACAAATCTTGATGCTGGCAACCCTTTTTATGCTGCAGGTTCCCAAGATGCTAATAAAGACTGTATGGATGCTGTACAGATGACGTGCACACAGGCTGCACCAGGATCTGAGCTGCTGCACTTGTTTGCATACATTTGGTTTCCCTGTCAAATAGGAACAGGCACTGATTTGATTTCAAGGGCAGAATCCATTCCTAAGGCTCCTTAATATAGCACTGAAATGCAAGCCCCTGCTAAGTCATCTCCTTCATGTTTTTTTTGGATCTCTGTGAACAGTGCCCTCTACTCTCAGGGTAGATTAAATGTATGAGGTGGAACAGTGTACAGTGGTAGATGTCAGGGAGAGAGGGAAATGCAATAGCATGTCAAGCCAGGAAACCCCAGCAGGTTATTTCCTAGAGAAATAAGGGTGGCATCCTCCAGAGAGCACAGGTGGTACTCCCTGAGCTGCTGCTGCTGGCAGCTGTGAGCAACAGCCCTGATCACGTTCAGCTGCCTGCACCCACCTCTGCCTGCTCTCCAAGGAGCATCAGCATCCCAGACACCAGGGATGGCTACTGGGGAACTACAGTTTATCACAGTGTTGGGCTGCTCTACCACAGGCCAGAGCCATCCTCGTGCATTTGTGCTTCCAGTTACTGTTCTCACCATCCAGGCTTTTTTTTCCTGTTTGCTCCTGTTCCCCATGTTCATAGCTGACCATTCCTTCGGGTAAGCAGGTCCCCCCACTGCAGTTTCACTGCTGATCAGTCCCACTGGCTGGATTTGTGCTTGACCTGCTGGGTTTGTGTCCCTGACTCTGTGTTCCCTCTCACTCCTACCAGCTGTATTTGCAGTCTGATCTGTCCTGCTGAGTCCTTTTCATAAAGAAGAGGGAAGGGAAAGGAGGCAGAAAGGTAGTTTTTACCCAGCTCTCAGACGTGAAGTCATCAGGTTATTTGGCTACCTGAGTCCAACTTTCTTGAACACTGGCAGTACAGGACACAGTCTTGACAGACTGGACTTGCTGTTTCTTAAGCAGAGCACAATGCCCCTTTGTATGGGGGTTCCTGGACCGGCCAGGTTAGGTTTTGTTTGACAAAGCCTCTTTAAATTTCATTTTTTTTTCCTTCATGGAGTTGTGGAGAAAAAGATTTCTTTCTTCTTTCACTCAAACCTTAGCCTTGAGTTTGCACAAAATAGGTCTGTGACACTAGAGCCAAGTTTCAGGTTTGCAAATAAACCTGTAACCCAGGCAGTCTGGGTGTTTCATAATTGAATTTGTGGACAAAAAAAAATGCTATGATTTCAAACTTAGAGAAAAAAATATGGGAGAAGGCAGAGAATTACAGTTTATTTCACCCAGCATCTCCTACAAGCTCTGTGTAGAAAATTAGTCTGTATGCAGCTTCCTCATGTCATGTGGCACGGAGAAGTTGCGAGATGTCTCACAGGAGTGGTGTAAACCTTTCCCCGTGTTTCCAGAGTGCCTGAGGTCCTCTCATAAAGAGGATGAGAGAAGTGAGGGGGATGGAGGGAGTTTCCTCTGAGAAGGGGAATACAGAATGAGAAACACATTCAGCCACTGCAAACAGCAAAAACACACACGCTTTGATTCCAGGAGCCAGACCATGCGTGCCTCACATGTGCGGCTGCCCAGATTTACGGTCTGTTATCCTCTGAGGCAATTACTGGAGTTTGTTGTGGAGATCTGCATGAGCAATGCACAGGTTGCCCACTTAGCCTGGCCTTCTGAGAAATGACACGGTGTTCATTCTGCCAGCACTCGCCTTGTGCTGCGGCCGGGAGCAGCTGTGCTGGAAAACCACCACAGAGGAAATCACAAGTTAGTGAGTCACTGAGATTGCTGCCAGTCTGTCAGGAGTCTCTCCATAACTCAGCTTTCATGTGCCTCTACTTCAGCTCTGAAGCAGGCTCATATGCCACCTTGAGCAGTGGAATGGACACTAGAATATGAGAAAGGAGCAGGAGCAGATGGACAGATGGACCTGGTTTTCGCCCTCCAGTCCCAAAGGGAGGCCAGCATGGTGGAGGGGAGGGTCACCCTGGCAGCCCCAAGCACTGTCTCCCATGCAGCCTGTGATGCACCCCCATCTAAGATCAGCAGAGATGTCACCCCAAATCCTTTGGACCTGCCTGGGGAAGGTACTGCTTGGGACAGGGCCAGGACTGTGCCAGGATGCTTTTGGCCCAGCCGCAAGCATCACTATTGAGGTCTTCCCAAAGCTGCTCATGGCTTTGGTCCAACTATGAGGTCCAAGTGGTTCAGGCTTTATCTCTGCTTTGGAAGAACACTTGAAGCTGCTCTGGTCAAAAACACACTCCTGTGCCGTGGGCTGGACTGCATTTACATCGCTCACATCCGTGAGAACCAGGAGGAGCTGTTGATGTAAGGGTATTAAACAGGCCTCCAAGCAGCAGCTCTGTGGTGTGACATGCAGGCTCTCATGCATTAGACCAGCTGGCAGCTAAGGGCTTTCCTTTCCAGAGTAAGGGCTGTGCTGCCCATGGCCGCAGGGCAGAGGTGCCTCCTGCAGTCTGAGAAGGCTTCTGAAGATGAAGCTGGAGTACAAACCCCTGGGAGAAGAGGGTAGTATTGTGCTGTGGGACACAGAGCTGGAAGGGGCACCACTGCTGTCTCCCTGCTGTGTTGTGGAGACAGGCTCTCTTCCTGGGGCTGCCTCCAGCCCCTCCTGCCTGCATCCCAGAGACAGTCCCAGCTCATCACACCAGCCCACGACTTTAAACGCCTCTCCTCCTTAATCCCTAACAAGTGAGGAGCGGGATGCAGAGCAAACTGGTTCCAAATGGCTTGTGTTGCGGGCACTGAGCTGGGTCTTGCTCCCCTTAAAGCCAGTGGCAAACTCCACAGGAGGGAGAGGTGCAAAGGTGCTCCCTGAAAGAGCATCCAATGCTGTTTTCCTTGGAAGTAAGAGGTGGTACGTGAGGTGCAGTTTTGGCAGTGAGCAAGACCAGGCATTTTCAACACCAAAACAGACAGGAGAGTGAAAAGCATTTTCTGTTGAAACATAGTTGGATAAAGCCTACATTTGGGATTTGATGCTTTTACTGCTTTCTTTTGCAAAAACTGAGCAATAATTCTTGTTTTGGGGCTAGGAGCTTTTCAGGCAATGAGACTATTTTCTTCAAATCTCAGTTTTAAAGCAGTCCACTGAGTTTTTGGATGAGTGCTCACTACATTTTTCAGCCATGTCTGTGCAGCACATGTTCCCCACAGCAGCAAGTGGAAGGATTGCTGCTCCTGCTGCCTGAGGGGCAAGAAGGGCTGCAGGATCCAGCGCTCCCTCCCTGCCTTCCCCATTTTTAGGCTCACTTCTGCTCAAAGCAGTGGTGTATGTTGAATGTGCCGTCCGTGGAAGATCCCCTACACACTCTGGCTCTTGGCTGGTGACAACCCCAGAAAGATCACAGTGCCTGGGAGAGGTGCTTGGGAGACACTTGACAGCGGGGTAAATTCCTAGCTTGGAGTAATGCTGCCTTGTGTTTGTGTGCTTTGATCAACCGTGGTTTAAATTGACACTTGGATTTTACTTGCTTTAACTTCATGTGCAAAGTAGTTCAAAGTAGACAGGTCCCTTGGACTGCTCAAGGAGGCTTCCAGATGAACTCTGGTGAGCCTTGATGAGGCAAACTCCATATTTTCTACCCACTCTGTCCCTTCATGGGAAGCACCCACTGGCAGAACAAGGCTGCAGCAACTTATTGGTGCTGGCTTGTCCACTCTCACAGCCTCAGCTGTAGGACATTCTCTTCAACTGCCCACAACTCTACCAAAAGTCCAATCTGGGACTTCCAGATTTGGAAAATTTGTTCTCACTTTGGACAGCTCATTGCCAATGAGCAAACTTCCTGGACAGTGTCAGAAATGCTGGTGAAATAGAAGAAGATCCCTTTTCTCAGGGCAGCAGCAGTAACACTGGCTGGCATCATGAGTTGGTGGTTGGGTCGGTGGAAAGGCAGGGTGGCCAAGCTCACAGAGGCTGGAGCTGTTTATGAGCTTGGATCACATTCAGTGGGCAGCTTGGGAAGAAAGAAAGATGGGGAATAAGTGTAAAAAAAGAACTTAACACACACACTTTGAATTCAGAAAGTTTGGTGTGTTGTGTTGATCTCTTGTTCCACTGTGAAATGCTGAATTTATTATTTTTGAATGAGTGGATGAATGAGCTTAGAATTAAAAAACAAACAAACAAAAAAAACCCCCACAAAACAAAACTACTGTAAGTGAAATATATGAAAAGGAAACAAAATCTTTTCTCTTGGATTGAGTTAAAATGTTATTTGATCAGGTGTGATTGAGGCTTTCTTGGTTTAGCTTTGTTCCGTTTGCTGCCTTGTTTTGAAAGGGGGGGTGGCCCATGGGGGAAGCCCATCTTTATGCTAGATCCACCCTAAAGGAAAACTTTCCAAGCTAAAAAAAGGCCATTTTCCATCTGTGCCTGCTCTGACCTTCTGGAAGGGCCCTTTTACATGGCTGCCACCTCGCAGGGGGTATCTGCACTCCCCCAGTGATGCAGGGCTGTAGGACCCTCCCAGCTGCAGCCAACTTCTCAGGGCATGTAGCTTGGGCAGGCAGTCAGAAGACAGGGAGTAGGCTGCCACGTCATCCCCCTGAAACTCTCACCACAGCCCACATCGAACCTGGAAACACCTCCCAGCTGATACAGCTCCGTGTAGCTTAAACTTTGCTCATCCTCTGTATTATCTTCCTGCTGTGCAATTCTGCTCATCCCATTGCCTGTTTCAGTAGATTGCCACTCTGATCAGTGGCTGCTCCAGCCGTTCACCAAGTGCCACTCTCTGCTCTGGGGTGGCTGCATCTCAGTGGAGGTGACAGCTGAAAACATAACCGAGGACAGTCAGGGCTGTTCCCTGCACGAGCAAGATGAAAGCTGGGTGTCCTGGCACCTCAAGGCCACCTCCTGAGTGTCTGCAGTCAGCAGTACAGGTGAGGCCGGTTAAGCACATGGCTTCTTGGTGTGAGTTAGTCTTGATCTCCTTACTGAATGCTTACACAGATGTCCTCTGGGTCTTGTGAACATGTGTCTTCAATTAATTTTCATCAGCAGGGCTAACGTAAAACACTTTTCCAGTTGGAAAATTAGATGCCTGGTATACTCCAAGTGGTGGATTTTCAGGACCGGTCTGTTCTCATTCAAACTCTTAAGGGCAAATTTTCCAACAGGAAGAGAGACAGCCATGGCTGGTGGGATAGCTGGTGAAAAGCTGTTTGTATCCAACACCTGCAGGGCAGAACTGTTTGGATAACAGGGATCCTGCAGGAGGATCAATCTCCCATAGAATCATCTCCTGGAAACTGGCTCCACACAAGTGTTTGAAAAGAAGACTTTCTCTCCAGGAGCCCTACATGGATGCAGACGCCTGCAGCTCGTTAGTCTACAGTCACCACCCACAGAGGGTTTGCTGTCAGAAACAAGTTCCGTTGGGTGTTGGTGCCCAAGACATCACAGCAGCTTCCTCAGTCCCCCAGAGCTGCACTGACAAAAAGAATGAATCCATTGTTTTCAGCCAGGTAGACTTTAAAATGTTTAATCCTAAAAGACGCCTGGGAGACACGTGAAGATACATGCCTTACAGCTCGAGTCCATCACTGCCAGTAATTCAGGCAGGATCTGTGTGAGGCAGATTTCCCCCACCTCCACATTTTGTGGGTCTTCTTTCTCCTTCCAAAACACTGAGCTGGACTCTCAGAGCTGGGGTGCTCTGGGCCTGACCCACCTGTGAGAAGTCTGCAAGTAGCAGGTAAAACCCACATCTCAGGAAGGAGTAGGTGTGGTGAGCAGGACTGAACAGTTTTCACTACAGTCTCCTCTGATTCTCAGACAAACAAAACCAGGTCCTGGAGATAGTTCCTGTTCTGTCTTTCTGGATGCAGTCCTTCCATCTTACTAAGGAAAGGACTGGAGTGCATTGATGGCTCTTTGAGGTTGGAGGTCATTGCAGTTCCAAACACACCAGGGTACCACTTCGTATTTGTATCAGAGCTGCCAAATTCTGATGGAATGTGAGTAATATGTCCTGCTCTCAGACCATCTTGACCATTTTGTCATTTTCCTTAGAGCTAGAAAGCAATTCAAGCAGTCATTGAAACTGATTTAATTAACAGCAAGTCCACAAAGGCAAAGGACCAGTGGAGATCTGGTGAAAATGTAAATGGCTGAAATCTCAACCTCCCTTCCACACACCTAGAGATTATGTTAGAAGTGAGTACATGAGAAATGACCTCTTCTTCTTCCTAGCATTCTTGCTACTGTTGAAAATCACCAGAAGCAATGTGAGCAGGTTAGCTTTGTATGCCTGCTAATGCTCTTTCCTACCATTGCTCTGATCTGTCATGGCCATTTCCTTCCGTCTGGATTCCCTGCAGCAGGGAAAGAGGAGGGTTTACAAATAAGGAACTAAAACTACTGAACAAGCCAAGATTCAGCCTGTTAATCACTCTCCTTCAGCTGAAGGAGGCTAGCTGTGTAGAAGTCCAAACAGCATCCCAGATTTGAGGTCTACCTTCATTCTGCAAACATCAAATCCATATTTTGCTTGCTTTGTCATACCCAAAGGATGGAAATCTCGGCTGGAGTGACTTGTTTGCCTTTGAGCAGATGGTGTAAAGTGTTGCCCCTGTGATCCCACAAAGCAGTCACACAACAGCCCAGCTTTGCTCAGCAGAGACCCCCACCCGGCGAAGCCAGTGCAGTGCAGAGATCAAAGCCAAATCTTCTCCTTCATGACTTTCCTGTTACCATTTTTTTCCTCTCTTTTACTTTTTTTTCCCCCATAATCAAAGTCTTGACTCCTTTTGCTTCCATATTCAGGTTTGAGATCAAACAGGCCAGACATCTGCTTTGCTATTTTTAAAATCATTTTAATGATTTAATAATTTCTAGGGGATAGGGAGAAGACAGAAATGAAAATAATGACAGAGCCAAAAAAATGACACAATTTTTTTAATCCAGGGACAGTTGGGAGTGCCTGTTCTTCCCTCCTCTTCTTTTTTTTTTAATCTTGACGAAATCACCATGATGATTGTAGCTGCTGTATGCTGGCTAAATATTTAAGTAGATGTGTGCCTGAAAGCATGAATCACATCTATTTTCTTTTTCTTTTAGGAAATATGTTATACTGATAAAGGCTTTTTCATCTGAAAATGCAAAAAACCTGTTGCAAACACCTCATCCCCGTGAGGCAGGTAGAGCTGGTGTGCTGCATGGGCAAACAGAGGGGGAGAGTTTGGGCAGCTTTCCCAGTGGGACACTGGGAGTGACAAAAAAAAACAAATCAGTCTCTTCTTCAAAGCTGGACCATATTTTTTTATTAACAATCCATTAATTTCTCTCAACTGAATCTTATCTGGGGATGAATTGCTGCCACCACCCAGGACATTCACCAGAGGTATGGTCTCATGCCAGGCTCACCCTCCCACTCTGACTTTTAGGAAGATCTGACCCAGATATTTGAAGTCCTCCCAGTTTTAATGAGTCATGAAGCCAGGGCTGCAGGAGGAGGAGGAGCATGGCTGGGGGCTGTGAGGGGGAGAGCCCCCATGCCGGGGAAGGAAACAACACTGCTGGCTTTATTCACAGATCAGCTCTGTGTCACGGAGGATCCTCAGCTCACCGTGAGGTCTCATTTTTCACTCAATGTGACACCAATCACACTCCAAAAAATTACAGGCATCTTTGGGTTATGTATCAGCACCAGGCCAAAAGATTATGTGCAATCTCACCCACGCTGCTTATTTTTGGAGGGAAGGCAGTCAGCCTGCCAGCTGTCTCTGGGAAGAGGTCTTTCGGCACAGAATGATGGATGATGAGAATTTAGGATACCAATCTGGTTCTCCTTTTTAAATTTAAATATACACCAAAGGTTTTCTGATTATGGAGATGTCATTTTAATGTACCCACTATGTATGGTCATCTTGCCTTTTTTTTTCCTTTTTGTGCAAAAATTAAAAAAACCTCCTCTTATCCAGATGCCATTGCCCAAAACAAATGTATTAATGTATTTTATGTTTCATGGTTATGAGTTGCCCTGGCAATAATCAAATCAAAATCAAATGCACCTACGGAAGATAAGGTCACTGATATTGTTTCCCACCCACTCCCACTCTGGCTGCGAGTTTCACTACAGTTGCATTTATTACCTTCTCTGAGTTTCACTGCTGTTTCTGTAAAGATTGCTTTTCCATATGGATGGATTAAGTATAGGTCCCTTTAAGCTGTATACTCTGCAGAAATGAGACTCGCTGACAAAGCTGACAGTTGTAGATGTGATCCTATGAGTGTGAAATAGAGGGAAGAAGTGGATCACAGTCTTCCAAAAAGAGGGGAATTCCTCGGAGCACAGAGTATGGAACTGCCCGTCTCCACCTTGCCTGCCCCTTAATCAAGCAATCGTATCAGCCACCTCACTCCTTTCAATGGGGGAAAATTTGCAGACAAATTCCTGCCAGCAGGATGCTGGAGCTCTCCTGGGTGGTGGGATAAAGATACCTGTCACCTCCACCCGGCCTCACTGCCGGCTCATGCTGGGAGCGTGGCTGGGGAGCCCCGTGCTGGCTGCAGGGCTGATCATTTCCAAATCCCCGTCAGAAAGTGAAATAAGACCCAGCCCCCCAATGGCTCAGCAGACCCATTGACCAAGGCAAACAACTGTGTAAGTGGTCCCATATGCTGTAGGTACGTTGGAGAGACATAAATTGTGCTTTGTGCTCACAGTGGGGGTGTCTTGCCCCTGCTGCGGAATTGCCTTCGTCTTTTATTGATTGGAGGGGCAGCAACTCTTCCCAAAAGATGAGCTCATGGCACCACAGCTCTGACAACAGGATCTTGCCCATCTGCTTAGCTGGGAGAAATATTTGAAGCAATGGAACCGCCAGTGTCTTGGGTGGTGAGCACTGCTGTCCTGGGATACCTGTGGGCAGCAGCTTCTCTTCCAGTCTTTGTCGCTCTACCACTCCCCCATCACCAAATGAAGATTGTATGGGCAAGGATAAACAAAGAGCCTGTTCATATGAGGGAAGTTTTGGGGGCAGAAAGGACTGAAAGGCTCAAGATACGGCAAGGCTTAATGCCGTAAATCTGATTAATTTACCTTGTGACAATCGTAACAAAAAAGCGAAGGCTGGGAGCCGGGGCTGCAGGCTGACCTTTAGCTTGCACTGAAAGGCAGCACAATAGGGGCTGGGGCTGGGCAGGGGAATGACCCTGCCTGTCACTGCTACCTGCTGTTTTTGACAATGCCATTGGACACAGCTCTCAGGGTGATGAAAAACACCTTCCCGCCAAAGGCCCCTTTTTCCCCGCGCTGCCCTGGATGGGCCAGCCCGAGGGGATTTGGTGTAGGCAGAGATGGCTGTGCATGATGTGTAAATGGGCATCACTCACCACCATTAATATCCACCAGGTAAAACCGCCTTGGGCACTTCAGGAGTCATGGGGGCACTCTGGGCTGAGCTGCCCAGCAGACAGGGAAAGGTTTTCAAGGGCTCTGGTTCTGCTGCCACATGGTGCAGAGCCAAAAGCTCGGCCCCCTGTAGGGTGGGATGACCCCATGAGCCTGAGTTTGCCATGGAGTGCCCCAGCCATATCTGAAGGCAGCGACTGTGGGAAAGAGTTTTTTATGCATCCTCTGGAAAGCATCTTGTGTGCCCTCGCACTGCCTGATGAGGACACGATTTATTCCTCTCTCGTCCCTTGCTAACCGTTGCCTAAAGCACACGAGGAGGACCTGCAGCAGCAGCAGCATGTACCAGAGGGAACATCTGTCCCAGAGGCATCCCAGAGCAGGAAACAAGTTTAAGTTTTGATCAGCAGAAATGTATTTATCTGAGGAATTAACCTTTGTGTTCAACACTTGCTCTCCAGACTCATCTTTTTCTCCAGCACCTGCTTTGCTCTGAGCAGCAGCCGTTCCCACCAGGTATGACTTCTTGCTTGATTCAAATGAAACAAGTGCACCCAGGTCAGCATCATCCCAGCCCCTCTCAGGAAAGGGAGACAGAGTCCTTTCATACCCTTTTACATTTCAAGCTCTCTTCTGTACACTGTGACAGTTTAGATTAAGTTCTTTTCCCAGAGTTGCTATCACATGGGAAATTTGGGGGATTTCACAGTTTATTTTAGTGTTACCAGATTAAATAGAAACCCTGAAAACTTAAAAAGCAGGTGAAAAATAACTCAAAATCTTAATTGGATCATATACCCATCGGGCAAAACCTGTTGTCTGCCTTGAAATACACTGGCTGGTATCTCATGATATTCATCAAAAATAAATAGTTAATAAAGGTGTTTTAACTGGAACATCTGCTGCAATTCTTGCTTGTGGAGACTTAATTGCAAGCTAGAGTATCAAACTTTCAGAAGGTTTCAGGACAGAGATTGATTGGGGTCACCAGGTTATTCGGAATAAAATCCCAACCCTTATCTCTCAAATGCAGTGTCCAATTGATTTTCTCTGGACCATTACACACCACGCACGGCCGCAAAGCCCAGAAGGGGAGTGCCGGAACATCTCGCTTCTCAAAATCCTTCTGACACAAACCACTGCAGTCCTTTGCGGGCCCTCGGGAGGCACAGCTTTTACCCATAAGAACTGAAGAAGGGGTGAGGAAACCACTATGGCAAAGGCTCAGCCGTTTTCCAAACTCGGGCTGTATCCCGAGGAGTGTTGCTCCCCCAGGACTGCGTTTGTACAGCGCCCAGCCACACGTGGTGGGCCTGGCTGACTAAAAACACCAACTGCTGTTCAGCATTTCCATACAAATTACTGAATTCCACTTATTTTGGCACTTCAGCCATCAAAACTGGGAAAAGTTTCAGTCTGTGAGCAGAGTTGGCAGAGATGGGGATGTGTGTGATAGAGTTTGCTTAGTAGGAAAATGCTTTCAGGTTAAAGAGAGCTCTTCACACCAAAGCTGTGGCTTGTTATCTACCAAGTCCCAGGCAGCTTGGATTTGCCAATCAAATAATTTTTAATCAAATGCCAACACCACCCCTTGTTGCCCCCTCCCACGCAGCCTGGGGCTTTGCTGTCTTGGGGAAAGTTGGCTTTGACATTCCAGCCAGTCCCATCTCCTCGATGCTGAAGCTCAGACTTCCTATAGGGATTTCCTGGCATCCTCATTTGGTTGATGAGTCATCCCTCTTTTCTCTGGTCTCCCGATGGGAGTGGACTGGGATGCAGCCTCCCCAGGGACAGACTTTGTGCTGCTCTGGGTAAAGCCCAAGCTGGGAGGGAGGGAGTGGGCAAAGGGGACCCACTGGCTTGGAACCCTCCCAGCACGTTTTGTTCTGCAGCCCCTAATCCTTCCTGGTGTGCTTCTCACATTCATGGTCTTCCACCTACTTCAGGTTTGGGGAAAGCAGCTTTCCCTGGCGTCTCCATTGATTTACCAGCTCCAGGGTCCGGCTGTTGCCCTGGGTAATTGGCAGCAGTGACATATTTGGGCTGAATTTTATTGTATGCATTGGGAAAAGTCAGCAAACAGAGTTGAGTGCTGTGTCAAGTATTGCCTTTGACTTTTTATTGCAGCCGTTTGGGGTCTGTTTTGTCCATACCCTGAGAAAATCTCTGTTCTGGTTGAGGCTTTGTCTGAGATGTTGAAGGTTAGTCTGAGGAGAGCTGTCTGAGAGACCCCACTAATCCCTTTTTACTTTTTGAACAAGAAAGTCAAGTGTTTTATATAATAATAATAATTTGAGCTAATAAGTAACATGCTGGCTGGAGCTGCAGCTGCCTGGGGTGGAGCAGATTTGTTTTCTCCATCTAATTAGAAAGCCTTAGTTAATGTCACAAATGTCTTAATTTGGAGATTTTCTGGAGAGGTCCTGACTCTCATTGCTAAGTCAGCACTGGCTCAGGGTCCAGGCACCAACACTGGCTTCTACCACCTCAGAACTTAGCCCCCTCCCTCCATTTAGACCATTCAAAAACTTGCTCTGCCCTCCTGCTGAGCATTTTTAGGAGGACCCCAGACTCTGGTGTGGCCCCAAGGCAGGACACACACCCATGAACCAGCCAGGGATGGTTTGGGAGGGTGGGTTCCTCTCTCTGTGGGTAGAAATGTTTATTTTATTATTCCTTTAATTCCTCCACACTGTGTTCCTGCCTCATCAAAACACATTAGCAAACTAAATCCATCAGTGAGGGAGGTCTCGCTTCCTTTCAGGGGTAACAATTCTGTAAGTCTGTGGGAAGATTAAAAGTGTGGTACTAAGTAAAAAGTCATACAGCTGGGGAAGGCAAATGCCCAGAACTCTGTTCATTAACAATACTATATATCATCTAAATGAAAGGAAGTTTAAAGGCTTAATGATTTCCTTCTCACCGATACACACTCTTCACTGCCAGCTCAGACAATGAAGACAGACTAACCTGTTTTACCTCCACCCTGCTTTGATGGTTGTTTTGCAAACACTTTAGGAAACTGTTCAAATTACCATAATATTTATTTTCAGTGGAAGCTGAAGGTAAAAAAAATATTTTCTGTTGAGTGGTTTTTACAATAAGATTAACTTCATGAGACCTCAACTTTGGCCCTAGCTGGCCTTGACAATGCCTCCCTTTTAAGAAGGTGATGCAGCTATCTATAATTAGCCATGGCTAGTTAGTATCTCATCTGTTAATGTCCAGGCCCACAAATGGAAGGTTTCTATGTACAAGGAACCAAGGTTAGGCCAACAAGGACAAAATCATGTCTATTTTAGTTTAATGAATTCCGTTTCTATTGTTGCTGCATTTTATTTGGGCAGTCAGATGGATAGCTGGGCTTTGGAACTGCTTTTGGAAGGGTTGCACTTCCCTGCAGTGCAGCAACTTGGGCTCCCTCTGCCAGTTATAACATCTGGGCTATAACATCATGGCAAAACACAGTAAGAGCAAGTGTTCTGAGCTCTTCTAAGCTTGACTCTTCAAAGCTTTATTGGTGTTTACTTGATTAAATACCACATTAATCCTTCTAGTACCCCCTGAAATAATGGGAATGAACAGAGCAGAGGTCTCTGTTGTTGAGGCAAGGTATTGCCCTTTATTGCCTGGTGTGGGTCCTCACCCTTTGCTACTGCACAGAAGACATGGACCCTCTGCATTCCCACTGCTTTAGAAGAGGGATGTGCAAGGGCAGAAGTCAGGCTGATGAACACAGTCCTTAACACGCTCCGCTGAGGAGATGCGGTTTCCCTGCTTGTTACTTACTACCTTTCAAATCAAAGATAAAACCAGGGTCCTGAAGTTAGTGCATGTTGGCCCTTGGGTGGGTCATGATACTGAGTTTTAAATACCTCCAGAGCTTTGAGGCATTTGGTACAGGACAGCTGAGCTTCGACTGGCTGTGAATAATTGTGATGATTGGGCGCCTCACCTCATTCGTGGTGAAAATTGACACGTAAGCCGGACATGCTGTCAAATACAATCCCAATTAATGCTAGTACTGGTTCTAGCTAAATGTGAGAATGGGCAGACTCTTGTCTTGGTAAAGACCACCATACTTATTTGCATAACAATCATTAAATGTAAGATGTGGACTTATTCCTATTTTAAGAACAAAAACAAAAATTACATGTAAAATTGCCCCAAACTGACCCCTTCCCCGAAACTTTCTGCTTTGACATTCTGTTGAAAAATTCCTGCCTGGCTTTAGTCATGGGAAAGAATTTTCTCTTTAATGTTGTTTTGGTCAGAAGAAAAAATAAATCTTTGTTTGCATGACTAGGTCTCAGTCATGAAAAACTGACCCCAAAAAATGCTGCTGCGAGTTTCCTCTGACTGTAGAGACTCAACCTGGGGCATGTCATTTGAGATGTGTACTTGAGCGGAGTGGGGACTGGAGGGATTTGGGGAAGAAGAAACCCCTTGGAAGCTCCTTGTTTATTACTTGTTTGTTTAGTGCAGGGCACTTGAACCAAGCGAGACGCTGGTGGCCGGGACCGTGTCACGTAAGGCAGCGTGTGCAACACTGACATTGCAACACTGCCCACGGGGAGCTCTGGAAGACAAACATTTTTCCAGGCCATGCAGACCTGGATAGGCTGGAACTGCTCCTTCCCCAGGGCCTCCGATGGGAGCCAAGTCCATTCAGGACAGGCAGTTTGGGCTTCTCTGCAAGGACAGAGCCACATGTCATCCTACATCCCTGACGTCCAGCCTGTCTGTGAGTCACACAGGAGCTTATCGAGGTTTGGGATGATTCATCAGTATTCTCCAGACCTTTAGGGCTTGTAAAGCCAGACAGAAAATCTTGTAGAAATTGTTTTTCCTGTCTGAATCCCAGCCAAGCCTGTTTTGAGGGCTACCTGGAAATAGCTGAAAGACAGTCTCGGCGGAAAAAAATCCCACAGTTTAAGCCCTGACCAGAGACTGGAAGCTGGACAAAGATTAAATCCAATTTTTCTCAAATCTTAGGAAGTCCTGGGGTATGTAAGAGAGCAAGAATACAAATTATCTCCCTGCTGCTCTAAGCTGAGCTTTCCAAAGGACATGAGTGACAGATGTACTTGGCTCCCCCCTCTTTCTGGGACACGGGAGCCAAACTCCATGTGGCTTTTCTGGAAATCCCCCCACATTCCTGACAGAAGAAGGGCTTTTAAGTGGTGATTCCTGCCTTTTTCCTTCTGGAAATGAGATTAATTTCTCCATGTAATTGTGTTTCTCCTGTCCCGGCTTCAGGCTTTCCAGCACTTAGTTCATCTTCTCCTTTGGCTGCATGGTGAGTGCCAAGTGAGCTCCCCTCTCTGGGAAGGATGGAGAAGTTGGTCTTTTTGCCCAATAAAACCAGAGCAGCTTTCAGACTTGCTCCCAAACCTCCTGACAACAAAAGTTAAACCTTGTTATGAACTCAGTCAGCCTATGGATGCTGGTAGTTGTTGCTGGCTTTCATGCTGGAAAATATCACTGATGGACAAAAGCCTTAGAGGTTTCAGGCATTTGGCTCTGGTAGGTTACCAAGCATGGAAAATAATTTGTTGCATTAAGCCCAACCTAAGCATAATAAATTGCAGCTCAGTGATTAATATTTGAAGCTACAGATATGAAGGCAAAAATCAGCAGTTCAGACCGAAGCAGTAAGTACCTCAACTTGAAAGGTGCTCACAATTCGGCCTTCGAGAGCACTTTTGAAGCTGCCTGTAGAGAAAATAATTAAAGAGATGAAAGATACAGTGACTGATAGTAATAAATCACATGCGGCTGTCTTTGTTCTCTCAGCAAATATAAATCACTTTTGCTTTAAAATACAGCAACAAGCATTCTTCCCAAATTGCTTAGAATTTATTAGACAAGGTCATTAGAAATGTATTAGGGCAAAATCTGAATTTATTAACTGAGTTACTTAATAGCTTAATTGTTCAGTTAGTGAGGGGTCTGCACTCTAACTAGTTTTCAGGCAAGAAGGAAGATGACCAGGAATGCAGGTTCCTAGGCAGAGGAGGTGCCACCATTCCTGCAGGCAGACCTCTGGAATCACGGGCAGTGCAGTGGCACAGTCCTGCACGGGGGCACTGGGCATCTGAAATGGTTTCTAATCAGCATCATGTGTGTCCCTGGTAACTGGCTTAAAGTTGGCCAGGGTATCTTTTGGAAATGAAATCTGCCGCGGGAATTGCAGGGCTAGGTCAGAGCTTGGTTTAGGCATTTTATTGTGAGTTAGTTTGTGGGGGCAGTTGGGAAGTTGGGTGTCAGACAAGTTCAGCTCCATTTTGGTCCCCACTGGGATGAGCTGGCAGTAGGCACATCCTTGTGCCATGTGGAGCTATCTTCTGTCAACCAGTGGGTTTGAATTCAGCTGAATTTTTCTGTGTGCATGCAGGAGGCTCTTCTAGCCTTCACCTTTGAGACACTGAGGCTGAAACTGCTCTTGCAGGTGCTCTGCTCATCGCGCTGTCAGACATACGTCCTCACTTGCAGGACAAGACACACTCCACAGCATTGCCCTTCCCTGCAGGGACCACCTGCCAGGAGAGGCATTTCTGGAAGCAGCCAAACCCAACAGACTCATTTGCACATGTGCTTCCCTTTCTCTGGGCAGGATGAGGGAGGAGGCACCCAGCAGGTCTGAGTCACAGGCACCGATGGCAAGTCTGAGGTTTTGGTTTCACAGACCACCAAAGTACCTTCCATCACCACAGCTGGGTGAGAGCTGCTTGTGTGCAGCTGCTGGGACGGGGCTTGTGGCACCCTCCGGGGGTTCTTCAAATCAGCGCAAAGATCAACTGCTGGAATAGGAGGAAGAGATGCCAAACACTGTCTTTATCACGGCTTTCAGCTCACTCAGAAGCTGCGGGATCTGCAGCCTCCAACTGATAAAATTCACTGCCTTGTGAGCATCGTCTGCTCTCTTTTAGCTTAGTCAAACAAACCTTTGCTATGTTCAGCAGGCAAAACTTAACTTTTTTTAAGTTTCTTAGTTGTTTTAGGATCCTTAAGCCTGTCAGCTGGGCCAGCACCTTCCTCTAGGTCAGGAGATGAACAAGTGAATACTTCTTCACTTGTGAGGAGGCACTTGCAAGGTGAGTGAGGATCAGTTCGTTCCAGGATGTTCAGTTCCATGAAACAATATAATTTCCTCAGATTTTCTCCATTTCCAGCTAGAATTTGAAGTCTTTCCTTCCTCTTTCTCTCTGTGCTTGTTCTACCTGGTGAAGGGGAGGCATGTATCCCAGGTCTTAAGACAGACTGGTAGATTACAACCCTTGTTGAAATCAATAGATATTTTGCTTTGTGGAAGACTTTGTGATTAGATCCTCAAATTTTTCACCATGACATGTTTTCTCTTCCTACCTAACAATGGGTAGCTCCAGAGTAAGGAAGAAGCTAAGGGGAGAAAACATGGATTTAATGACTGCAGTGACAAACTTTATTACAGCAACTTTATGGGGGGAAAATGTCTCACAATCTTCACTGCATAACAATGTCCCAACAGACATGATGTCATGGCGTCTTAAAAGTAGTTTGAGTTGGAAAATCTTTTCAACAGTGTTTTAAGGGCCTGCTTAAATGATTAATAAGGTTTATACATGTGATTTATTATCTCAAAATAAAAATGTACAGTAGGTATAAAATGTATTTGAAAGGGATGACAGCGTTAATTAATGTCACAGGTGTTATATTGCCAGACATTATCAAAATAAATATGCTTACCTGTAAGAGACAAATGTAGTATCTAGTCAAATTTTATACATTTCTATATGTGTGCCCTGGTAATTTGTATTAGAAGGACGAAGTAGCTGGGCAGAATATAATTTTGGACCTTGTACCATGAAATAACACAAACATGAGTGTTCACTTGTTTTCCCTGCTCACTAGAGACACACCTACAGTATATGTGATGTATATTTTGCTAAGTTAATGCTATTTAACGGTGTTTATTATTGCACATCTGTGAATATTTACCTAATGGACCTAAATCTCCTCCAAACAGGGCTTGTTGAAGTTACACTCACTCCCTGCTCCACAGGCACAGGGAGGTCCAGCTGCTGGGAGTGAGAGCAGCACATGACTGATACCAAAATCAACCGCTTGGCCGTTTCATCCTTCCAGCTGTTTCTCTTTGAAATTCCTCTTTCCCACGTGTAGTGTCAGCCTACAGGCAAAGTTATAGTGTTGGCAAAATCCTTCTGAGCCAGAGTCCTACTTTGTGTCTTAAAAACTCAAAGAAGGACTGAAGCTGCCTTCATTTCCAGTGGTAGGGTTTCTGATAGGGAAGTTTTCAGTGGCAAAATGGATTTGCCCAAACACAGCTCTTTTTGTAGATCTCTGAATCACAGGGAATTATTTAAATTATTAGAAATGAGGAGTCTTGAGACCTTCTCCCACACGATTGTGGGATGACTCCTTACTTTCTTTTCTCATTAACTCTCTGAAGGTTACAAATGCCCACAGAAATATTCCCGTGCTCCATTCAAGCACTGGCTGGTCCCTGCCACCAGCGTGAAGGGCTCTGCAGTGTCGTGGTCCTCAATTGCCAATGTCTAAGGTGTGCCCAGACTTGGCTAAACCACATCCTAAACCACAGGCTGACTTCAGAAATCTTAGGCTTGACTTCCTGAGACTCTCTTTCTGCCTTTGTGAACTAGGGATAATGATTTCCCTGACCTGATGGCGCTGAGATTAGGGATGTAGGTAAGAAGTCCCACTTCCTCCTCAGGACTTACTTTCTTTGTACTCTTTCAGAGGACACCAGGATGCCTCCTGCCTTTCTCACAGCTCCATCCTGGGCACCCTGGGAATGGCTGCTCCCAGCCCTGCTCTCAGCTGAGAGCACATCACCACTAAGCATTGCCATGGCTTCTGCCCCTGTGCAGAGTAATTCCTAAAAATAAAAGTTGATGGAGAAGCAGAGCTTCTAAAGGAGGTTCGATTTCTTTATCTGGAAGTGTTCCAAAATTTTCCACTTCCATCCCTTGGACACAAATACTGAGCAGACAGTCGTCTGTGTCCTGGGAGAGCTGTGGTCCCCTCTTGCTGCCCTGTAACCCCTCTACCCCACACTGAGAGCCTTGCTCATATTGCCAACAGTGCAATTTTGGCATCTCCTGGCATTTCTAACTTTTATTACAATAAACCCAAATGGAAATTGCATTCTGCCTCCTCTGGGGTTTCCATGGAGCAGATCTAATTATCTTTCTTTAATAGCACTAATTGGCGGCCTCGCAGCCCTGGCCTTTCAGCCCACTCCTCCGTGCTCCCTTTATCCCTTGCACTGCTCTGGCCTCTCGGGCTGGAGGGGATTTAAACATGGTCTGATGGTTTGTGAAACCACTTTGACTTCTTGCCCTCAATTCGCTCGTGCTACCTGAGCTCCCCGACCTGTTGACAGAGGGGCTTTCCTTTGTCTTTGCAAATTGACACAGCTGCACACTTCGCAAATAGACTCTGATGTTGAGCTTTGGGCTGAATGGACCCTCCAGATTAGCACAGGGAGAATCAGCTTTAAAAACACTAAGCTGGAGCCAGCAGCAGGAGAATGGAGTGAAGCTCTTTATCAGGATTCACTGCCATAGAAAGGGGCTCCCCGCTCCTGCAGTGATATTTACTTCCCTTTGGGGAGGACATTCCTGGAGCCGATAGCTCATCCTGACCCTGTACCCGGAGTTAATTAGCCAACTGTATAATGGGGAGATTCGCCCGGAGATTACATGCGATGATCTCTCACCACACACGCTGTTTGCTGAGGGGTTTGGGGCACTGGGCAAGCACAAAAACACGAATGCAAGCAGGAGAAAATCTGGCATGGGGGGGCTGCTGCCACGGTGCTCGACAGAGCTGCAGGCAGGGGCCAAGGCTTCATCCTTCTGCATCCCTGCACTCCCAGGGTCCCACTTCCCCATCCTCATGGCATAGATGGACGTGGGCATGTAAACCCTTGAGAGGCTGTCTTGGCAAACAGCTTGGAGAGTTGTCCGTAGAGATGAACTGGCAAAAAACTGGAGCAAAACTGGTAGGAAAGAGAGGGGATGGTCACTTCTGCCTCGCAGTAAAGCCAGCGTGGGAGCAGGGAGAAAGTGGCTGTCCAGGGAAGCCATCTGCTGCCCTGTCTTGTCCGGAGGCAAGGGGATGAGATCGGCATTGGAGGCAATTAACACTGAACAACTTGTTGATGATTTTATAGCAGGTTAAAGAAAATGCCTCAAATAAAACTACAGGAGACCTTCTATAACTCTACATGGCTATAAATATGTATTAACTTAATTACTATCAGCAATTACAGCTCAGTTTGGGAACAGTTAAAGTGGGTGCACACAGAAAGGGATTATTATCCTTAGAAAATGAGTGTGAAGATAAAAGGGATTTAATTCACATTAGCTAATGAGCAGAGGCAGAGGTGCAGAAACAGCGTCCCCCTCTGCTTTACAGTGCTTGTAAAGGGGACAGGGAGCAACCAGGCTCTGTGTCCCAGGGCATATGAGGCCCATGTGTGTGCCTGGTCGGGTGGCACTTCCAGGAGAGTGGAAGGGAAAAGCCTGGCATCAAGTGAACTGCCTGCCCCCCTACCAGGGACAGGAATCCACGGGAGTTACACCCACATGCTCATTTACTTCACCCTCAGCCACTGCAGGGGGCTCAGGACCAGTGCCTGTTACCCACCCACTCTGCTCCTGGATGTCACTGCCCCAGTTTTCTTCCTGGGTCTGTGAGCATGTATTGCTTACAGCTGCAGGAGCTGGTGGGATTTGTTCAGGTCTGCATTTCACAGGCATCTCATTTTGCCCAGATATGCCTAAGCTGACCCCAGAAAGAGCTAGAAAATCATCTCTCCTTGGACTGAGCATGTGTCTCTCCTTTTCCTTGCTTGTCACAGTGGTTTCTAACCCTATCACTTAAAGGTAAATGCCTGATTTCCTGTTAAATGTGCCCTGAATCCCTTTCCTGGTTTTGAATTTTGTTATAACATATAATTCAATATATATATATTCAATATATATATAAATTCAATATTCTTCTGCTTCTTCTTTTTATGACGACTTTTAGAAATTTAACCAAATGCTGCTTTTTCAGTGCAAAATTGGTTGAGCAGCTTTATCTTCAGAAAGCTAGTTTTTGCTTTCAAGTAATTTTTATGACTCTCTTGGCACTCGCCAACATTTCAGCACACTTTTGCAGTGTGAGCACCAGAAGGTGATAAGCTCTTTCCAGCGTCCCAGGACCTTCTTGGTGTTTAGCCACAGCAGCACTCTGCTGGAGCCAAATCCTTCCAAGAGCCCCAAAGCCCTCAGTTCTCATCCTGAGCCCTCCAAGACCTGCTGGCCCTCTCTCCCTGCCTCAGCTCCCCATCTCCAGTGCAATTAACATTCATTCCTCACTCTCACTGGCATGCTTGAAAGCTAATTCTCAATTAAATATTAACTTGTGTTTAAAGGCAAATCATTAGTCAAAAGCACTGGAATATTTTGTGTTCTGCACCTGTTTCTGGTGAGTTGTTTCTCTTACTGAACAAGTAGGGGTTGTTAGTGGTTGGTGGTGATGCACAGAGCATTTCTCAAGCCCATCCCCTGGGTCTGCCCAGCTGCCTTTGGCACGTGTGGCTTCTGCTCCTCAGCCCAGACCTGCCTTTCAGACTCCCTGGGGCAGGATTGCTGGGGTCTCCCAGGGCACCCCGGGCTGAGCCTGAAACTGCTCCTGCTCTTTGAAGATGCAAAGTGCCCTTACTCACAATCTCAGCCTTTGAGACTGGGAACAGAGCTGGGAACATGGTGAGATAAAGCTGCTTTGTGATGCCAGTGCTTTTGTCATGCACCGGGGCTGCCAATACAATTGCAATGTCCCTTATCAAGTGCTTAGCCCAACCTGTGAGCTTGCGGCCAGAAGGCAGAGAGGCTGCCTGGGAAGTCTCAGGGTGGTGGGGGGCAGTCTAACAGGCCATGCCATAGCCCTGAAAACTGGAAAACGGGAAAACTAGGCAGGCTTCAATTAATGAATGTCTGGATGCTGCTGGATTATCCTGACTTTCTAAACTTGGGCATAGACAACCTTTCCAGGCTGGCTGCCTAACCCAGATGCTGCTGTTCCTGGCTTCCACCCCAGGACCTGCCTTTTTGCAGGTCCCCAGCCAGGTGCCACTCACTGAGCTGTGAGCACAAGACCAGCTGAGCACCCAGAGCCCAGTGCCTGTGAGTCACTGACAGGAACGTGGCAAGCTGGGGTCTCCAGTGCAAGCAGGGATGTTGTTTTACTGCCTTGCAAAACACATTTATCACTATGGAATATGACTTTTACACATATCATCTGCTTTTGCTCCCTGATCCACATCTACAGCCCCGCGTTCAGTTCACCTGTGTTCAGCATAGCTTTGCTGTTAATTATCCCTGCAAATGACAATCTCTCCCAAAGGATCCTGCCACCATCCAGGATAAGAGACCCGTCTGAGGAGGAACCTGGGTCTGGCCTCTGGAATGACACTTGGAGCAGTAGCAACGTTTGAATGCAATGCTATTTCCTTCTGAGTGCAAAAAAAAGACCCTTCGACTTGTTTTCTTTCCCCCACGCCCCCCTCCTGGGGGAGATATTCGCCAAGGCTCACAGATGGGATCGTTTACAGTTTCCTTTTGAGCTGCCTTGGCCCTTTCAGGTTTTGTTTATTCGAGCATGGCTCTCAAACAGGGGAGGGTGGGACAGGGAGGGCTTCCCTTCCATATTCCGATTAGGATTGGGGTTGCTCAAATTCCCCATCTGACAGAAGATGATTGATGAGAACGATGCTGGCTGTAAACCTGGGAGGGCTTGGAGATCAGGCAGCTCTGCTCTTTGCAGGGCCTTAAATCCCAGTTGTTGGAGCAATGTGGGGAATGGCATCCCAAGGTAATTACAAACCGACAACAGGAAAAGCCACTGGAAGTGGCAGGCACTCCAGCATTGCGATGGAATGGCTGGAGAGGCAGTTGGGGGGTTTTGTTGTCTGCTTTGCTTGTAAAAAACAGGCACATATGGTCCTGAGCTGAGGTCAAAATCTGCTTACAAAAAGCAGGGTCTAGAGAGGATGGGAAGAGATGCAGTAGAAAATTGCCTGGAATGTTTCTGGAAGAGCTGGGGAGAACCCCAGGGAGGAGGAAGTCATTGCTACATGCAAAATCTTTGGCAATTATCTTGGCGGCAAAGGGATAAATACACACTTAAGAGCATGAAAGCAGCCGGGACAGTAGTGGCCAGAGCTTCCCGCAGCCTCCTCTCCTGAGAGCAGCTCTCACTGCACATGTGTCAGCCTCAGTTTCTCCAAACCAAGTCTTAGAGGGAAAGGCCCCAGGAGAGGATGAGATCCCTGTTTGATTCGTGGGTCCAGGAGGCAAGGATGGGAGGTACAGGGGACTGACATCTTATGTGAGTCAGAACGGTGGCACAGTGGCCCAGGTGCTTGACTTGATCTGCAAAGGTCTTCAGGGGACATATACAGGAAAGCTGGACTTTAATCTGGTCTGGCACATGTGTGGCAATGGCTTTCAGCAGAAGGGATTCATCAGCATCTTTTGTCATGCCTGATTCGAGCAGGTTAGCATTCCCAGGCTGCCAAGGAGGTGTATGAGGGCTGGATGGGATGGGGATGCCCATGCCCACGCTGGCAGGTACTACACTGGGTAGTACACTGGGTCACTGGTTTCTCTTTCCAAACAAGATGGTGTGTACAGAAATTGTCATTGCTCCTGCTGAACAGACCTGTCCTGGTGTTAACTTTCTGCACTACAGGGTGTGTGACCTGGGCTACGTCTCAAAGAGCCTTCTCCAGAGCTGTAAGAACCTGGAAGCTTTTGGACTGGAAATTTAACAAAACCAGGAGAGCTGAGCTAGAAGGTCAGGGTACAGCAAGGCCTTAAACTAGATGCACTTAAGAGTAGCTGCTCCAGTTAGACTGGATGACTCTGCAGGGCTGGGATGGGAAGGAGGGGATTTCCCCTCCCTTTGCCTGTGCTGCTTTAAATCCAACCACAGCTGAGCAGTAAATAAGAGTTACCACCCAGCAGCTGCAGGATGACCCGTGTGCAGTGAGTCACTGAGCTCTGGCTATGCAGCCCTGCAGACATCAGCAGCAGAGGACATCTGGGCTGAAAAGCGTACTTTCTGTGGGAATGTGCTGTCACTTGGGTGAGCCCTGGAGCACTCTCTGCTCACCAGTGCTGCAGGGGCATCCCGGGATGCAGTGATGTGCGCCAGTGCTGCAGGCACCTCCTGAAACCCGCACACCAGGGCTGTGCCACCCAGCACAAGACCCAGCATCCGTGTGCTGCAGCTCAGCGGTCAGGATACACGGGGCCAGTGACAGAAGAGCACCAGTGGTACCATGTAACTGGAATAGCCATGGTTAAAGGGGAGACAGTGCCTTGTAACACTGCTGAGTGATCTGTGATCAGCAAAAGAGTCGTGGTGCTGAGGCTGGTCAGGATGAGGCTGTAGCAGCTTGGGCATATTCATAACTGCCTTGGTGACAGTGGGGTTGCTCATGTGGGACAGAGTAAATGTTCAAACACAAGGAGGATGCTAAATATCTGTAAGTTCCCCAGTGTCTCATGGACCTGACAAACAGAGGGGGATTTGAACAACATTTGAAGGGCAAAGCAGACTTTTTATAGGAACTTCCTCTCCTAGGCAGATAGGACAAAAGGAGGTAAAGTCAAGCAAAAACACACTTTTATCACTTATATTCAGGAGAGCTGAGCCATACACACCTCCCACTGTGTTGGGACTGCACAAGCACAGGAGGACACTCAGGTCCTGCCCCCCAAGTTTCCAATCTAAGATGAGGAATTTGAAAAAAAAAAAAAAAAAAAAAAAGCCAGAACAAAACAAATTTGGAGGAATAGCAGCTCTGCAATCTCTCTGTAGATCTCCATCTGGTAAAAAAAGTGCAGACAGGGGCATGTTCTCTCCACATCAGCTGCACAGCAAGAGTGGCTTAGATGAACTCTCCTGGCTGGTAATAAAATGATTTTACATATGTAGGAAGCAGGATGTGCAAAGCCCAGGAGTCTGATCTTGTTTCTGAGATCAAACAGAGTCTTATTGTACAGGGGTGTGGAGCTGATGTAACTGTCTAGTGTGCCGGACACGATCGCCGTGGTTACGCAGCTGGACCGGAATAAAGCAAGTCTGTATCTGAACTCATTAATTTTTACAACCAACTGAACCACTCTGCCTTTTTCTTTCGCCTTTTTGGTGGCAGAAGACCATCGTGCTGCAGCAGAGGGGCTCCCCCAGACATCAGCCCCTTGCCTGCAGCGCGGCAGGTCGGGGCTGGCAGGGCAGGGAGCAGCCAAACCCCTGCGATCCCCCATCCCAGCCGCCCATTGTGTCCCACGGGATGCTCAGCCAGCTGCACAGGTCCATTTCTGAGACAGGCCAGGAGCTGGGGGGATTAGGGATGAAAACTCAGGCTTAATGCAAATGCTGTTGCTCTGTCAGCTACAGGTTATGTCAATGTTTCCATTAGAAACCCCTGATTGCAAGGTTTATAGCTTGGCTGTGAAAGTGCCCTCCAGGCTGGGCTCTGGTAAACCAGGGAAACTCATGGTTTTCTGCTGAAATATTTGATGCAGCTGCTTCCACCCTTGCACATTGCTTCTCACTGGCAGGCAAACCGAGGGGGCTCATTCAGCAAACTGTGTGGGCAGCAGGGCTTGCTTGGCACACTGCCCTGGGAGCCCTGCGAGACCCCAAGAGTGGTCCATGCTTGCCTCAGGGAGAGTGCTGCATCCCCAGGCAGGCAGGGCAGGGCAGGCAGAGCAGGGCAGGCAGAGCAGGGCAGGGCAGGGCAGGGCTGCCTGGCCAGCACTCACAGCGTGAGATCCTGGGATCCCAGGCAATGTGACAGTGCAAACAACGAGGTGAATTTACCAACAGACAAACCAGAGGCACAGCACGAGAGCCAGGGGCCAAACCTCTGATGAGCTGTGGCAGGGTGAGGGTGTGGTATTGGGACTCCTGATGGCTTCTGGCCACCAGACAAGGAGCAGGAAGCCACCTCACACTCCTCTGCAGTAACCATCCCTGTGCTCCCATGGTGTCCGTCCCCTGTAGCCTGACCAAGAGCTGTGCACCCTGGTACAGGTGCCTGATGGACAGCCATGGCTGAGGGATGTTTCCAGCCCAGGACTTGGAAGGAGGTTTCTATGCTGCAGCTGGAGCACTGTGAGAGTTTCTCCTGGATGGCAGCATGCTGAGGGGGATCTCATCCTGCCGTGGCTCCTCACTCCCAGGGCATGCTGCCTGGCCATAGGACAAAGGTGCATCCAGGCCTCCTCCCTTCATCCCATCCCTTCCCTATTTTAAAGAGCTGGAAAGACCACTTGCAGGCTGGAATTTTACTGTCGGCCTGACCTCCCAGGGCAGGCAAGACTACTTTCTTCTCTTACTCCTTCCACCTTGAAGGCTCGAAAAGAGGAGAGAGAGAGGTCAGCAAGCCCCTGGGCATGGTGTTGGGCCCCCAAAGGCACAGCATGCAGGGGGGTACACACACATGCCCCCACCCAGCTGTAAGCATCCCTGGTTCCACACAGAAGTGCTGCAGGTGAGCAGCTCCCCCCACCCCAGGGTCCATGTTTTCCCCACCTTCTGGCAGGGAGGCAGTGGAAAGGCAGGGAGTGGGCTCCAGGGCTAAGAGCTTCAGCACCAGCTGGGGGCACAAAACAAAATATAAAATATTAAGGAATAATTTTCAGCTTTTGCTCTTGTTACACCAAAGCATCACCATTTAGATTTACAGTTAACACTGAAGCATATTGCTCAGAGTATGGTCTCAGGCTATTACACATCCCCAGACTGGCAGAAGTGGTGCAGCTGGGGCAGGCAGTGTGAGGGAGAGGGCAGTGAGCAGCTTCTGCTTCTGGCTTGGAAAGAGCCTGTGCTTCAGGTTCCCATTCCCAACCATTCCAATGGATAGGGCTCTTCACTGAGGCTCTGCTTGGCTGCCCCACCATACCCACCATGACTCTCCAAACTGCAGGCTCTGCTTGCCCAACAACCAACAGAGAGAGGAAAAAAAGAGGGGGAAAAAGACCAAACTCCTTGCTGTTTTTTTGCTGCCTTTCCAGTATACTTGAGTTACCATGGTTAGCTTTCCACTGTTCTCCTTGACCCCTGCAGCTTTCCCTTATGAGTTAGTGTCCTGGAATGTCTCTTTACGAGGTGCCTAGAGAAGTAAAACTGACCTGATGCCAGTGCCCCCACACTGAGGACTTTATTAGTTTTTTAATTTTCTGTCTGGGTGCTCTCACTTGCCTCAAACTTTCCACAGCTGTTAAGATTTATTAATGAAGGAGGTTCATTTGTATCCTGCATTCCCTTACCCTGCTCTGTGAATTGGTGGTGTTGCTTTGCCAGTTGCTATTTTTAATGACTTTTGGGGGGGGTTTCAAGAGATCTGGGTGAAGACCTTGCTTGTGCAAAATTTTGTGCAAAGCAAAATCTTCACCCAGATCTCCTGAAACACCTCAAAAAATCCCAAAAGAAACATGGAGGCCACAGAGAGGAGCAACTATGATGGGATCAACCATCCTGATGGAAACACAAGATGTGGCAAGGGGAGTCCAACCAAGGAGACAGCACTGGGACCAGGAAAGCTGAAAACAGCTGTGTTTTTGCTGCTGGGATGCAAATCCTGAGACTTAAAAAGGATAAAATATTTTTGATTCTCATTAAATGTATAAATGCTTAAAAATGGAGATGAGAGGGAGCTTCCTTCTCTCTCATGCTGGATGGTCCCCATGACACTGAGCTGTAACCTGAGGAGGAGGAGGCTGAGGGGTGATGAAGGACATGCAGAGATGTGCAGCATGGACAAGAGAGGAGGATGAGGAAGGCTGAAGCAGCAAAAAGACCCTGCAATACAACACTCATACAGAGAGCTGAAAGCATGCAGAGATAGTGGAGAAGGGACAGACTTTTAAGGCAAGAGGAAAAAGAGCCAAATATTTATTTGTCCATAAAGTAAGTCTCCATAGCAATGAAGTGCTTCACAATATATTTTCAAAACAAGCCCAGCCATGCCGCACGCAGGCTGAGCTGCTGGAGTGGGATGTGTCCCCTGCCTTCCCAGGGGTGGTCATCTCACAAAAGGGGCTGCCAGCCTGTCACAGGGCCATGGGCAGGGGACAGGGAGGGATTATCCCAAGGCACTGGGCAGCCCAATCCATGTCCTTGGCACTGGGGTTATTTCTGTGATGGGGGGACATGGAAGGAGTAAGTGGATTTTTAGAGCTGTGTCATCTGTTGGGACATGCCAGAGTCAGGCAAGCACAAGATGTATGAGCACAACCAGGGTCAGGCAGGCAAGGAAAAAGGACATACTGCCCAAGAGTATGCTGGGAAGACAAAGGAGTTGAGGGGTGGGATGAAACTCTGGCTGCCACCCAGGGAGCTGGCGATGCCTCCCAGACAGGAGGCCACCTTGGGTGAGGAGCAAGCAGCATGCAGGGCCTGTCACACCTGATATGTGGCTCTGGGGCTACAGGGCACATTGAATTCATTATGGAGCAAGCAGCATCTCCTGGGCAGGTGCCAGCAGCAGAAACGCATCCATGTTTTCCAGCTAAGGCAAGTCCTGTACAGACCACACAGGCGGTGCATCACCCACCCCAGGAGGTGTAAAGGGTTCCTCACGTCATCCCACTTCAGAGGATGGGAAACAGTTGACAGGGCAGATCCTGAGCCCTGGGCTCCGTGGGCAGCCCCGCACTGGCCACCTCCTGCCTGCAACTCCAATGTGTGAGGCTGGTGCCTGACCCAAAAATATCTCAGCAGCAGCATCAAGCACGTCTCCCAGAGCTCCTGCTTAGACAAATGTCACCGAAAATAACTTGGCTTCAAGCAGTGGGGACATAAATTCCATTATTTTGATGTCAGCTGCACAATTTGTTCCTGTAACAAGGTGTTTTAACCCCGCTTCATATTCATTGTTCTGCCTGCTTTGATTTTACTGTAAATGACCGAATTTGCTTTTGATCTGTTGCCAGGGCCCCATAAATCTTGACACTCGGTGTAAGAAAGGAAAGAGCCCTCCCCGCTGTTTGGTTTGCAGAAGGTGGCAGTGGGAGGGCTCCCGGGGGACCAGAAGGGTCCATGCAGAGATCCTGCACCACTCGAAACAAAGTTTGCCTCTGAGCACCCACCTGATTTTTTTTCAGGCAAGGAAACAGTCCATAAGAAGGGAGAAGGTGTCAGGGAGGAGGAGCTGCATTTCTCTTAAAACCACAAGCTTCGAGCCAACCTTATTCAGGGAGTCAGGCTCCTTTGAGGACCCAGCCGGTGCTTGGAGCTTGTGAGAAAACCCCAGACCAAGCACGATTTGTGTGGTTTGAGGTTTCATTATGAGCTGCTTTTAAGTGCTTCAGTTCCCAGCACCTCTTCGAGAGTGTGCTGGAGGTGAAAAGGGTCAATAAAACCATACCCCACAAAACCCACACTTAACTGAACATTTCCAAGCCCTGCAGCACTTGGGGGACAGAACCTTCCATTACTGCCACTGCCCACATTCCTTTTAACCCCAGCGGCAGTCAGATCAGACTTCTATTTTCTAGCTGGTTCACCCTGTGTTTTGTTCCTTGTCTGCCTGGCAGTGCAGCCTGGTGCATTCTGCTTGCAGAAGACTCTGTTCCCTGGAGTCTGCCTGCCCTGGAAGTGCCTGTGCCCAGCAGGGATTGAGGTGCCAGCCCCAGCGCTCACGCCAGGGTGACAGTCAGACTCGTGACCAGGAGGAAGCCACAGCCCGGCCGCCACCAAACAATTGGCGGAAAGGGGACGTGACCTTGGCCAACATCCTGGGGACGGGGGTGGCTGCCAGCGAGGGCAGGGACCGTGCTGCCTCCACAGGGGACAGGCTGGTCCTGCCCCAGATTCATCGAAGCCAGATGCTTCACCTGGGTGCTGCCCCACATGCATAGGCTCCTTCAAAGGGAAAAGCTGCAGCCCCATCCCCGGGTTCCAAGAGAGGAATGTGGGAATCAGGGTGGTGTCTGGTGTGGGGTGCACAGTGGGATGCACAGTGGGGTGCATGGTGTGGTGCACAGTGTGCAGTGCCTGTCTTGCACAGCGTTGTGCATGGTGGGTGGTGCAGTGCCCAGCGTGGGGTGCCCAATGCAGAGTGCCTGGAGTGGCCGGTGAGGTGCCCAGTGTCTGGTATGAGATGTGGCACAGTGTGGTACCCAGAGTGCCAGCGAGGTGCGTGGTGCCTGGCGTGTGATGTGTGTGGTGTGGAGCCCGCAGTCCCAGCGTGGTGCCCCGTGTGGAGCGCAGTGTGCGCTGTGTGGTGCACAGCGTGCAGCCTGCTGACCTCTCACTGCCTCTGGCCCTGAGCGGGGGCCAGGAAGGGAAGTGCTGCCGGTCCTGCTGCTTTCATCGGAGATCTGGAGCGCCGAAGCCTGCCCAGATCCTAATCAGTGTGGGAAAGCAACGGCAGGGCCTGCTTTCGCCCCGGCCTGCTGGAGATGCCTTTTATTTTCCTAAGCTTTATCGCAGCCCGCAGCCCCTGATAAACCACCGTCAATAAACGGAAGGAGCGTGGCGTTGGGCCAGGGCCGCTCGCAGAAGCACGCGCTCGCTGCTGCCCCGCTCCCCGGGGGGACGCCCCGTCACACGCCAACTTTCAAAGCCTTCCTTTTATTTCCCTGCACAGGGAAACCACATGGCCTCGCCATTGGGGGACCAGCCAGGCAGCCAGCACCCGCCGGCAAATTCCTGCCCCGCCCCAGCCTCCCCCGCTGACCCCAGCCTGACAACGAGTCGGGGTCCCGCTCCCAGTGCTCGGCATGAGCCCTCGTGGGGCCACAGTGGCTCAGGATGTGTCTGGCCCCTGCCCTGGGACTGAGGGAGGACAATTTTGGGATGTCACATCCTCTCTGGGTGGCAAGAAGGGGGTCGCGTCCCACCAGAGGGCTCAGCTGTCAGCAGGTCTCAGTGTCTCCCCACCAGGGTTTCTCTCTTGTTGAATTTGAGGATTGCTGGGGTTTGCCACAAATAACAGTGAAGACTGCTTTATTTTTTCTTTCTTTTTTTTTTCCCCTTCCCTAAAAAGTTTGGGTTTTGTTTAAAAAGGTTTACATTCTTCTGAGAGCACAGAAAAACAGGATCTGAGGGGGATGATTCCACGCTGGCTCCACCGGCTGACAAATACAAAAGTTAACCCTTTTCCATTTCTGTTTGGCGCTGCTGTGTGTGAAAGCCATCCCTGCCCAGTTTGGCAGCTGCCCCACAGCTCCACTGGTTCTCAGCCATGGGGTGCCCAGCTCTCCTGCAGTCTCATCTCCCTTTCAGTGTCCTCTTCCCATTGCAGGCAGGGGGTGCAGGGAGTCGCACTTGCTTGTGTTTTATTTTTCACTGTGACCTTCGGTAGCTCATTTTAAGTCATACCTTATCCCAGCACTGGCAGAAAGCAGCTGGCTGCAGCTGGGTACCAGGTTTTTGCTTCTAGGCATGCCTTTCCTCACTGCAGAGGGACAAGCTGCCTGGGACCAGTGCAGGAGGGTTTGGGCTGCTACTGGTTTATGCCCTGCCTGTGCTACCATCCGTAATGGAGGCCACCCAGCTGGTGCTGACAGCTTCTCCTGTTAAATCAATTCAGCTTAATACAGAAATGGCTCAGGCCACAGCACTGTGAATTAAAGGAATATAAATTGTATGGCATGTTCTATGCACTAGAGCCGCTCCAGTCCATCCAGCCCAGAGGCAGAGGGTGCCCACAGGCGACTGTCATCTGCTTCTCCCAGGCACTGCAGGCTCCATAGAGCTGCAGAGGGACCTCTTCTGTCTGCATTTCCACAGTCAGCAGCACCTCCTGGGACTCCCTCCTGACCTTCTGGGGCTCCCTCTGTAATTCCAGGCTGCAGTCAATATGGTGTCAGGCAGCAGCAGTCCAGGGGACATCTTCCCCAGTCCCCTTCTTGCAGGAACACACCACAGCACAACCCTCCTTCAGCCTCCTAGCTTTTCATCCCATTTCTCCAGTTTGCCACAATCCTTTTTCTGTCTGTGGCCCCAGCTTTGCATGGCATGCAAATTTAATAAATACTCTCTCTGTTTCTCCACACTGGCTGTTAATGGAAGTGCTCAGTGGTGGCTTGCCAGCCCCACAGTGAGCCTTTGAGAGCTGCTCTTGCAGCACTGTCCCCTCTCTCCCTGTGCACCCATCCTGCCCTCCCTGCCTGGCCCCACTCCCCTCCACCCTATGGCAGGGCAGGCACAGCACTCACATCCCACAGCCACCGCTGCTTCACCATCTGTGGGCTCGTTATACCCCGCTGTTGAAGGAAATTAATTTGGCCTGACGTGTCTCGTTCTTGACAAAGCCATATCAGGTATTACTCATCTCTGTACTAACTTCCAGATGCTCTCAAAACTGTCTTGGATTATTCATGGCAGCATTTTTGTGGGATGGGAAGTGTGATAACTGGTTTGTAGACCCCCACTCCTCCTTCGTCCCTCTGTTAGGTGGGTGTTATGTTTGCTGGTCTTGGGCTACCAAGAGAGGTTCTTCCTGGTGCTGCCACTGATGTCTCTGAGATTCCAGCAGGGAGTTTGATCCTAGTTTAATCCTAAAATGGATCAGGCCCAACCAGTCTTAAAACACTAAACACACCATGTAACATTTTATAGTAAAAAATATTGAGGGATTGTTTATCCTACTTCTGTGGTACTTTTACCTCTGATAAAGAGGCATATTGTGGAGAGACTGAACCCTCAAACTATTACAAATGAGAGCAACTTTATTCTCCATGCTTACCAGAAGAAAAGTTTGCAAAGGTAAGCACACTGACTTTCTGCAACTGTTTCCATCCCTTCTTGTCGATAGGAATGTTTTCCTATTGGATATTCCAGTTATATGCCACATATCTTTCAGGCAAGGAACTTGTAGATGATCTGCTCCTCCTTGTAATATCTTGGTTCTGGGTCTTGGCTCTGCTCAAAGTGAAGGAGTATTAGGGCTTTTCAGGGCTTGGAGGTTTGGGCCCATGGACAGCAGGAAAACATACAGAATTAAGGTTATATTTATAAGAGTCCTTAGGAGGGACATTTAAAAGCCAGTGGTTTCTCACCCAGGAGTCCTCCTGGGGACCTGGGCAGCATGGAATGCTGGTTCCCCTTGCAGTAATGACACATGCATGTCCACAGCATGAGCCCCCTTCACATCCTTACCCTGAATTCCACCTCCTGGATCTCACCTCCTTCTGGAGGTCTCCAGTCACAAGAGAAGCCAAGGTCTTTCTCCAATGTCCTGCCCATCTGAGAGCCTCCAAGGATGCTCCAACGGGATGTGGCATTGGCCACATAACCAAGGAGTGTTCTTAAGCTTTCCTCCCTGGGGTTTTATTCCTTAAGGTGTTGGCAATGAGAAAACCCCCTTTTCACCCTTCCCCCAACTCAAAGCGTCCTTTATAAATATAAAGTGCCCAAAATAGCCCTAGACAGTGCTTGACATTTGCCAGACAGCTGCTCTCAAGAGTGCTACAAAGGTTATGGATTGCTCTCTGCTTCCCTCCTCCTCCCGCCCCACCACTGCCTGCGTGAACCTTGGAGCAGGGCCAGGTTTGATGGGAGTCTCGTGGTTTGAAAAAGCCACGTGGTTTGAAAAAGTTTTGAGAAGGAGGTGTTTGTGTGTTACTGCCTCCCAGCCCAGCTGTGCAGCTTGGAGAAGAGCTGGGGTGAGTTCTGCAATGGGAGCTGCAAATCCTTCCATGAGCTCTGCCCGTGCCTGGGCTGGCAGGGTGCTGCACCAGAAGCCTGGTGTCCACAGTGCAGGGTTGTTCCCACCTGTGAGGTGTTGAGTACTACTGCTTGGTCTTCCAGGTGTATGAAAGCACAGAGGGAGGGGCTGCCCCATGGTGTACACCTCATGCTCATCCCATGCAGCGAGGAAAGGTGTCACACCTGGCTGCAGGGTCACAGCCAGTCCTAACAGGTCACCAGCAAATGCACAGTCAGCCCAGGAGGCCAGGGGTGCCTGGGAAAGTTATGGCTCAAAGGAAGAGTTGAGAGTCATCTTGGGTCAAAGCCCCAGTTCAGGGTTACAGCAAGCCATGACCCAGTTTTGTTATCCAGTAACCAAATAAATACATACAGGTATTTAAAGCAAAAGAAGCAACAGCCTTTAAGTAGAAAAAAAGCATTCACAGAGGATCACTTAGGACAGAACAGCATCTTTCAGAAGTTAAGTTCAGTAAGACTCTGTTTTATACTTAACAAGTTAGCAATAGAGGCTTCAAAGAGCTTCCAAGTCCCAGCAGCTTCGCCAGATCATGCTGTGCTGAACTGGAAGCAAGGAGGCAACCTTGGGAAAAGGGTAGGATCACAATCAGCTCTGTCCATGACCATATCAAGTTTGGCAGATATCAAATATTGGGAAGTCTTCAGGCGTGGATCTGTTTTCCCGTGTTACATCTGTGGGACTTGCTCCTGCTCAGGGCAGGATTGTCCCTGCTCCCTGGGCAGCCCTCAGGGCTCTGCTGTGCTTGAGGGATGAGAGAGATGAGAGATCTAAGGGAACTGGTGGGTCTAGCAGAGTGCAGAGCCCAGATGAGCCTCACAGCCTGGTTTGCTTAGGTTATTTTGGCTTTTTCCTCCTAGTTTTATGTTTATACACATTAAGGTTTCCAAGGAAGTACGTTGCTGGCTGAGGCCACACTTCAGGATCTATCTCATTTCCTGGGACGTGAGACTATTTTAAGGACTCTTCAGGTCTCCAAGAAAAGTTACTTCTAAGATGTTTTTCAGTGCCTGTTTCCCCATCCTGCACACTGATTTGTCTCTGCAGTTTCACCACCCAACAACTTTGATCTCTAGGACTCTGCCGAGCTCACCTCTGAAGCATTTCCCATCACATGTCTAGCTGTTTATACCTTCAAGGCACGCAGCCACCCTTTTCTGTTTAAGGACTGCCTTGACCACATCAGTAGAGTGAGAATTTCTAAAAATAGATGAACTGGCAAACTTCTCAATCTGGAAAATGACATGCTTTTGAAATCTCTGGAAAAGAATGGATTCCTTAAAGTATAGTTTACAAATTCTGATTTCATTATTTATGGTAGCTGTAAAGCACAGTGCATTCAGAAAGCATCATCCCATTGAAGAAGTGTGTTACTCATTACCACGGCTTTAGCATTCCAGCATGTTCCTCAAGAGAAATGTAGCCAAGAGAACAAGCTGGGGGCATACACAGGGGCAGCCTGAAGGGAAGCTGCTTCTCATTTTGTTTTGGAAAAGGACTATAAGTAGGAGAAGGGGAGACTCAGGGGGAGCTCAGGAGACTCTGTTGAGTCTTACAACAGCAGAGCAAGACAGTAAGGCAAGGAAACTAAAAAGTAGCAAATTCCCAGGTGGAAAGAGAAGGAAATAGATTTTTATTGAGTGTACACTCAGCCTAAGACACCAGTGAGCTGAGGATGGAGCTGGGTATCAGAGTGGTAGGGTGCTTCTCTGGCTAAGGCACTGGGGGCTAAAGTTTAGTCACAATATCATGAGTTTTGGAAAGAAACACCCATGTACAAAGCACACAGAAGATCTCATATGAGTGGTTTTCCTTCACACTTGTTCACTCAGCACCCTTTCCTTCCATCCCTCCTCGGTACATTCAAAATTTCCCATATTCTTTGCTTTTCTTCCTTCAGTATTTTGCTCAAGCACTGCAATGTCTGGCACTTCTTTTCCTCACATGGTGTTCTGGACAGACACTAACTCTCCTCCAAGTCTTTTGAAAAGCACCCAATTTGCCCTGGAATCTTTCTCAGTATCCCAGGATTTAAATTTCTCTGGGATCATTGTTTTTACCCTGCCACTATGTTGTCCCTCACTCACTCCACTTTTTTCATTCCTGAAGTCACTGGTAGCCAAGGGAACATGCTCCTTTTTAAGCCAGCTGTCCTGGTCTTATTGTTTCTTTTAAAAGATTTATTGCATCGTTGCTCTCTGCTCCTCTCACTATTTCCACTGGTGTATTTGTAGACACGGGTAAAGCATTGCAAGACTGCCTGCACCTGTTCCTGTGAGTCCTCCTTCTCTTCTGCATCTTGCCCTTATGTGAAACCCTCCTGCCGGAATTCCATGCCAGGCTTGTGTTTCACCCTCAAGTTGTACCTTTGGAGCTCTGAGACCATGCTCTGAAGTCTTGGCACTGCAGAAGTGACAGGTTTCCCAGGAATGTTCTATAAGGGTTTGGGGTCTACTTCAACTGCTACAGCCATGTATAGATGTGTGAGAGTGTGTGTGTGTATATAAATATATATTTATATATATATGTATAATAACACCAAGGTTGTGAGTTTGATCTCACCACAGTGGCAAGTGACTGGAGGGTAATTTCTTGTCACTGAGGGCAGTGTACCAAGCCCCTCTGCCTGTGCTGGTCCTCTGCAGGACCCTGCTCTGGATGCTGCTCCTGAGCATCCACACAGCCTCTTGATTTTTGAATGCTGCATTGGTTTGGTGCTGAGGGGATGCTGCACCTCCTAACTCCTTGTCCAGACAGCTCATCATCATCATCATCATCATCATCATGGCAAGGCTTCGCGAACGAAGATTTGGGAAGGGATCTAACCACGCTTGCTACAAGCGCGCT
>JAWWES010000011.1:12050906-12082595 GCA_035583135.1 Lophotriccus pileatus
AGCGCGAGCACCCCGGTGGTTCCACCGCTGTGGCAGCTGCACAAATCGGCACGGCAGCGTCTCCCATGCCAGCAGCGGCGCGACGGGCCGCACTGGGGGAGCGGGTCCCTGCCTTGCTGCGGGAGCCTGGCGACAGCGTGGCTCATTGCCCGCCGCCATCTTGAAAACAATCCCGCCATCTTGAAAACAATCTCCAGACAGCTATGCCAGTGTTATTTGCATAATGGTGGCTGGAGTGGGGATCTTCTGGACTTTTCCTGTTCCTCTTTCAATATGGTTCACTGGGAGGTACCTGAACACCCCCATCCATGGTGCTCCACTGTACAGCTGAGAGGAGGCTGTTCCTCCCACGTGTTGAGAAATTCCCTGCCATCAGAACATACTCCCCCTAAAACCTCATGGTCTGTGTCCTCAGCTGCTGCTTCCCATGGCCAGTGCAGCTGGGCATGTGTCTGCCCTTGGTTCTCACCTAGCTAATCACACCACAGGGCACAGACTGTCCTTCAACACAGCCACACACTCAGATATCTGACCCATGAGACTCAGCAAGGCACTGGACAGTTCTGAGACCCCCTGCAAACTCCAGCACCCTCCCAAACTGTCGTGGGCAGCAGATCAGGACCTGCCAGCAAAGGGAGTTGACACACTTTTAGGTCTTACCCTCAAGTTGCTCCTGGCTCATCTACCCAGGGCTGGGAGATGCCTTGGGGAGGTCAGCAGTTCTCCTGAAGCAAGGAGTCAGTGCTGCACTGTAATTATTTGCTCTGTGATGTATTTATAACTTATACATCTATCTGACATTTTATGGCCAGGCATTACAGGGGACAACTGCTTTCCATTACTCACTACTGTGAACTCTCATTCACAGCTTTTTTTCCTCCCTGTGTCGTCAAGTTGGCATGGCACAGTGGGGCCCAGTGCTGGCCTCACTGGCACAATCCAGGATGCTCCAGAAGCTGAGCAAACAGATTGCCACCACACAGTGATGGACCTCACCTCCAGTCAGACCCTGGGTGGAAGACTGTTGCTTTTCCAGGATGGATTTTCTGGCAGTAACCCCCCATTAAAGGTGACAGTAAATCCCGTCCCAGAGTGGCCCACTGCTGCAGCAGTCCCATGGGAGATTGCACAGAAAAGGGAAAAGAAAAATTACTGTCAGGAGGGCAGAAGCACCTTGTCTGGCCCATTTGTGAAAAGAGACAGCAAGGTGTAAAATCTCCCAGGGAGAGGGAATGTGCTCAGCTCCCTGAAACAGGAGCCACACGTGGCAACCCCCTGCCTGCACTCCCCCACCTGCCTGGCTTCAGTGTCAGCCGAGCTGGCATCCCTAACCCGTGCCTCAGCTGACACGGGGACAGCAAGGACTTTGCACCATCTGGGCATGGGGAAAGCATGACCAAGGGACAAGTGTCACCCCTGTGCTGATGGCACCAGACCCAAAGCACGCAGACAGCTCCCCTGGCAGCTCTGGCGCGGCTGTGGAGGGCGGTAAGAGTACACCATCCCCCTCCTCTGACAGCGCCTGACACCGACCCCCTCCTCTCTCCTCCTGACAGAAATTTTCCAGCCTGTAGTCCAGCTGCAGCCAGGGCCAGGGGCAGACATCTCACTCCTGTTGCATCCTGCAGAGCACTGGAGCAGGAGCCCTCCTGCTCTGCTTCCAGACAGCGTGACCCCAAAGACAGCCCCATCTGCCTCCTGTGCACAGCCTCACCACTGCATGCTCCAAGCCTATGGAAGGTTTTACAGGAACAGCTGCATGCTGCATGGAGGTGTCTCAGTGAATCATTCACTCCTCCAGCTCAGAAAAGCTGGACTCCAATCACTATTAGTCCCACTCCGATGCCTGCAGCCAGATGGGACCGAGCATCCCCCCCTTTCCTGTGTCCCCTGGCTTCCCTCATCTCTGCTGCCTCTCAAACACCACCTTCATTCCTGGATGCCTTAGAGACACTGGTTACCCCTGCTTAGATTTGATCTATGTCCATGTTTGAGATGATATCCAGCATTTCTCTCCAGTCCACCATCTTGGTGACACAGGGGGACAGTTTCATGGCCAGAGCAGTTTGCAGCCCCACAGAGTTGCAGCCCCCTGGTGTCCCCATCGGGTCTGGGGCTGTGCATGGTCCAGGTGCTGTGAGGAGTTGTCAGACAGAGGGACATCTTTGAATATGAGGCATCCCCCACCTTTTGGGGCCACCCTGATGTTAGAGCTCTGATATGCCCACGTACATTATGAGACGACACATATGGACATTTGCATCTTCTCCCTTTGCTCCAAGAAGTTGCTTTGCATTGAAGTTGCTTCTCATGACTGCAAAGCTGCAGCTGCTCCTGTACCCCAACACCCTGGGGCGGGGCCATCTGCACTCCTGAGTCCCAGCTAACCCAGGAAAGACAGGTTATGATATAAAAAGGGGCTTCCCAGAGCTTGACTTGCAGAGTGCTGCAGACAAGCACTGTGTGAAAACAGAGGGGAGAGCCCTGTGCAGATCCCAGGAGCCGGCAGAAGCTGTGTAGAGAGGATGGAGCATCAGGCTGGGGTTTAGGAAGCACAGGCGAAGAGGGTGCCAGGCCCCTGTTTTGGTGGGGACGCCAAACTGGCCCCAAACTTGCTCCCCAAAGCCCCTGGTGTCAGTGATGCTGTGCCATAGGCTCTGCAGCTTCAGCTGTGCTGGCAGAGCTGAGGCAAAGGGGGCCATGGGTAAGACTGGAGTGCCCCATTACCCCACTGTTCCAGCCCATACTGCTCCTTCCAGCTCAGGGATGGACACCAGCAGGTCCTGGTAGTATGTCTCTGCCACTATGTCCCACTCTGCCACAACACAGACAGGGGGAGAGGACTTGTGGGGCTCAGGTGGTTTGCAATCCCACACCTCCCACCCACTTCCATACCATTATCTGAAGGATACTGGGGTCTCCAGTATTCCCATCACGGTGCCCATCTCCTGCACTCCTTTGGGAGTGGGAGCTCTGGCTGGGTGGAATTTTCCTCCTGCAGCATTTGGGAGGAGGGCCTGGGGCCAAGAGGGAAAAGGAGGGGGAAAACTTTTCTCTTTGGAGGAGAGCTGCTGATGGGTGATTAATGGCCACGGCCAGACCACTGAGCTTGTGCCATCTGATAAGAGGCCTCCTGACAAAACAGACCTGTTGCTGGGGAATTCATCATGCCTCACTCAGCAGCCATCAGATAAGAGCAGGGCTGATCCCTCCCATTCATCCTCTTCATTCCCTCTTCTCCACCCTCTCCTTTCACCCTGTTTGCCAGAGCGTTTCATTCTTAGAAGTGAACTCAGAAGGTGCAGGAACTCTCTGCCATGTGTGAGGAGAAAGAACCAAGGCTGACTCTTTTCTGGGTTTAGGAGCAGGGGCGTTCAGTCTTGTGCTTTTTATTAGTCCCCTTGCAGGATCTCACTCCCTTTTTTCTTTCCTTTGATGAAAATCATCCAGTTTTGAACAAAGGAGTCAAGCTTATAGGAAAAGGGCATATCAGGGGATGGCAATGTCCAAGCGTACACTTTTCATGGGTGACATGCTTCTGGCTGACAGAACTGGTTTTGAGTCAAACGCTCCTTTGGGCAATCTCATGGGCTCTCATCCAAAAGCCAGACTTGCCATGCTTTCATTAAGGACTGCTTTTTCAGCTCCTACAGGGAGGAGGCAGATTTTTGGAGGTTGGGGTCCTGTGGACCCCACTAGCACACACCCCACTGGCACAAGGTCTCTGCCACAGGGCTGCAGGCTATGTGTGCGTGTGTGTCTGTGCAAGCCAGACCTCCCTGCCGGGTATGGATGTGATCCCAGACCCACAGTGACGGAAAACCCTATTCCACCCAGCAGGCCTGGGAAGGGAGCCTGGGAGGCTTTTAGGTTATCCAGCAGGGCAGGGGGGAGCACGTGGGCTGCTGAGCTGCTGTGAACACGGGCAGCTCTGATGGTGCTACAGGCTTCTCAATCCTTCCAGCCTCTTTTCTCTCCCAGTGCAGAGCAGGCTCAGGCGCTCTTCCTGCCTGGGCTGGGATAGGGCAGGCTCCTCAGCCCCTCACCCAGCCATCACTGCCCAGGCTGTCAAAGAGACCCAGATTTCCATCAAACGTAGTCCTACAGACACACACTAACATAAAGACATATATATATGTTCATATAACATATATATATACGTGTTCCTGTCGTGGAAGTGGAATTTATCATGCCACAAGGGCACTCAATGCAGGGATCTCCAGCAACCCTGGGGTCACATTTTGCTCCAAGGGGAAGGGGGAGTGGACCCAAACCAGGGCAGGCACCATCCCTGGATGATGCCACCACAGACCATGCACGAGCCCCATGCCAGGGCACTTCCCACGTCTCTTCTTCAAAAAAGTTTTTGCAAGCAATGTGCTGGAGCAGATTGAGTTAGAGCCTAATAAAGCTGTAGTAATTTGCAAACTTGAAATGCTCCAGAGAGCCCAGGACTAATAATTAAAATCTTCCTCCTCCCCTGCCTTCCCCTGGAGGTATCTGTATCTGGCTGAAGGTAGCCAAGCTCTAGCCCGTCTGTCCTGGTTTTCTTTCCACACCCCTGCTCTTGTGCTTGCTCTCACTCTCATCATCGCGTTTTTCTCCCATCCTGGATGGAGTCAGATTAAAGATAGGACCAATGATTGACCAAAATAAAAGTTTAGCATGAAAGAACTATTTTTGGTTGAAATATTTTTGGTACTAAAAATGTAATTGTTACAGAAAGCATTTGGTTTTAGGATAAAGATTTCAAGCACAAAAGAGCTTTTGTTTTCAGTCATAGTAGCATTTGAATAAAACCAGATTTTTTTTTAAAGATAGCATTTTGGAGTTTTTTCCTTTCAAATTTAAATTAGAAACTAGAGTAAGAAATATTTTTAAAAATGAAAACTTCTGGCTTTTTTTTTTTTTTTTTATCAAAGCCAAAGTCCCTCCTTTTCCAAAGTGGCAAGAGCTCCCAGGACTCAGCAGGGTTGGGTGCTTGTCACAGCATCCTGCTCCTCCCTTGTCACGCTGGGAGAGTGATGGTGATTCCCAGACCTCTCCCTGGGCCAGTGGTGACAAGTGGCTCATGGTGTCATAGTGCTGACACTGGGGAAACCTGTGCTGTTGGGGAACAACAGTCCCTTTCTCCTGGTGTGGGGACAAGACCTGCCCCTTGAAGACAGCAACCCAGTATGGGGCTGCGGGGCAAGGTGGCACCTCTGTCCCTGGGTGCAGGATCCCCATACCCTGCTGAGCACTCAGGAGTGTCTCATTGGGCTCCTGGTTTTTGCAAGTTTGGGATAGCCAAGGTGTTGTGTGATCTGCTCTCCTGCTTGCCATCCCTTGTGCTCCACGTGCTGCACGTGGCAGTGCAGGATCCCCTCTCAGAGGGTTTGAGCCCCCCACAAGCTGTGACAGCCCCTTGGCCAGGTTTCCTGAGCTGCCTTATGGCAGCAGGTGCCCTGAATTTGAGCCGTGGGCTGCGTTGGGTGTTGAGAGGTCAGGGTGGCTCTACCATCCCAGCAATGTGCCCGCTAAGCAGGGATCAGCAGCGAGGAGAAACGTTATCCTGATGGGCCCCGCAAGCGCTCAGCAGCTAAGGTCAGAGCGCGGGGAAACTGTCGGACCCCTCGGCCTGCTGGCAATTCCCTGTCGGTATTTTTGTTGCCCTGCCTGCCAAACCTGCTGCCTCCCAGCTGGCTGAAAGGGAAGGAGCTGTAGGGATGTGCTCCATGCTGCTGCAGTTGTGCCTTTGAAAGCAGGGTCAGGCTGCACTGTGGTACCTCCAGCAACACGGGGGGAGCCCCAGCTCCACACACAAAGGAGGTGTCTGGGAGCACCCCAGCATGCACCCCAGCACTGAGACTGGAGATCAGTGGGACTGGGGCAGCCAGTAGTTCCACCATATATGTGTGCTGTAGCTCAGCCCTTGAATGCACAGTGTACCATTTCCTAGTTCACTGGTAGGGGATGGGTGTTACTGCTAAGAAAGCAGTTAGATGTTTCCTGAGAAGGAATTCTGGAAAGTGGTTAATTCATCTTTAGAGCTCCCAACAACCTCTAGCACCCCCAAACTCCTCAATTACAAAACAACAAACTACCCATCATCTGCCTTCTCCTTGCCCCCAATTTCTGAGCCTTCAGCTGATATTGCAGGCTGCTTTCCACAGATACAAGGACGCAGCCATTTCCTTTCCCGTGGGATGACTCTGCCCAACAAGGCCAGGAAGAGCTGATCACTGATGGTGCATTGGTGACCCTGGGTGCTGCTGGGCTCCTCCATGAACACAGGGAGGTTTAAGAAACTAATTCACTCTTCTCACTTTTGCTTCCTATGTCAATGGAGTCAGGGCAAAGAGTCAAATGTCGCCCAGCAAATACACTCAGGACATAACCGTGGTCATTAGCACTTATGTACATGTATGATACATGCTCCAGTGACTCACTAGGGAGGGGCAGAGCGACAAGGGGAGATCAGTCTGCCTTTAAAAGAGACCTGGACCATCACTACAGAGATGACCTGCTGCCATAGCAAAGGTCATTAAACCTCACACTCCGTGTTTCTTCCTGCCAGTGCAATCAGACCTCTGCGGAGTGTCAGTAAGGCCGAGCTCATTTGGAACCCAGCTTGTAAGCCTTGGAAACATTTGGGCAATACTTCGTGAATATTTGACTGACCTGTTTGAAAAGTGTAACAAAACTCGAAACAGAGAAGGGTTGCAGAAGCTGTTTGCTTTTCTTGCTCAGTTCTGGCAAGGAGAAGCTGCTCATCCTGAGCTTCCAAGCACAGTTCCTCTTAATGCGAGCTGTCCCATGTCAAGGGCTCTCAGGCAAGGAGTTTAGGTCTAAACCTAATGCTGACAGCAAACATTTTCTCCACTTGAGAGGCCATGTGGGGATATTTGCAGGTAAGTAGGAGAGTGGCAGGCATAACTTGCAATCAGGATCTGCCTTTGCTGTGAGGGTGGGCACAGGCTGGCTGTGCAGCAAGTGGCACATCAGATGTTGTCCTTGCAGTGAGAAAGGCTGTGAGCCATCACAGTTGTGGCCAGGCAGTGAAAAAGGTGACAGTGGAGTGCTGGAGCTTCAGATTTTCTCACTGTGCTGGAGCTCATCCACAGTCAAGGGCCAGAGACAGCAGTCTGCTGTCCTCAGTTTGAAGAGATAAGACCGAGCCACCCTGTCCAGTCAGTGCCTGGGTCAGAGTTTTCCCAGAGCCCTGGAGCATTCACACCCAATGTTTGGCTTGGCCCATGGTCTCTAACAACCCATGGTCTCATTCTGTACCCACTCATATCATCATCTGTCTGTTGGCAGCAGATTCACAGTTTGCAAGGATGCAACCCAGGAAAAGACTCCAAGTTAATTTTATTAGAGCTTTGGTTTGTTTGGATTTGGACAAGAGATTTAGAAGAGGGTAAAAGCCTGAGCTCTGCTTCTGCCTGTCCTTCTGAAATTGTGTAGCTCTGACCAGGTAGTCATCATCACTCTCCAAAGGTTTCTGAAATATCAAAGGGTGCTCCACATGCTGACTGGAGTCATGAAGAAATCAAGAGTAGGGCAGTATCAGGGATATTCCAGCTCTCCACTGGCTGCAGGGCATCCAAGCAATTTTTTTGGTGAAAAAGGACCAACTCTCTCTCTCTCTTCTCACCCCTTAAAGCTGTTGTTGGCAATGAACCCATCTTAACATTTGACTAAATATGGCAAGAGCTATGGAATCAAGTCTCAGGAGAATTGGATGTCCAAGGATAGTTGTTGGCCAAGCAACGTCTCCTGGGCATCACAGGGCCTGGGGAGCCGGCTCTGCTCCTGAGCATGTCTTACTTTAGAGAGATCAGGTGGGAGATGTTGTTTGGGGTCTGCAGGGACAAAGTCAGCACTGGACCCAGCAAGGAGCACTGAGGCCAGCTGTGCTAGCAGGGGCTAAGGGCACATCAACAATGCAATTTCAGACTGCACCCTACTCGTGACATTGTAAATACCTTGGTCACCCTGGGAGGAGTCCTGGCTTCCCCTGGAAGAGGTTCTCACCAACCCTGCTCCCTGAGAACAGGGAGAGTGCCCTGTCACTGGTATTAACCTGGGCCAGGAGCTATGGCAGAGATGGACCTGACAGGGACTGACAGCACACCTCCAGGACACAATGTATGTCAGGTACTGATGTCCTTGCTCTACCTGTTGGGATGTGGACAGGAGTAGGAGAGCAGGGCAACACTGCAGAAAAGCAGAGAGTAGAGAAGCTAAGGAGCTTTATTTTAATTGATCTGAGTTCACTGAGCCTGCCAAGTTAATGAGTCCCCAGCAAGCAGCTTTAATGAGAGCCCATGGCAGGCTTAGGAGAAGGAGATGAAAATGAGGGCAGAAATAGGTGGTTGGCTGTAGAGCCTGGTCGGTTGGGGCCAGCAGGGCAAAGAGGAAGCCGGGGAGGGCTGGCAGAAAGCATGGGGGCACCAGCCAGCCATTGAACATGCTGCTTCAGTGCTCTGCATTGCTGCCCTCCTGCCAAGCCCTGGCCTGGATCTCCTGCTCCCTGGGTCGGCAATTAATCCCCTGGCAGGGGCCTGGGGGGAAAAGGGGGTAGGCTGTTCCCCACCCTCTATTCAGCTTGGTCTTGCTTTTGTGTGAGTTTAGAGCTGGCGGCATGGGGGCTCCCGCAGCGAGGCAGCCAACCCCTCCACACAGAGCCGAGGGCCACTCTGGGGCTCCAGGGCAATCTCCTCCGGGAGATACCATGCTGACAGTCAGTGCCATTCCCGAAAGGGCTGTGGTGGGCAAGCAGGATGCTAGAAAGGAGGAAGGGGCTTGACACTCCCCCAGGAGCTGGGGTGTGGGTTCAGGAGCATTGCCCCCAGCATCCTGCATCTTCTGCCTTCCCCTGCAGACGGGAGCAGGCATGGCCAGTGCTGGAGCCAGGGCCAAGCCCACACCAGGCGAGCTGACCACAGCCAGGGCCCTGGCCGGCTCCAGGCACCGCACAGCCTGAAAGGGGCCATTGTCTGCCCAGGGCTTTGAAGACGAAGAGTCTTGTACAAGTGCCAGGTGGTGCGAGCACGGCATGGGGGCTCCTGGCTCCCCGGGTGGCTCCTGTTCTCAGCACTCCACACCCTTCATTGAGGGGAAAAAATAAATAAATAAAAAAGACCACATAAAGGTGGGAAGAAACAACTGTTTCTAAAGGAAAAACAGGTCAGCACCTTCCTTCCCCGCCCGTGGAGGCCGTGGCAGGCGCTGGGGGCTCAGATGTTCTTTGTTACCCGCGGGGCTGGGGGCTGGCAGGGGACCCGCGCCGAGGGGAGCGGAGCTGCAGTGCACCGGCGTCCCAGGGCGGCCAGCCCAGCTCCTGTTCCGGGGCCAGGGCCGGGGCTGGGGCTGGGGCAGGGCAGCTGCTGTGAGTTCACTGGAGCAGCACTTTCCCACAGTCTGGAGAAGTGACACATGGCTCTCACACATTCCTGCGCCGGCAGGCTCGGCCGCGCTTGGCCGGCAGTCAAGGCGGGAGGGAGGGGAGGGAGGGAGGCTGGGAGGCTTGAGGGAGGCTGCGGCTGCTGTAGCTACTGATTAGCAGGTTCCGACGTTGGCACCAGCCCTGCCCGCAGAGGGAGAAGGCACTGGAGGGGGCAGAGCCAGCCTGGGCTCAGGGAGCTTTGTGCGAGCTGCTTAACACTCCGGGACAGGCGCTGATCCAAGCTTTCCCCTGGGGTTTGGCTCCCCTTTGCCTGCCCGGCTTTTCCCAGCCCGCGGCGCGGTGCCCAGCAGCCCACGCTCCCTGCTGCGGCACGGCCACCTCCCCGCACTGCCCCACCTCCCCTCGCGTCCCGCAGGCTCCCCCCAGCGCAGGTGGGATACACACGGGGCCAGTGTTGGTGCTTGGAGGGAGCACTGGAGCCAGGAGAGCGGCACATTTGCTCCTGCCAGACACCAGCCAGGGGGTGCTGGGGTTTGGCAGTGTCCCGGTTCACTGGTGGGTGCTCGGCCAGCCTGGCAGAGCATTGGGAGAGGTGTGAAATGGGCTCCTGAGGCAGGAGGGAAAGGGTCTTGCTACGCACTCCCTGGGATGGCAGTGAAGGAGCAGCTGTCCCAGGTCAGAGCCCTCTTTATAGGCAAGGTTTGCCCTCACATGAGTTTCTGTTCATGTGCATGTCGTATTTTTCTGAATCTGTGCTGACTTTAGAGTCTCATCTCACACAAGGAGGAAGTCTTGGGGTCTGAGATCCCAAGAACATCGAAACACTTTGTAGGTTCCCAGGAGGGCCAGGTGAATATCTCCCAGGGCTTTGGCAGTCCAATTTGCTCTTAGCCCTGCCTTGCAGCCACGAGACTGTACAGCCCCTGCCCTTGCTCGGGGAAAGCCCCAGTGTCGGGAAGTGAGAGGTGTACCCAGGTGTACCTGGCTCCTGCCGGGTGAAGGATCTGGGAGCACACCAGGGCTGGTGATTCACAGTGTGGTGTGACCGGCATTGCCCTGTCTGCTGGGTCAGTCCAGGTGGTTCCCAGCTTGCCTCCACCAGGGCCTCCATCCCACAGAGATGGCAGAGGGCCTGGGGCAGTGGCTGTGGGACTGGGTTGGGGGGGCACTGCTCCTCACCTCCCGGCTGAGGTGAACCCTCCCTTGTGATAACATCAGTTTCCCAACCCTGCGGAGGAGGCTGTGATGCTCATTCCTGTAAAGCACCTGTGGCCTCAGCAACTTCAGGAGCCCAAACCAAGGACAGGCACCTCCTGCTGCATCCTGACATGGCCCAGCTTAGTGGGAAGAAGGCAGAGGCTGCTACCCCCTTCTTCTATCCTGGGGAAAACTCCCAGGCTGAGGCTTAAGAAGGACCGCAGTGTTCCACTTCCTCGTGCCAAGGTACTCTGCTCAGCAGCAGGGACAAAGATTTGAGTGGGCTAGTAGTGACACTATGCTTCCCAGAGTCTCTGCCCCACTGTCACGTCTCAAAGCCTTGCCAGGCTCCCCCACACATGGCACACTGAGCTCCCAAGGACTCCTTGTACTCATCCAGCTCTTGCCCAGGCTTACATGCCCACAAGTTTACACAGCTGAGCCCTGAGCCTGCCCCAGGGCAAGGTAGCTGATGGCCTGGACATACTGAGGCGACAGTGGCTCCAGCTCTGCCCCCCTCTGCCTGTGGGAAAGTCATCTCTTGCCCGTTTCCACTCCTGTTTTGTGTATTCAAGCCATGGGTTCTTCCCTCCAGAGACTGGATCAGCTCCAGCTTTAGGTGGGGTCTCTCTCGGTACTGTCATGCAAAAGCTGTGGCAATCCCAGTGCTACACCACTACCACCAGCAATTGCATTTACAAGTTTCCCAGTCCTCCCAAAAGTCAAAGGAGCTGGTTTCATGCCTTCCTCCCTCACCTTCGCTTGCTCATTTTGTTTGATTCCAGACTAACCGTGACCTTCTCAAAGGCTGGAAAGGGCTTTTCACCAAACAGCTGGAGGCAAACCTGGGATGGCCTGGAGATTTCAGACAATGCAAACGTTCTCTTTTATCTTACCTACCTATTTCACTCCTCACAATTAGCTGCCTGCTCTGTCTGCTCCCTATTTCCCTGTGGTTCCTTCCAGCAGCCCTGCCTCAGAAACATTTTGGAGGAGCAGCACATCCCCTGCCCTGTAGCTCTTCCAACAGCTCTCTGGTGGGTGTGGGTGCTGGCCCTGCATTCAGGCACCAGTGAAGCTCAGCAGTGCAGGGACTGGTGCCGCAGCTCGTGGCAGCCTGAGCTTCCAGCCACCTCTTCTGCATCATTCCCTGCAGGAGCTCCTTCTCCTGTCCTCATTACAGGTGACAGGAACCAAACATCCAGGGGGTCTGGCTGCTGCTTAGACATCCCCCAGGGATGAACCAATTGTTTTCAGAACTCCATCTCCTCTTTCTGAGTACCTTCACAAAACTTCCAAGAAAAGTTGAGGGGAAAAAAAGCTGACCAAGATTGTGTGTCACTATTGGCTGTAGGGACATCTAGTCTTCAGCACTGGGATTTGGAGCTGACAGGATCCTCCAAGTCTTGGGAATATAGTCTGAATTTCCACTTTCCTGCACTGGGAGAAGGGAAGAGCATCCACCTCTTTTTTACAAAAACATACATTAAAAATAACAAATAATGTTATTTTTCATTAACAGTGGCACCACTAATTGAGTCTCAGAAAGGGTTTATTTGCTTGCTATGTGATCCCCAGGCCAGGGAAATCATGGCAAAGAGGACCACAATTTTCAGTCCTTCTCAAAACAGTGGGGGAAGCAGAACAGCCTAAACCCCTTTAAACTATTTGCTTTTACAAGAAACCAGATAGTTACATTGCTGCTATACAAGTGCTGCCGATATGTCCTCTCCCTGCACTTGGCTGTTACCTGGCCATTTCAAATATTATTTTTTGAAAACCACTTCCATAAATCAACAAACACAGCCCAGCACCAGCAGAACAGCCCACGGCGCTGGAGAGCTGGTGGCCACTGCCAGTCACTGAAGTAGAACAAACTAGCAAGTACGCAAAGAAATGTGATTAATGAAAGACAGACCACAAAGCCTATAAAAACACATTTCTTGTTTTTATTAGACCAAAGCAACTGTATAAAAAGGGCACGTGAGCTCAAAATACCTGGACAGAGGAGGGCAAGGATTACCACTGCCCCATAAGGATGAGGCATGTGGATCCTCTGCTTGCCTCTCATGCTCCCTGCCACCCCATGGATGGGGGGAGAAGAGTCTCCACCACAGCATGCCCAGCTGGCAGGGACACACATGCCCTGCCGGAGCCAGCTGGGATGGGGAAGGAGGATGGAGAGGAGAGGCACAGCAGGATGGCAGCACTCATGAAAAAATGGGTGTTGCTGAGTGTCCAAAACTGATGTGTTGGCCCCACATTTCTAAGGGGAGGATGCAGCAGCATTTCATCACTTGTCTCTCATTCACTGGGGCCTCCAACCTGGGGAAATGTTATTTTTGCCTCCCCAGGCACTTCTTTTCAAGTTAAAAATAAAATGACCCAGCAGTGCAAGGGAAATGTTTATTGTCACCCCCCCCCCATTCAGCTTGGTGGAAACAGTAAGAACAGTGGGAGATCAAGGAGGGGACCAGCATGGCACCCTCACTTCCCAAAGAAAACAAAAGCTACTCTACATCCCTGCCACTGGCATAGCCTGGGCACAGATATTAAAAAAAAAAAAAAAAAAAAAAAAAAAAAAAAGAAAGAGAAAGAAAGCCCCTTTTTCTGCTCTTCAAGGCAAGATCTCCTCAGCGAGTGCTGGCAAAGAAAGGCATCTTGTTCAGGGGCTCTGAAAGGCAAGATGAAAGGGGAAACCTACATTTTTCAGCCCAGCCTGTTTCTGACATGGGAAAATAGCGCAGACAAGAATAGATAGCTTGTTGGCTCATTTTTTCCTTGACAGATTATCTGTGTGAATGCACCGTATTAAGCTGGGAGTAAGACGCCAGGGCCCCCCCGCCCTCCCTCTCCCCCTTCCCCAGCTACCTTGAGAGCAGCGAGGAGTGAGGAGCAGTGATTTGTGAGTGTGTGGAGCACTGGAGGTGCACAGGGCAGCCATCCATCACCAGCCACCTATTTTGCCACCCCTCGTGTGCTCAGCAGCCTTCTGCCCCCACACTCAGGCTTCTGCATGCCCTAAAAATACAACTGTAACCGTGTCGAAAGCTAAGCTCAGGTTAGGAGGAGCTGCACTGAGATTAATTTAGTGGTGCACCCTGCAAAACATGTCCCAGCAGGACCCACCACCAGTGGGTGGTGGCGTCAGAGCAGGACATGCTGCCATGAGGGGACAGGAAAGGGTGACCATGGCTGTTGGCAGCACATGGGGGCCTGGGTTGGTGCCAGCACTGCTCTCGGGTGGCACTTCATTCCCCGAGGGAGCCTGTTTTGGCTCCAAATGCTGTTGCTGTTGAGTTTCCCTCCCACGGTGGCTTTTGCTGAGCTCTCAGTAGCTCTGCAGCCATCATTCCTACCCCAGCACCACTTGGAGCATGGATCATTAACTGTGGCTGGCTGTGTGACCCACCAGCACTGTGACCCATGACAGCAGCTCTCATTGCCTGCTGCGGGTCACCAGGCACTGAGTTATTAAAGCAAATATGCAGGTGCCACACTTAGGGCTTGAGGGAGGCTCACACCAGCCTCCTGCCCACCCGTGCCATGGCTGAATCAGGTTTTCACACCGCAAAGAAAACAAAAACGGCTCAAATGAGGGATCTGTGGATGGCTGGGGGGAGGTTGGTGCTGCCTCTACGGGCAGCAGGACCATCAGCCCTGCCACTCCATGAGTGGGATCACACTCTTTGCTTCTGTTTGGAAATTAATTCCTGTCAGAGGGCAGAACATGTGGCTGCTTTTTCCAGCCCCAAGTATGTGCACCAAGAAGCCTCACTTAGGTCCAAAACAACATACTAGCCGAAAGAATGCAACTAAAATTCCTGTGCATTTTGGATCACCTTTGTCACCTGAGCTATTTGAATCCTGTTTCCAGGTTTTACCCCACAGATGGAAGAAAGACCTAGCAAAGTGTTTAAATGATGACTTGTCCTTCATCAAAGGGCTCCAGTAGGGTCTGCAAGCCACCACAGTTCCAGCTGCAGCAGGAACACAGGCACCAGTAGCATCAAAATGCAGCCACTGAGGCATGACAGGGTGATTACGGAATGTGCCTGACCAAACTGTGGGTCACTGAGAAGACCCCTTCTCCTCCAGCACCTGGGATGGTCATTGGGCTGAGCAAAACCTGTCCTGCATCCCCCTGCAACCGCCTGCATCACTCCAGCCCTGTGGCTGTGTGCATGTGTGTGCAGGTGCCTCTGCCCGGGCGTGCAGCAAGATGCTGCTGCATCCTGCCTGGGAAGCGTGTGTGTGTGTGTGTGTGTGCGTGTGTGTGTGTGTGTGTGTACCAGGAGGGCTGTTTGCATATGAAAGTGGCCGTGTGCTCCGGAGGGCTGTATCATTTATTGTATGATCTTATCTGGCGCGTGCCTCAGCCGCCCTTTCCCACACTCTGCATGCTCTGCTGCCAAGGCCCCGGGCTTAGGCTGTCAGCATTACCCGGGCTCAGCAGGCAGGCAGTAATTCCCTGAATAAAGAAAACATTTTAAGGTTTGACAAGTCCAGCATTTGCATGTCTGTTTTCAGAGAAATAACCATCTCAGGGGATTAAGCCCTTTTTTTTCCCATCCAGCCCAAAGTATGAAAACATTCTTGACATAGTTGCCTGAAAAAAGGATTTCTATAGAGTAAAATACCTTACGTCCTGTGTGAGTCCAGTGATTTGCTTTGGGCGGAAGGGAAAAAAAAAAAAACAGAAAAGGAAAAAAGAAAGAGACGCTCCAGTCCAATAGGTTGTTGGTTTTAAAGTGGGTGAAATGCGCCAGCAAGCGCCACGGATCCCAGGCGCCGCACACCCCAGGAAGGATTTGCATCCCTCCCTCACTGCCCATGTCTTTGTGCCGCACCGGCAAAGCCTGTCGACCGGGCTCCCCGCGGGGCTCGGGCAGTGCTGGCTCGTAGCATCGCTGCTGAGCTGAATGAATCCACACTGGCTCAGAAGCCCTGCAGAGGCAGGCAGCTGCCTGGGGAGGAGGGTTGGGGGTCCGGAGGGCTCAGCTTGCTTGAGACATGCCTCAACACAGGGACTTTGGCCGCCCATGCCAGGCATGTCCCTGAGGAGCACTTGCTCTCTGCACAGTTGAGATGGGCAACATGCTGCCACAGGAAAGCACTGGTCCCTGGAGGGTTGGGAGCAGGTTGTGGAGGGTTGGGAGAGGAGTGTAGCAAGTTTAGGGTGCTAAACATCGATTTTATTTACTTGAAATAAATCGGATTTACAAAGGGCTTGTCACCCTCTGACTCCAAGGAGGATGTCTCACTTTGCCAAATTCAGGCTCCCTGGAATTTAGTCCTCTGGTGCACTACTGGAAGGGACTGAGAGAGACCAGTCTTTGCCCTGGTACTGTGCTGGCAGCTGCCTTTGCAGCCTTCGAGCAAGAAGGTCCACGTGGGAATTACACACACATGCCAGCCTCAGGCCAGGCTGATGATGAGCATCATTTGCTCCTCTGGGCTCTCCACCACGGTGCTGCTCCACAAACCCGGGATGCTCCCAGCTGGGCTGGCTGCCGGCTCCCATCCCACCCGGGCTGGTAGTGGAGCCTGGCGCGGCTGTTTGTAATTTGTCAGGGTGCTTTGCCTTCCTCCTCCCACCTCCCCCTGTGAGCACACTGGCTTTCTTCACAGCTAAATGAGGCTTTAAACCAGGGGATAATACAGCTTTAACACAGAGAGGCTTAAAAAGCAAAAGTGAATCATTTCTCAGTTCTCCTTCCCGTAATCTCTCCCGGTAACATTAATTATGAGTTTGCGCAGAGTGCCCCAAGGCAAGCACTGCTTTCCCAGGACAATTAAAGTTACTTAATTATTAAAAACCATGTGTGCTGTTCCTGTGCGCTCCCCAAAGCACCGTGAGGCAGGCGGCCCGCCTCAGCTCACACACTTTCTCAGAGCAGCGATTGAAGCGTCTGTGGGAAAGTCTGCTCCTTTGTAATTCCTCCGGCATAATCTCCGCAAATCCCACCCCAGGCCCGCGCCCCAGAGGGCGAGCGAGCGATGCTGGCGGCCGGGCTCTGCCGCCGGCCCTCGCGTGCGGGACAGCAGCAGCCGGGGCGGGTGGCAGGGTGCCGGGCACGGGCGCTGCCGGGGCTGCCAGCTACGGGCAGGAGGAGCCCAGGGGCTGCCCGCAACTGGGCGTTTGCGGGGCTTGGATGCTGGTGCGGAGTGCGGAGGATGCTGAGCTCTCTTGCCACTGCTCCAGGCTCACAGCAGGGCTCGCCAGCCGGATAGGCAGCAAATGACTTTCCAAAAAAACCCTGCTTGCCAAAGGCCAGGCGTTGCCCTGACAGACAAGCACTGCTGCCCTGCTGCCTCGCTCTCCTCACGAGAGCACTGGGCTGTGCATCCAGCAGCCACAGCCCAGACACCTTCTGCATCCCTTGAAACACTCAGGGTCAGGCTGGACGGAGCTCTGCGCAACCTGATCTAGTGGGTGGCATCCCTGTATGTAGCAGGGGAGTTGGAAGTAGATGATCTCCAAGGTCCCTTCCAATGCAAATCATTGACTCTATGATCCTATGACAGCCACAATGTGCAATGCAGAGGCAGGTTCAGCTTCTTTTTCTTCCTGACTCAAGACATTTGCCAATCTGACGGAGGAAATCTTGGTCAATCCTTGCTCATAAAAGCCAGGGAGGGGTGAAGTTGCTGTGCAGTGGAGGCAGCAACGGCAGGCAGGGCAGCATTTCTGCCTGGCAGCTCAGAGTCAGAGTGTGGTACATGGAAAACAACCAGCAGGGCAGAGCTTCCCGCCCAACTCTTTGGGTCTCAGACTTCAGACTCTCTCTTCTTTCCCTAATCATGCATCATGTTTGCTGTCCTGTCACTCTCACAGCATCACTGAAGGGCTAGTGAGGACTGCTTATCTGTGGGCTGTTTTGCCTTTATCAATACTGAATTTCATCTGCCGTTTTACCAACCTGAAGTTTAATTCTGCGAGCTCCTGCTCAGCAGTCAGCTTTACATTTGCTGTCCATAAGTCCTTTAACCAGTGGTTTTCCCCACGCAAAGCAAATGTCCCTCTGGTGACTGGGTGTTCGGGGCTTTTGGAGATGTGTCAAAGCAAAAACACGTTTTGGAAGTGTCACTGCTCCATGACCAGCACAATGCTCTGTTCCCCATGTTTGGTGACCTGGCTGCTTTGTGAGCATGGCTTCTTCCTGCAAGGTAGTGTTGAGTCTTCCCTAAGTGCTGCATTGACCCAGACTATTACAGATGACTTATCCCAAATTGCCCATGATATCCCCTGAGCCCCTCTGGCTATAGCTCATGTTTCCTTCCCCACCCTCTGCCCAAGCAGGAGCAGCTGGGTACCAACACTGGCTGGGATGGCATTGCTTGGTCCCACACGTGTGCCACTCTGTAGCTCCTCTCTTTGCTGGAAGACATCTCCAGCAGGCCCCTGTTGTGGGACAGGCCCCCAGCACAGCCCCACAGGAAGGCTGCCACAGGGACACTGCCTGAGCATCCTCTCCAATCTTCAAGACACCCTTCAGCTTTTCTGCTGAGGCTTTACCTCCTCTGGGTGGTCTGTTCATTCCTCCATCATGCACAACCAGCACCAGCTTGTTGGCTGGTTTCCTGCTCCTGGCACATGTGCAAATGTGCTTAGTTTCTGTTTTTAATACCGTTAGCAAGTTCTTCCCCAAACTCTTAAATTCCCTTTATTGTGACTATAACTTGCCAAGGTTTCACGTTCAGTTTTAAAGGCTGTCTCCACCACTAACTGCCTTGTTCTCTTCTCTCTACAGTCACTGGGCTTCTTGAAGGCCCTTCTTGAGTGACCAAATGTGCTGGGGGCTGCCCGAGCCTGGAGTGCTGCTCAGAGTGGTGCTAATAGAACAGGGCAGCTGTCCCGGGGGAGCCCTCCTCCCCCACAAACACCCAGTCACCCACTGACTTTTGCCCTGTGTACAGCAGAGGCTCTTCACCCCCCGCCGCATGCCCGCATTCCCTTTGACAAAGCCAAACCAGCGCTGCCGGCAGCCGCTTTGACTCCTTGAAGTAATCGCTGTAATTGACCCTTGCAGGCGCTGAGCGCCGGGGGAGCGGGGCCGTTCATCAGGCTGACGGGGTGTGAAAACCAGCAGCTCTCAGGCTGGGCTGGCTCCTGCCCCGCCGGGCTCTGTCGGGCTGCCAGCGAGCCCCGCGTCTGTCCTCACCACACCGACCCCACTGCCGGGTCAGTGGGGGGGCTGGATGTGTTCCCGAGGTGCAGGTAGGGAGAAAGTAAGCAGTATCCTTGTTCTCACCAGGCATCCCTATGACATGAGGAGAGCGAGGCTGAAAAGCTTTCACCCAAAACCTGCCAAATTTAGGTCAGCAGCTCTCTGGATCCTCAGGACATGGGGACAGACTCAGCTCCCAGTGCTTGGCTCTGCACTGCCAGCAGCATCACAGCGTGGGGTGGCATCACTGTGCGTCATCCCTTCAGTGGAACCCACATCCCAGCCCAGGGTTGCTGCCATTCACTATCCCAGCTCTGGAGTCTGTAAGTGGCTTCTCCTTAGGCAAACGACTTCTTCAAGGCATAGAGCTGATGTCAGAGGTGACAAACATGACACATACCCAGTGATAAACCCCAGGGGGCTGGCTGCTCCTCACCTCTGCCTCCAGCGCCTCCTCCTCCAGCTCACAGCAAGGAACAAGTGGTGAATGAGGCCATGGAGACCGTGGTGCAGAGGATGCCCTCACCAGCCCACAGCAGCTCACCTCTCTCAAATGTGGCTCAGGTTCCAGTGAGCAATGGGGTTATTTTCTGGCTACTGCCTCTCCTGCTGAGAGTTGCCCTATGCCCTTCTGGCCCCAGTGACCATTTCAGTCCCATTTGTCTTCCCAGCAGTTTTGCCATTCCCTTCTAAAGTTTACTTCCTCTGACTCAGCCTTACACGTGTAGCAAGCACACTGTCCAGCCACCTGCCAACCCCAGGGGACTGGGCAGCAGCTCCCAGCCCCACACTGGCCTCCACATCTCACTTTTGTGGCTCGGGATACACATTTTGCAATGCTCCCTTTTTGTGTCCAAGTCACTGGTGAAAGAAGACCAGAGACTCCATTATTCTCCTCCAGCCCTCTAAGCACAACTGGCTGCTGTCTTTGCTCCTGTCCCTCCCTGTGCTGCAGTTCCTGGGGGAATCCTCACTCTTCCTTTTCAAAGAGCATTTTCCCACAGTGTGCCAGTACTGCCATGCACCACAATGGGCAGCAAGCAACTAGTATTGCCATGTCTAAAAATGGTGTCTGAAGAAAAACAGATCTCAAGTTAACAAGACAGAACCCTCCAGCCCTATCAGCCCTTCAAGCTTATTCTCCATTTACATCTCCTCCTTTAGCCACCTTACTTCCAAAAGGCATTGAAAATGTTGCATGTGAGTGAGAGAAATTTAAAGGATTGACATGCTGTGGGTTGGGATTTCATGGGATTATGGCTTCCTTCCCCCCTGTTTCTCCCAGAGGTATAGGCTGCAGTGTGACCGTGGGAAGGCTGTGGGAGGAAGGCTGCAGGTGGGACCTGCCTTTGCTGGCCTGCGAGTGTCTCCTCCCAGGAGAGCATCAGCAAACCAGGTCAGCGGGGCCAGTCTGGGAACTGGTGCCTGCTTTCCCCTGCTGCTAGCAGCTTCTGCTCACGGCTGTTAGCCTTGTGCAGGTGTCCGAGGCAGAAGTTATGGATCTTGGCAAACTGCTGTGTCCCAGAATCCCAAGCTAGCAGCAGCCAGCTGTGGTGCCATGTTTGGTACCCAGCATCCCAAGGCAGATGTGTGTTCATTTCCTGTGGCTGCCAGCCACTGGGGAAAGACTGTCATGCACCAAAGACATCGGGCCATTCCTCTGCTATTATCCTGGGACATATCTCCCTGTTCTCCAGAGGCTGTTTGCTTTACAATCTGTGAACATCAGGAAGAAATGAAATAGCAGTGGAGAATTCTTTTCAGCAAAGCTTTGATGGTGAAAAATGTGCTGTTGGGTTGTCTGTTTCATGGAATTCAGAGGAAAAAAAAAAGTCAAGGAAAAGAAGGAAGGAAAGAGAGAAACCATCTGCTTTTTTTCAGAAGTTCCTCACCCACACACTCCATAGCTTCTCAGAAAGGTCTTTTCTCCTCTCTGCTCCGCTGCTGTGCAATCAGATAGTCCCCAAACTGCCCCTGGGTTAATTGGAACCAGAAGCCGCTGTCACTTCCAAGTGTTATGAGCACAGGGACTGCAAAGAGCTCAGGTGTTTTGGAAAGGTTGATGTCAGAAGGGGCTGCGATGAAAGGCTTGCTGACAGCCTGTGAGGCGATGCCGCGGGAATGGCTACAGGCAGGGGCTCGGCCCCTCTGTGGGTACCAGCTCTGCTCCATCAGCCCTGCACTGACAGGTGATGTGACCAGGGCCACCCTGCACCGTCAGCTAACCCACGGCAGACACGGCAAGGCTGAACACCAGCTCAGGGACTTTGCTCCATCTGCTCCTCATGCTCACTCCGATGCTATTGTTTTTAGGACAAAAATAGTTAGATTTTTGGAAAGAAAAAAAGACCAGAGTGAAAAAAGGCTCTGGAGCCCTTCCTGACAGGGGACAGCAGGTCGCAGTGTGTGCCCAGCCTCCCGTCAAAGTGTGAGTGGCTAATCTTGTCTCAATAAAACCAGCATCACGTCAGGGTTATCAGCAGATGTCAACACTTTAATGGCACTGGCGGAGTCCCAGCGAGGTCTGGGGGTTATCCTGGCTGCATCATATTCCCACGGGAAAGGTAGATAGCAGGCTCCCTCCCTCAGGTACCCGTCCGCCGGCTGTCAGGCGCTGTGGGGCACGTGTAGCACTGCCGGCGCCTCTGCTGCGGCTCCGACGGGATTGTTAATGGGCTCTGTGCTGCCTGCAGCCAGCCCTTCAGGGTGTCCTGCCTGCCCACACCGAGAGGGGACGTGGTGGGATGGGATGGGATGGGATGGGATGGGATGGGATGGGACGGGACGGGACAGGACGGGACGGGACGGGATGGGATGGGATGGGATGGGATGCCTGGCTCACTAGCGGGCAGTGTAAATCTCAGCTTCCCAGGCGGGGCAGGTCTGTAAACCACAGCAGCTTCAGCCCCAGGTTTACACGCTTACCTTTACAGCAGGCAAACTGACAGATTATGCTGTGTACACAGACTGTGTAAACTGCTGTCGGGTGCTGCCCCATGCCCCTCACTGGGTGCCAGCGGGTTCCCAAACCTCTCTGTGGGAACAGGAGGGAAACAGGGAGGACCTGCCAGTGACACAGCCCAGGGTGAGCCTGGTGCACTCCTACGTACCCCCTTCCCTCTGCCTCAAGGGCAGGCCTGGAGAAAAGCGAGGGGGGGGCGCATTGATTTAAGATGTGAGAAGGTCAAAAGTTTTCTTGAGCAGAGTTGCTATCACAACACCAAACACTTCATCCCCCTTTTTATCTGCCCCAGTATTTATTGTCCATGAGCAAATACTTGTGTTTTTATAAATTCCTTTAGAGTGAATCACCCTTCTCCTGTTTAAACCAGCAAAGACCACATCAAACAGTATCACTCCATTTAGAATTAATCATTAATTTGAAGTATTTGACAATATTTTGCCAGCATTATTTTTTCCTCTCCACAATTAATAAAGGTTAAGCCTCGGTACCAACACTTTTAAAGGACACTCAGTACAGAGCTGTGTTCCTGGGAGCTCATGGCCTGAAACGCACCATGGGCAGAACAGGCACAGAGATGCAGGTCTGCACCCGGCTTTCAGGCAGGTGGAAGCGGCCTCACTGCTGCTTGCACATAGTGTGGAAGCAGGCAGCCGAGCTCTTGTGCTGCCTGGAGCAGCCCTGGGGGACACTCCCTCAAATGGGGAGTCAAGGTATGCAGGGGCTGATGTTAGAAACCTTTTCACTCTAGGAAAGCACAGAAAGGCTGATCTTGCCTAGAGGATTGTAAAAAGTGATGAAGTCTTCCTCTGCTTGCACTCACTGCAGCCTCTTCATCTGAAGCACAAATCAGATCAGGCCAAAATCTGATCTCAGATGCATGCATGTGGCTTCTATTCACTTGAGATGGAACCCAGCCTCTAAACACCACATTTTGTACTTTGGTTTTGGTTTAAGACTCAGGCATGTGTTTTGCTAGGACACTGCATTTCATTTTAAAATTACTTTTGACAAGGCCTTATGGCTCATGAATTCCTGCACGCCGGGTCCTGCAACACTCATCCCAGATCTGCTGGCCTCTTCAGAGGCACCAAATCGGGGTGGTTTTGCTTCCCGCTCACAAACAAGCCATGAAACAACCTTGATTTTCCAATGTTTTTGTAGCAGGGCATTTTCCTGTCATTCTATTACAACCCTTGGATGGTTTGCAATCAAATTTCCTAGGATGGTCTGCTATTTAGAGAGCGTGGTTGGTTGGTAAGTCCTGTGGCATTGGTTCTTGCTTTCAAATGAATGGGTAAAATGTATAAACACACAATGGCCCATGATGAAGGCAGAATACAGACAGCTGAACACAAACAACATAGAGAAGGAAAGATCAGGCATGGTAAGCTCACCACACCAACACTACCCAGGCAGGCTGAAGGAGCTCTGGGTCTCTGGCACATGATGAGTACATTTGTCTATTAATCCGGTACTTAAGGGGACTAAACAGGGGCAAGCTTGGGATCTTTTGGCATGGTTTTCACATTGGAACACTCCACAAGGTTACAATGTGATCCTTCAGCTCCCCTTGCTGAAACAAGGTGTTCTCCAGGTGCCTACAACAGACATGCTCTGAGTACACAGGTGCCTTCCGCTCTGAGAAGAAAGCAGGGACAAACTCCTGGGCATGCAGCACAAGCAGCCTCTTATAGCTTTTTCCTTGTCCTCTTCTGCCTGTGGCATCCAGGGTGTTTATGTCACAGGGGACAGGGAAGCCACCACCGTGTGCTGCAGGTTGTGCTGCTCAGGAGTGTGATGGAGATGGTACCAGGCAAGGCATGAGCACTGTTTTCTTACCTCTTTAGCAGTGAAATTGCAGAGTTCGCTCCCCTGTCGTAAAGCCAGTAACAAGAGTTGTTGCTTGTTTAGGAGGCAGCCACCTGCCAAACAGTCCCCAGATTTACACCAGAAGCCCCCATTTTATTGCAGGGCAGCAACAGAGAAAGCAGGGCAAAGCACTCCGTAAAAACGGACTGGGCCACTGTAGCATCCCTGCAGAGAGCATCTCTGCCCACTGTGGCTGCTGGCGTTTCTCCACCAGGTTTATCACTGTATCAGCCATGTGAATACACCTTTTTATGGCATGAGCCTTTCAGTGGACTTTTTGAAAGACAATGATGGGCCTTTGAAGGTTTGGTTGATCCTGTTTCCTGTATGCTCCTGAGCCTTGTATGCATTTAAATTTGACTTGTTAACTTTATAAGGTACTTCAGACTTGTATTGTACTGAAATTGGCTGGGATCTCAGTATCTCCCTTATTCCCACGTACTTTATTCTTAGAAATGCTTTGTAGTCATGTTATTGCTGTTGGGAGGTTTGGCTTTAACAGCCTCCAATAAAGATATGAGCCTGCGAAAGGGCACCAGTAGCCCAAGATTATTCAATAGCAGCAACAGAAGCACAGGTGCCTGCTGTTTGCAGGGCCTCTTACTCTGGGCAGCAGGAGTCAGACACAGCTCCACCAGCCAGCATGGCAGTGGGCAGGCAGCAGGCAGGGCTCTTCACTCCCTGGAGAACAGGACACTCCTGCAAAAAATTCTGCAGCACAAGCAATGGCCACTGGGCATGCTTGGACAGCAGCGGGCTGCAAAAGCTCCCTTCGCTGGTTTTATTTGCTGCCTCTTCCCGCAGGGCTGAGGCCTCACCAGTGTCCAGGCAGAAGCATTAATGCCTTCCTTTCATCACCAATACTCCCTGCTCACCTCCCAAGGTCCTCCCTGTGCTTTTCACAGCCCCGCAGTCATCCTGCCATCAACTAGCACTGATGTGAAGCCTCCCAGTCTCTTGCAGATGTCCCCCATTTTTGGCTCTATATTCTCTCTTTACATTTTGTAATACTAAAAAATTTTATCTGTGTGAGCCTAGGCTTGTTACTCTGCTTTCCATGTCACCCCTGGAGGATTCTTGCCTGCCCGTGTGCTCCCAGGCAGCCTTCTGAGGCAGCCGATGACAACACTGCCCTTCATTGCAGGGAGGGAAGGACAAGGCCCTTGAAATCTCATTTCAGGACATTTCATCATGTGAAAATAAATGTCATTTCATACGACATTCTAGATTACTTATCAAATAATGATCTGCCTCTTAATGCCTAGACTTCTGGAATCAGTGCAAATTAAATGTTGTACTTGCAAATGTATTTATTCATTACACTTAGCAATTAACGCATGATTTAAGCAATTCAGCTCTAAATTATCCCCTTGTTTATAAAACAACAACATCCTCTGAAGGATAATGTTTTCTATTACAGCAATTAGTAACACATCAGTTCTTGACTAGCTTGTAAAAGCTCTCATATTAGTTCATATGGGAATGATTCTCCAGTGTGATCTCCAGCATTGGGGCATGCACACAACTCTGGACCAGCACACGTGAAGCCATCCACAACCAAAGCAAATGGAGAATGCAGAGGAGTTTTCCAAAAATCCCACCCCTTGCTAACAAACGTAGATGGCCAAGAAGCTAGAGGAGAATTTTGGCTGCACATCAGCAAGCGGAGGAAGAAAAAAAAGGCAGAAAGTACTCCATCCCAGCATACACCCTGCTCTGCTGTCGTAGGTGTGCTAATTGAGGACTTCAGATCCCCACCTCCCACGTCAGGTCTGACCGCCCTGGGCAGAAAAACAAACAAAAATCCACCATGTCTGTATCTCTTTGGCACGCCTCCCCAGATCACCTCACCCGCCACCAGGGCTGAACTGTGCCGTAATTGAGGTGGCTCTCCAGGACTGCCGCAGGCAGAAGGCAGGGCAGGATCCGGCTCCGCAGGGAGGCGGCAGGGACAATGCTGAGAGTGCACTGCCACGCACCTTAGCACTGTGCCCTGCTCCCTACCCACGTGTTTGAAGCCGTGTGTCTGCTTGAGGTCGGTAATCCTAATAACGTGTGATCATCCTGATACTCTTGATATAGCTAAAGGACTAAATTTAGCTTTCCTATCACCTTGAATAATTAATATTGATTTTAGGAATACAACATTCAAATTATGTATACATTTCAATATTAGTGAGATAGGCTAATTCTCTCCATAACGCTGCCAAGCAAAACAAGACACTGAAGACACTGGGTAGATCAGGCACCAAGTGCTACTGATTCATCGTATCCTGGATTTATCAAGAGTCCATCTCCTTACATCTAAAGAAAGAAGCTGGCTCTGCAAAGGCTCTGTTCTCCAGTAGGAAAGTGCTGCACGATGAAGTATCTTGTGTTTTCCTGAATAAATGGATATGGGAATAATGGAAATGGGAGGGCTGGCAAGCTGTGACCCATCTCTTCTGTCAAAGGGAAATGACTGCTGTCCCAAGGGCTCCAGGACCAGGCCAGACCAGGGGGGCTGAGAACTCCGGCATGCAGCCCCTGTTCTGACTGTCCTGCCCATACCACTTCAACTGAGCTTCCCAACACAAGGCAGGGCTGCCCATCGCAGTGCCTCACAAAGGTTCCAAATATTTTCTTGCTATATCATTGCAGTTGCCAGGGTTTTGAGGATAACGTGCAGTTTACACACCACTCTCTTTGCTACCAGTTCATGGCACCAGGTGAAGAGATGGTGATCAGCTAGTGAATTTAACAGAAACCTCCATGACAGTGATCTGATCAGGCTGCTTTCTTGGACTGACTCATGCCAAGGAGAAGGAATTGTGTTGGAAAATATGATTGATCACTCTGCAGAGGAGCACAGACACTACGGTCAAGGGCTGGCCCCATGGGATTCCTGAGTCCGCAGTCGGTGAAGGTTGAGTCCCCAGGGAGCCACATGCCATGGCTCCCACCTGCCCTTGGCTGTAGGTGCCAGCGGGGCCAGGGGAAGAGGGCAGAGGGGGCACAGACAAGGGCTTGTGTGCTGGGAATTTGAGAGCACGCTGACGCACCCAGACGCAGTCTCCCTGTGCCAGGGACGGCTGGCAAGGCTCCCACTTCGCCACACTCCCGCCCACATCTTCCCACCCCCTGGCTGCACCAACCCAGCTGCGCACAGCTGGGCTGCAAACCACACTGCTGGGCTGAACTGACTTAAAAGTCGTGTTCTGGAAAAGCCTGCAGGGCTTCCTGCAGCCACAGCATGTCACGGATCACACCAGTGCTGCAGCAACATGGCTAGAGAGTGGACTCAGGATGTGTAGCTGATGCACGTCCACCTTCATCTGAAGGGTCTCAAGAGGTTTGCTTGTGCGTTTGGGACAGGGACATTTTCTGTGCCAGTGAGCTCTCATGCCTCCTCCAGCCTCACCATTGCCAAACTCACAGTATTTTCATGTATGTACCCCCTGCTTCACAGCTTGCAGACTCTTTCCATTCCCTGCAAGCACGCAAGCACCACAGTTTCAGCACAGAGAGAGCAGCCTCAGGCAGAAACACAAGTAGGATCTTAATAAATAAATAACTCGTCTCACTGCCAACACCTCCCACCACACAGGGAGAGGATGAGACCCGAGATGCTCCTTCTCCCCTCTGGAGCGTGGCAATGACTGAGCATTTATTTCTGTCTCAGGAGCTCAGCTGTAGGTCCCTCTGCCTGGAGCTCCTGTATCCTGCCAAAGATACTGGCTGTTGTGCTGGAAAGACATTGCCCTGTCACAGCCAGCAGACTGCAAAGTGGTGCTCCGGTGAACTCCAGTCATGTCTCATGAAAAGAACATCTCTAAGAGAAGGGTATAAGGCAGCTCACAACTTTTGGCTGGCAATAGCAGTGCCAGACACAGGTCCAAGCCCTGCCAGCAATTTAGGGATTTTCCCAGTACTTGTTCCCAGCTGCAACACCTACCAGCTCCCAGCCCTTGCTGCCAGCGGAGGACCAGGCTGAAGCCAGGGCTCTGGAAGGGCACACAGGGCAAAGCTGGGGCTGCACCATCTCATGCCCATTAGCACATGTGACTGTTCTAGCCCAACCAGCAATCTCTAAAGTAACATCATGGGTATCAGGAAGGGAATTCCCATCCACATGGGTGGCATTTCACAGCTGCCAAAATGCCCTTCCCGCCAGCTCCCCGGCAGCGTTTCCTTGGTTCAGCAGGATAGGAGCCTGCCAAGAGGAATCAGCTTAGCAAGAGATCCAGGTACCCTGGCTCTTGTCCCAGAGCCCTTCTCGGCACAGAGCCGTGCTCCAGCCTGGGTTGGGATGGGATGGAGAGATGAAAATGGTTCTTCAGAGGTTTTTCCTTAGATACTCTGGAGTTTCTCGAACTTGCGCTTTGCTACCCGAGCAAAGCCTTGGCCGCTTCATACCACAGTTTCCTGCACCATTCCCAGGGATGCCTCCTTGGTTGTGTGGGCAACAGAACAAAGGGCACCAGTTCCTGGAGCCCAGGATGACCCCCTCCATGCAAAGGGTGTCACCACACACCCAGCCTGACTCACACAGTGAGGAGTAAAAGGAATAAACACTTCAGTCTCTCCTCTGCAGTGGCAGCCAGGGAACAGCTGAAAGAGCTCCTGGGGAGCAGCTGCCACACAGCATGTCTGCCAGTGCTGGGATCCTGGGTCTCAGCAGGTCCTTGGGAAATGGGTACCCCGTGGAAAGAGAGGGCAGAACCAGCCATAAAACAGAGCTGCTGCCTTAAAACCAGCTGCTCCTGCCATCAAGGGAGTCAGGCAATGACGCTGCTGCACAAAAGCTGCCCCCTTTACTACGAGGACCTGGTGTGTAGGGGAGACACGTTCATGAAAGCTTTGCTTCATCTAGGGAGCTACGCCAGGAAATGAGTATGAAAATGACCTTGTCCCAAAGGTCTGGCAAACGTTTATAGAGGGGAAGTAAACCCAGAAACCTGCACCCAAAGCTTCTGAGATGACCCCTCCCAAGGGAGCCGGTTGGGTATGGATTGCACAACAGCTTCTGGGACAGGAGCTACGAGTGGAGGCATGTGTGCAGGGCTGCCCAGAGGAGACACATGTGCCAGGGACATGTCCCTGAAATGCAGCACTTGTTTTCCAGTCTTCAGGGTGGTGACAACTTTGAGCTGTGGCCAGGATAGGTTTTCAGGCTGTGACTCAAAGAGGAAAGGCTCGGTGTGCCATTCCTGGGATACAGCTTGTAACCCAGTTCTTACAAGCAACTTGGTTTCTATTTTCTGTATTTTCTAGGATCCTTCAAGCTTTCAATATTAAGAGTCTTGGATCTCTAGAAGCACATTTTGCTCATCTTGACTGCTTCCTAAAGGACCAGAGGGTAGGCACAGCCAGCCCTGCCACCTCCTCACCTCCTGGGTGCTGCACCAGCAGCAACATCCTATTTTATTCCTTCCCACCCCTGGGCCCATGCCCAGGACTAGTCTAAATTTGCTTGCCAACACATTTTTCTTCCAAGATGTTCTGCCAGTCAGTAATGCCCTAATGTGCCATCTAAAGGTTCTTCCCAAATGTGCTTTGGATAATTCCCAGTTTGCAATCCAAGATGACTGTTGGAACAAACAAACAAACAAACAAACAAACAAAAACATTTCAGGAGGACTGTGGGACAAGGGACACCCCAGTCCCCGGGGCAGCCCCTTATCTCAGGGTTTCACCTCCCCCTTGACACCTCTTTCACAAGGAAAGGCAGGGCTGGAGATGCCCAGAAGATCTGTTCCAGGTCCCCTCAACAATTACAAACCCCTTCACCACCTCCTTACAGCCTAAACTTGGCCTCACCACTTCATTTCTAGAGACATCCTTCGATGGAAATCCTCCCCTTCCTCTCCTGATCCCTGGGGAATTCACAAGTATACGTGCTTCCGCTCGGGGATCACAACCCTCGCACATGTAAAGCATTTCACAGCAGCCGGCAAGCGGAGGAGGAGATGTGGAACGGGGACACCAGTGTCACTGCCTCCCGCTGCCCCGTGCAGCCCTTGGCCGATGGATCTAAGAAGGCTCCACAGAAGCAGACGCTTTTGGAGGCCCTGTTCCCCACAGACTCCTCGCACACCCCAGAAGCAAACCCCTCCCGCCGGGCTCTGCAGCGGGCAGGGGCTGGGCTGCGGCAGGAGGGGAGTGCAGCAAGGGAAGCTTCTGCCAGGCATTTCCCAGGTCCCTGGAGTGGGCGAGCGCTGGCAACTTCTAATGACAGCCTGTTATCGCTGCCTGTCCCACTCTCATCCCCCAGAGACAACGACCTGTTGCCGGCAATTACAGGCGGTTTGCAGCTCCTCGGCTACCACAAACATAGACATAATTGCCGCCTGTTCTCACTTCGGCCGGGACGGACCGGGCTGCCCAGCCCTGAATTTCTTCATCCCTTTGCAAATCCCCACAGGAGGGAGAACACCAGCTCAGTAATTGTGATAACTTTCCTCCCTCCCAATACACACAAATATCAGCACTAGAAGAAATATTAATCCAGCAGAGAACTTTTTAGGCTCTCCAAAATTGTACTGCAATTTTCATGCTAATCCGTTGCCTCCGATTACCCCACGAAGATGACTGGGAAAAGGCTTTTTAGCAGTGACTTCCCAGTGCAGTCTCGATCTTTTTTCTTGCTCGAGTTTGTCCGGCTGTTCAGCTAATTGAAGCTTACGTCAAATACTGCTCATCTGAAGTTAAACCTTATACGCTGAAGGCTGTTCTTTGTTTTTAAATCAAAAGGCTTTTGGCTCTATCAAGGAGCTAAAAGAAAGCCTGGATTTGTGTTTTTTTCCGCAGTTTTAAACATGACACTCTCCCTTTTATTTATTTTCCTTTTTTTAAACTCTGAAGGCTCAGCAGGCAAGCCTCTGCAGGGACGAGGGCTTTGCACCGGTGAGATCTGCAAACATGTCTCTTCTTTCTTGAACTTTATTTTTCTCACGGTCTCTGAAAAGGCGAGATCGGGTGATACGTGTGGGATTGGCCTGTGCAGGTGCAGATCAGGTACAGGAGGAGGAGGTGGAAAAACATTACTGTGTATACTCAAAAAAAAAAAAAAAAAAAAAGAGCGAGAGAGACACACACAGAGAAAGAAAGAACGAGTGAGCACATTTTTGAATAGGCCAGGTCTAGTTCTTGGCAGGATGACTCAGGCTTAGCTGGCATACTATGGGAATAGGAGTGTGAGAAAGTCAGTCAAGCGGAGGGGAAAAAAAAGGATTCAAGTCCCCAGGCAATTTTTTTTTTTTTTAAAGTAACCCACAAACTGTCCAAACCAGCCAGCGGTAGCAGCAGCGCCGGGGACAGGCACCTCCCTGCGGTTTCGCCTGTGCCCCGCGATGTCAGGGCACGCACCACCGCATCTGCAGCCGTGCCGTCAGCCCGGCGTGCGAGTCCGGGGAGCGGAACCCACACTGACGGCTGCCCCCGGTCCTTCGTGTGCCATCGCACACCTGCCCCGTGCCCCGTGCCCCGCGCTCCCCCGGGCACCGGCAGTGCGCAGCCCCGGCCACACCTGCGGGAGGGCAGTGGCAGCACCACGTGGCAATGCCCGGGCAATGCCTCGGGGATACCCGGGTGGCCCTGGGGAATCCCGGGCGGCCGCGGCAACGCCGCGGGTCCCGTGTCAGGACGCATCCCCGCCGCGCACCCCGCCGTTCAACCGCAGCCCCCGCACACAGTAGCCGCTCATCCGGCCACCGCAGCAGCGCCCGGCCCGCCGCGTCCCGACCATCACCCCGGAGGGCCGCGGCCCCCCACAGCGCAGCCCGCCCCGGGGGCCGGCGGTCCCCGAGGGGGAGCGGGCGGGGCCGCGCCTGCCACGGGCGCCAATTAACCCGGTAATTAGCGCGGCGCTGCCCGCGCCCCCCCCGCGGGCGGTGCCCAAGGGGTTAAACCGCGGCCGCCCGCCCCGCGCCATTGGCCGGCGGCCGCCGCGCGGCGCGCAGCCAATGGGCGGGCGCCGTCCACGAGCGGGGCCGCGTGCGGGCGGCGCCCATTGGCTGGGCGCGAGTGTGGGAACGGCGGCGGGGGACGTTTCACACGAGCCGCGCGCGTGCGGCGCGCGCTATATAAGTAGGGGCGGCCAAGGGCGCGCGGCA
>JAWWES010000011.1:12082601-12134952 GCA_035583135.1 Lophotriccus pileatus
GCCCGCCCCGAGCGCGCCCGCCCGGCACGGCACGGCACGGCCCCGCACGGCCCCCCCGCCGCCGCCCCGGCGCCTCTCCCCGGCGGCGCAGGATGCCGGCCGACCTGATGGAGAAGAGCAGCGCCTCGCCGGTGGCCGCCACCCCCGCCAGCGTCAACGCGACGCCCGACAAGCCGAAGACGGCGGCGGAGCACCGCAAGGTAAGGGCGGCCGGGCCGGGCCGAGCCGGGATGGGATGGGAAGCGAAGCGAGTGCCGTGCGGAGCCGCGCCGGGCGCTGACCGCCGCCTCTCTTGCAGTCCTCTAAGCCGATCATGGAGAAGCGGCGGCGGGCGCGCATTAACGAGAGCCTGGGGCAGCTGAAGACGCTCATCCTGGACGCGCTGAAGAAGGATGTAAGCGGAGTGGGGCCGGGGCGGGGGGCGCGGGGGGAATCGGCGCTGCCGGGCCGGACTGAGCCCCGCCTGTTCCCGCAGAGCTCCCGGCACTCCAAACTGGAGAAGGCCGACATACTGGAGATGACCGTGAAGCACCTGCGGAGCCTCCAGCGAGCCCAGATGACCGGTGAGTCCCGGGAGGGAACGGGGAGGAGGAGCTGGGGCGGCTGCATCCCGGAGGCTGGGGGCATCGCAGTGCATGTCTGCATCCTCGGTAGGGAGGCACCCGGCTTTGCACCTGCATCCTCCGGGAGTGATGGAGAGTACCGTGTTATGTATCTGTGTTCTTGGTACAAGGAGCCAGTACCTCACCACCTTATCCTAAGTACTGGAGAGTTATGCGGGGCCAGTTCTGCTACTGAGGTGGATGATGAGGGGCAGCATGATCTGTATATGTATCCCCAGTACTGAAAAGATGGGGAGGTCACTGTGTTCTCTGTCTGGAGGACTGTGTTCTCTGTCTTCCCAGTACTGGAGGGCACTGGGAGGGCTGCAGTCGCAGCTTGAGCTGTGCTCCCCACATGGATCTGTTTCGGGGGTGTGGGAGGCACAAGAGCCTCTGGGGGAACTGTTTCCAACCTGGATCCCTGGAATATAGGGACATAACAGGACTCTTGGGAATTGGCTGTTCCCCATCTGAGTCCCCGATGCTGGTGGATTTGGTAGCAGAGGGGCTGTGCCCTCCATCCGAATTTTTTGCACCTGGGCACACAAGGCACACTGCCAGAGGGGTTGCTTTCCCCACTTGGATTCCTGGCTCTGAGGGGCTGTAGGATGAAATGCCATTGGGCTGCTCACCCATGTTCCCTGTAGAGCCTGCTGACCCCTGTGTGCCTTTCCTCCCACAGCTGCACTGAGCACAGACCCCACAGTGTTGGGCAAGTACCGTGCCGGCTTCAGCGAGTGCATGAACGAGGTGACGCGGTTCCTCTCCACCTGCGAGGGCGTCAACACCGAGGTGCGCACCCGGCTCCTGGGCCACCTGGCCAGCTGCATGACCCAGATCAACGCCATGAACTACCCTGCACCCCCTCCACCACCCCCACTGCCACCAGCCGCAGCCTTTGGGCCACCCCTGGTGCCACCGGGCAGTGGTGCAGGGCCACTCCCAGGCATGCCCTGCAAGCCGGGTGCCGATGCAGCCAAAGTGTACGGCGGCTTCCAGCTGCTGCCGGCTTCCGATGGGCAGTTTGCCTTCCTCATCCCCAGCGCTGCTTTTGCTCCTGGGGGAGCTGTGCTGCCTCTGTATGGTGGCCCACCCACAGCTGCCACTGCCGCCTCGCCACCAGGCCCACCACCCGGCACGGGCGACTCGGTCTGGAGACCCTGGTGAGGGTGGTGGGCACCGGACTGGACTTGGCTCTGCACCCCGTGCTGCTGGCACGGCTGTACATAGATTATATGTTCATATTGGATTGTGCCTTTGTACCATAGCACTCCCTTGACAGTGTTTCGTGTTTTACACGAGATCTTTTTTTCCCCTTTCCTCCCTTTCCTTATGTGACGCCAAAGATTGGGGGTTTTTTGTTGTTTGGTTTTTTTTTTTGGTTTGGTTTTTTTTCTTTTTGAATGCTCATAAAATAAAATTTCCCTTCCATTTTGGAAGGCCTTTGGAGATAACTTGGAGTTCTGGCATGTGTGCATAGTAGGGAGCCCAGCTCCTGGCTGCCTGTGGATCATGCTGCTCCAGGGCTGCCTTGTCCTGCTCACCAGGCTGGAGCTGTTACTCAGCCCCTCTGTCCCCTCTGTCTTGTGAAATCACCTGGTCCCTCTCCCTGCCCTGGGTTAGATGTAATTACTGCTTCTTTGGGAACAGCTCAATTGTTAAAAAGAGCTTGTATTTGCAGAGCTGGTGAATGTGCTGAAGGAGGCACCTCCACTCTGTTCGTGTTTCCTCAGCTGATGGAGTTAGAGTAGCTGTGGTAAAGAGAGACTGATTCAGCTGCCCGGGTGAGCCTCCTGCCCTGGACCTGGAGGAGCAGGCTGTGGTGTAAATCACAAATGACTCCAGTCAGTTGATTGAGAGGGCAGTGCCTGCCAGCTTCTCGTGTTACAAAAGCAGTGTGTCTCCACAGGACAAGCCTGACACGAGTGCTCCTGGCTGACAGGCTGCAGCAGGCGCTAGGCACCACCTCCACCTGGACTTAAAAGCACAGAGCTGTTCCCGGCCCTGAGCACCAGCCAAGCTGTGCTTGATGATTAATGCTCTGCATGTGGTTTTGATAGAGTTGGGCATTTCCTCTGCTGTTCTATGGAAAACACGTGGCCGAGGGAGTGATGTGGGGCTGTGAGGACTATCTCTCTATAATTATGAGCTGCAGCTGACCCCTGTGACTTGGGGATGCCCCATTTCCAGGCAAGATGCAAGCCCTAGATAGCAGTGAGCAGCAGTCTCAGGTTACAGCTTGCGTTGCCCTTCTCAACAAGTCTTAACTCAGAGCGGACAGCTTTAAAATGTGCCAGGATCCACTGGGGTTTCCTTCCAAATCCTGCTGCAAAAGCTTGTTGGATTTTGTCTGGATCAGCCAGGTGCTTGACTCTATCCAGGTGCTGGGGAAATAAAAGCTGGGGAGAGTGTGAGACCAGACGGATTAAACCTGCTGGGGTTTGACTGCCCAGCTTTCCTCCCTGCTCCCTGTAAAGAAACACATTCTCCTGATCTGAAAGTACTTCTGCGAGTGTATTTTGGAGGGGGGTGGTGCATGCCTGGGATCTCTCTCTGCAGGGTGTACTGATGAAGCTGCAGCCAGTGGCAGTTCTCTTTTTCAAAGGGCCTGATCTCCCTGGAATGAGCTTTCCCTTGTGTGTCTCCCAACATCTTGCTGGCCTGCCTGCATTGACACCCTCAAAGAGGCATCTCACAGCCAGGTTTAGTGTGCAAGGCTTGGGAATACCGGATTTGCTGTCCCAAGGCAGGTGTGTAGCCACAAAGGTTGAGTTTGCCTTCCCTTCCACCAGCCATAGTGTCACTTTTCTGCACTGGAGGTACCGAGGGTAGGACTGAACCCACCTTGTGTTCAGAGAAGCACTCGCAGGACCTGTCTTGGAATGCATGAGACCAACTCCTGTTGCTGGATGGCCTGTGTGGAGCTGATGTAGATCAGTAATGCATCACCTGTAAGAGTGAAGGCTATTCCAGCTGAGCAGTGTCTTCCTTTTCTGCTGAAGCAGTTGGTTTGGAAAGCACATTAGAAAAAAGAGACTTTGCTGTAGGCTAATGGAGAACACAGCGCAGATCCAGGAGTGAAAGACAAGATGAACCTATTTGCTAATGGAGTTTAAATAGCCTAGTATAAAGCAGATATGGCATGCTTGGACCGGTTTCTCCAAAGCTTTCTGTGTTTACTCTATCCCACAGCCTGTTGACATGAGAGCTCTGCTTGAGTTTGTGAGCTTTAAGGGGATCAGAGCAATTCCCAGGAGCTGTGCTCTTGGTGCCAGTTCACTGAGCCCGTGACAAATTGGGGTGACAAATGCAGGCTGTGGGTCTATGGATCATTGTGTGTGGGAATTGCCCTTCAGGTGCAGCAAATGCCTTCAAACTGGTGCTCTGGGATGAGTAGGCAAGGGGAAGGGAGGGATGGGGGGTGCCAGGGAAGGGACAGGGCTGAGCTGTGGCCCTGCAGGGGACTGTGCAGGAGAGGTAGGAAAAGGGACCTGACTAAATGCTGCCGGATGGGATGCGGCTCCTGTTGGCTTCCCTGCGTACCTTACTGAGCCCTGCGTGCCAGCACAGAGGACCCCAGGAAGGCGCTAGAGCCAGGGCTGTCCCTCTCATGACCACTCTTGGGTTGCTAGGCACTTTGCCACAATCTGATGGGTGTGTTTGCAACCCAGAAGGTGCTGAGCTGGAAGGAGCAGTGCTCCATCCCTGCCTACAGCGCACCTGCACGGGAGTCCGTGGGCAGGGGGCTTTGCCTGCCTCCCCCAGCACCCACCACAAAGCTTACAGTGCCGGCTGTCCCTCGCATCCCTGCAGCTCCCTTCCATTCGCCACTGCTGCCGTCCCGGGAAACCTGTCATTAAAGTCAATTAACTTTTCCCACACTCCTCGTGAGCGGCGCAAAAGCCCCTCCTCGCTTCCTCCTTGGCTCTTAAGTGCTACCATATGGCACAGGCCCCCGCGCCCCCCCACGCCCGCCCTGCCTTTGATTCCAGCCAGACAGCCGGAGCTTTATGATTTAAGCCGGGAGAGCCCTCGTACCAAGCCCTGGGCCGCTCTGCGGCCAAGGTGGTTTTTTTAGCAGGCAAGGCTGTTTTCTGGCAGGAAATGAATAGCTCCCAGATGAGCTCAGGAACCTGAGAGGTCGTGAGAAAGGAGCGAACCCCCGGCGCGGTGGCGGGCTGCCAGCAGTGTGGGGAACGCGGGAGGGAGCGCGGCTGCTGCCGCCGGCACACGAGCCCGCCCCGGCCCCCGCTGGCAGGCGGCGAGGCCGAACGCCGGCAGCCCGTGGCCGAACGCCGGCAGCCCGTGGCCGAACGCCGGCAGCCCGTGGCCGAACGCCGGCAGCCCGTGGCCGGACGCCGCCCGCACGCCGCAGACGGAACCCGGACCCGCGGCAGCAAAGCCCCCCGGCCGGCTGTCCCGAACCATCGTCCTCGCTCATGCCAATGGCCCGCAGCCGGCGGCTGACCTTGGGCTGGGATCCAGGCGCCCTGCCCGAAGGGAGTGTGGGATGGTAGAAAAAAGCAGCCTGGCAGCTGGGTTAAGATCTGGGGGAGCAAGGCAGGAGTTGGGGGGGTGCCAGGGCAAGAGTGTCTCAGGACCAGCGCTGCAAACCTCCCTGGGGGCTGCATGCTGCAGGGTGTGCAAGCAGGTTGAGGTGGCTGGATGCTGTGGGGGCCAGGATGCTCCAGCTCACTGGCTTCCAGCCAGGACACACAGCCCAGCATTGGGACCAGACCCGACAGCCCGCGGCTCTGACTTGCACCAGCACCTCGAGGCCAGCACCCGCCTCTGCTCTGCCGCTGCCCCTGGGGCAGTGAAGGGGACCTGTGATTTACAGGGGTGACATGTGTTTTACTTAAAACAAGTCAAACAAAAGCCCAGCTTGTTTTGCGGAGCACAGACTTCCTGGGGGGGTCAGCGCAGACAAATGACTCCACTCCCATTTAAAAAACATTCTCAGCTATGCCATCAGCTGGTCCTGGGAATGGCTGGGACAATCACCTCCCCTTCCCAGCCTCTGCAGCAGGAGTGATTTCTGATGTCTCTGCCCCAGCAGAGCTGTGCCCCAGCGGTACCAGCTACCTGTTCCAGTGCTTTATGTGTCTGAGGATCTGATACACACAGACTGTAGCCTCTGGACCGTTCTCCTGTACAGCCACAGCTTAGCCCTGTGTGCACCCACAGTGAGCACTGGCAGGAGGCTGGAGGCACGTGTTCTTCGTGCTGGCACCACAGTGAGGGTGACAAGGGGGCCGTGTGGCACTGAAGGGGTGAGGGAACTGGAGAGGGCGTGACCCTGGTGTGTTTGCCGAGGAGGGTGCAGGGGCAGCAGGGCAGGGCAGAGGTGCTGTTGCTGAAGGACAGCCATGGAGGTAGGGCTGCCTGCAATCTGTAATGATTAAGAAGCTGCTCTCAGACGAGGTTTATTGCCAATAAAGCCAGCTCAGCACAACTGTGGGGCATTAACCCTTATCTGCCTGGCGTGATAACAGCCCTGGGCTTTGCCTTCCGGCCCAAGGAGAGCAAACACCCGCAGCAGGGCACAGCACAGACTGCACCATGTCACCCTGAGGACACAGCTGACATCCTGCGTGGGTGGAACATGCCGCTCCAGCACATGCTCCCAAAGCTCCTGGCCCCGGCTCCCTCTGCCTGCCGCCCTCCGCACAGGGGTAAGCAGCAGGAGCCCAGCCGCAGGGGTGAAGGGTCTGTGCCCGAACTCCCGAGGGGTTCAGCCGTACAAAAGCAGCATCCTGCTTAATTAAAAGCAGACCTGCTGTAATGAGCCTGCCAGCATAACAGCATGGCTCGGGCAGCTCTGTTAGAGTGGAGCTTGGAACTCAGCCTCACCGCAGGACTGGGACATGAGGTGGCCCAGAGGCTTCGAGCCGAGGCTGGGAGCCACGGCTGGGTCACCGTGTGACTCCATGAAAAGCCACGTCTCTCTCTGTGTCCTTACAGCCCCCCCCCAAAGAAAGACAGTCTGTCCCTGATCCAGACTGCTGCTGCATAGCACCTCAACAAAAGTCATCTGTAAAATTGCCCCTGGAGTGGAGCTTCTGCTTGATCCTTCCCCCCAGGTGGGGTTATATGCCATCCCTGGACTGTTACCTCCCGCCACAGTGCCCAGCCACACTGGCACCGGGATCACCAGCGATGGTGCCTGCAAGGGAGACATCTACTGAGGCTGTGCCAGGAGGAGGCTGCTCCCTGCTCCAGGTCCTCGGGGCTGGGAAAGCAACAACCCTCTAAAGGTGGGTGCGCTGGGCTGCCTTACAGGAGCCTTTCCAAAGGTGCCCTGCTTTTTTTCTGTTGTTTTGTCAGCGGTTTTGGCTGCTGAGGAGGTCAGAGTTGTTGATGAACACACTTAAAGCAGGTAGTTTGAAGCGCAAGCTGCAGGTTGTGCCTTGGGTGGGGGCAAATGGCTGGAGTCAAGGATAACGAGCTATGAATGGGCACCGATCCTCTGTCTAACAAAAGACACGGGGAGCTGCAGTGCTGCCCGGCACGGGTGTGGCCGGTCACCCAGAGACTCTGCAGGACCCGATGAACAATGACTAAATATCACCACTGGACCAAGAGGCACATGCAGCACAGACTGTGAGGGTATGAAACTCCAGGGATTCCTGTGTTCAGGTCTCTCTCTGGCAGCACCCAGCTTAACCTATTATCATATCACAGCACCATGATTAAATTAAGGAACTGAAGGCTTCCACAACTTGTCCCACTGCAGAAGATGGGCTGCAGCTCTGTTCTCTGGAAAACATTGAGTTCTTGAAACTGTAAAACAATCTGGCTGGTGTCTCTCCTTCTGACGTTGGAAATCTGGACAGTGTTTGTACCAAGAGAGGGAGCAGGATACAGGGACACATGCCGAACCTCACGGTTACGTATCTTGCCTGGCTCTGGCCCTCACAGCCCTGTTGCAGCCCAGGCACAGATAAACCCCCATCTCTTTTGTCAGCACTGACACACATGGGGCATCTGCCAAACAGGGGAAATGGTACTGGGCCTCAAGCCACTCAGCCCAGTAGCATCCTCACTGAAGCTACAACTGGTGTAAAGCAGGACCAACACAGGCTGATCCTGCCAGGCTTGGGAAACATTTGGCTTTGTCTGCATCTCCAGTATCAGGCTGAGTTTCATCCCTGCCTCCATCAGCAACAACCTTGTGTCTGGACCTGGAAGACAACCTGCTTTAGTCCCAGCAGTGAAATGAATCCTGTTTATGGTGGGGGAGAGCAAGTGGCCCATCACCCATCACATGTAAGTACAGAGAAAGACCAGAGCCCTGCATGCCTATGGAGAAGGGACCAGGACATCCTTCCGGGCTGCATCTCAGTGAGTGCCAGAGGAGACAATGAGCCTGGAGGAAGAGGAGGAGCTTTGGGATGATGATGCAACTGGACAAATCCTTCCACTAGGCAGTGTTCCCAACCAAACCAGTCCCATGTATGGTGAATGAACAGGGAAACTGGATCACTCATCCCTAGCTCTGCATCTGGGAGGGCTCTGGTTGGTCAGCATCTGCACAGGGTCTCAAAGCAAGGACTCTGGTAGGCTTGATGGATGCTTCCTTTCTCTCTGCAGCCAAGCCTCGCTCCTCACTGTGAGATTAGTGCTGGTGTGTACCACAGCACAGAGCTCCGCACTTCCCTTCCCACGGGGCACTTCAGCCATCCTTCAGCTTTTATTGTGCTCTGAAACAGAGGGGCTGGCAGCTGGACAGCCTGGGCTGGTGTTTCTGAGCAGGCTCCAAGCAGATGTTTGTGCTCTCAGACGGGGCTGGCGCTCACTGCCTTCCCCGCTGGGCTCAGCTGCGTGCAGGCAGGCTGCAGGCAGAGCCTGTGGGCAGCCCCCTGCCTGCAGCGCTGCCTCTTCGGGGCAGCTCTCCACAGAGGTTTGAGAGTGGGTCTGGTGATGGGCACAGGGGGGTCATGTCTCCTCAAAGGGACAGGGAGCTGGACCACCATGGCCATGAGCTGCTGAATAAATGGATGAGTGCAGTGGGATGAGAGCCGGCAAACAGGCAAAGGGGAGAGTGCCATGGCTGTGAGCTGCATTGTGCTTGCCTATCCAACGCCACAGTGAGCACGAGGGTCATTGGGAGGCTCCTCCCAGGCTGGATCAGCCCAAGACACAGCCACACTGCTCCCCCCTCCCATCCTCACCCCCATGGTAGATCACTGCCATAGTGCCCAGTGTTTGGCAGTCTGGAGGAGCATGCTGTATTTGCGGCTGGTTAGCCATCACCCATGGGAAAAAGGACAGGAAAAGGTCTGATGGGATGTGTATGGCCCCCCATCCTTCACAGGGAGGCTCAGACCCCAGCTGGCCCCATGCTCGTGCTGGCAGCTGTGGGCTGCTCTAGCCATGGCTCCAGTGTCAGCCACATTTCACAGCTCAGAGCTGTCCCTCCTGTGTTAAAGCTCGACAAGACACCCCTCAAAGTAAACAGGACCCAATTTATTGCTTGCTGGAGTCATTTCCCGGGGAGGTCAGGGGGCTCTCCTTAGGGCTTGTGACAGCCTGCTAAGCTCTGCTAAGCCAAGGTGTTATGAGAGCACCATGGGCTGGGAAGAATAGCATTGAGCCCTAGTGCCTGCAGCCTGCTCAAAACCTTGGGACAAAGTCCTGTTTGTCTTCTCTTCCTCTTCAGGGTGCTGTGCTCTGGGTTCCCCCTCCCGCTTGTTTATGGCACTGATGCAGAAAATTGTGATGGCTGTAATTGCCAGTGGTTTGCTGATTGCGCACCCACACGGTTTCCTGGGTGGAGACAAAAGTCCTAAATCCCCTTCAAAGGTCTGAAAACGTGTCATCCCTACAGGCAAGAAGAAGAAGGTATTACTTAGGCATTTGCTTAAAGAGCTTCTGGATGTAAAATAAGACTGGTGCGCCTCAGGGCAGTGGCAACACCAGCATCCCCGGGGTCTGCCCTGTGACATCAGCTCACAGCCCCCCCCGTATGCCTCTGCACTGGGGAGGCAGCGGGGCACCCCCACACCCCCTCCGGGCTTCACCTTCACGTGCAGAAGGCCAATGCCCGCACAGGCTGCCAGCTCTTCTGGCACCAACCCCTCCGCAGCGCAGGCAAATTGGCAGAAAGCTTTCCCCGGGGGCTGAGGCACCGCGGACCCAGGCTGTGTGTGCCGGAGCCAGCCTAGCACCCCAGGGGACTGCTCCTGGCAGTGCCCCTGCCTCCAGCCGGATGCTGGCAGGAGACTTTCGAGAAGGGGGAACCCCACCCTGAGTGTGAGACCCCAGCAGGAGCTCGGCAGCAGCTGCGGCAGGGCTGAGCAGAGCGATGCAAGATGTCTGGGGACGGCCAGCTACCGGTGGGAGCGTGTGGGAGAGGAGCTGCCCTCCACGGGGCTTTGCCTGCGCGGGAGGGACCACACAGACGCTTTGCTGTCCGGCCCTTCAGAGCCTTGGGGCGCCTGGAAAGAAGAGCGTAGATTTTCCATCCGCCCCCAAGCTGAGTCTGCCTCCCGTGCTGCTCCATCCCTCCCAAAAACATGGGAAGGGGGGCAAAGCAGCCCCTCGTAGGGGTCTGGGGAGCTGTGCTTGTGTTGCTGGGTGCTGAGGTTGGTCAGGTGTTGGTTGCTGAGGTCACTGTGGCCAAGGGAGTTTTGCTTGGGACCCCAGGGATAAAGGAATGAGGATTTGGCCAGGCCAGAGTCCTCGAGGGCAGCACAGAGAGAAGGGCAGCAAAGCTGAGGCTGGTGCCAGCACAACACAGTGATGGGCACGGGGACACCCTGGCACCTCTCTGTGTGAGCCGGGGAGCACCAACAGCTCGGCTGCAGCCCTGCCAAGCCTGCAGGCAAGGACCCTGTGCACAGCCACGTCGGAGCACATTCGCACAGAAAGAGTAAAACTTCAGATGCCGGGTGTTGTTTCAACCCCGGAGCCTCCTCAATAGCAAGTTGCCCTCTAGAGACCTCCCCTCCGGCCGCAGAATGGAAGTAGCAGCCTCAGCACTTTGGCAGGAGCAGCGAGCTTTCTGCCTCTCGGCCCTGCTGAATAGTAGCAGAATTCATTACAGCCCCATTCCACTTCTCCCTCCAATTATCCCCCTGGACAATGGGCCGGGGCTGCAGCGGAAGGTCCCTTTCAGGAGGTGCCGGTGGCAGGACATGCTGCTGGGGCTCAGCCGAAAGCCCCTTTGCTGGGGGGCAGTGACCTGAGTCCAGCAAATGCCACTTTTCGGCCCGGGCAGTGAGCGTGCACGGAGTGGCAGAGCCAGCTCGGCACCGGGGACTGGGGGATGTTCCCTGCAGGGCAGGAAGCATTTGATAATAAGAGCTAGCCCCAGTCTGCAAAACACCTGCAATATGGGGGTATTTTGATAAAAAGTAAGACCTTGAAGGTTACTTTAATTAAGTAGCAGAGTGCCATTTTATTTTTACAAACACGGTGGTGGTTTGGCCCATCTGGCACTTCTCTCTGTACAGTGAGCTGTGGAGCCAGCAAAGACCACAGGCATTACTTGCACTGTGGCTCTGACTCAAGGTTTTGGGCTCCTGCAGGTGACATATTGTATCCAAGGTCCCAGATGTCTCCCTTAATGCACTGTGGCCACCCTGGTCACCACTCTCCAGTCAGCCATGTGTAGGTCCATCAGCTGCTAAGGTGAAGAAACCAGCAGCAATTTGAGGGGGGCGATTTGAGGGGGGATGATGCTCAGAGCAAACTTCAGTGTGGGGAAGGGGAGAAGGGGCAGGTGCCCCAAAGTCTATAGGTTTTGTGGTATTTGTAGCTGTGCAGGGAGATTTGTGCAAGGAGGTTTGTGCAGCCACCCCATCCCTTCCACTTCTGGCTTTGCAAGGTTTAAGGGCTTTTTGGAGGAGCTGACACCGGGTAGCGACTTTGCAACAGCAGTCCAATCCTGACACATGCGAGGCCATCACCAAAGAAGGCTCTACCCAAGCTGGAGACCCTGCAGAGAAACCCCGGGGGAGGGAGACAAGGGCTGAGGACGTTTCCGATGGAGGCAGACAGGACACTCAGCCTACTTAGTTTATCAGGAAGAAGATCAAGAGGCGGCTTGATTACAGTCACAAGGACCTTGGTGTGCAAGTATCCTGGCAGAAATAACAAACCAGGTACTTAAGAGCTCTTTAATCTAGCAGGCAAAAGCAAAACAAGGGCAATTGCTCCACATTTCCAGCAGTCCGGGTGATTAACTCCAGAAGGAGAGGCAGGATGCTGCGGGGCTGGCTGGGGACTCACACCTCAGCATCACCTGGAGCAACATGTTTTACCTTAACCTAAGGTACAAGAAGCTCGTGGAGATGGCAGAGGGGCTTATGGCCGGGACATCATTGGGTGACCTCTGCTTGGATTCCAGAGGGCACATCTCCTCAGCTGGTGAGGTGACCACCACTGGGTCCTTGGGACAAGGCAGGTACAGGTGGCATTGTTCAGGAGTAGTGTGACCTGGGGTGGGTGGTTCTGGCCAGGGAACCTGCAAAGTTGTTTCTACTGAGATTTCAGATCTTTGTGCCTGAGGGATCTCTAGCTGCTGATCTTCCAACTCCTGAGCAGAGGAACAATTGATCCTCTCTCTGCAAGCTCACAAACTTGACCAAAAACTCCTGAGGCCACAGAGGAGCTGGATCACCCAGCAGCCAGCAGTATCTGGGGTTGATCCCAATAACATGCCCTGGGCTCTCCCAGTGGACACAGCTAACAGGTACCAGGCAGCTGTGTCTCCATCATGCCAAAAGCATGGTGAAGCAGAAGGAGGAACAGAGCCCTTATCTCATGGAGTCATTCATATTTCTATTTAAGTCCCATTTTCCTTTAATTTTTGAGTTTTTCTGGTTAAAAATCAATGGCCTGTCCAAGGCCCAAGCTTCGGGAAGAGCCCTGGCCCAAGGCGGTGGCGCGGGGCCCCCCCGTGCAGCCCTGATGCCCGGCGTGCCGCCAGTGGGGCTAACAAAAGGCCAGCAGTAGGGCCAGCCCGTGCTGGGAGCTCAGCAGTGCCGCTGTTGAATAGCTCTTCCCGCACAGAGGAAGGCATGAAGAGGCGTAATCAAATAAGGGTATCAGCATGGTGCTCCTTGAACGACGCTCCCAGCGTGAGCCTGCGGCGGGGCCGGGTGGAGGTGACAGGTATCTTTATCCCACCACGCAGGAGAGCTCCAACGTCCCGCTGGCAGGAATTTGTCTGCAAATTTTCCCCCATTGAAAGGAGAGAGGGGGCCAGCGAGGCGCGGGTTGAGATGATCGCTTGATTAAGGCTAGGGCAGGCGAGGTGGAGAGCCAGGGCAGCTCCCAGGGAGCCGTGCTCCCAGCCCTTAACCTCTCCTCGGGAGACCGCAAATTATATCTGTTAATGTATCAGCCCCCTGGTATCCTACAAATAAGTCGTCTGGCTAAGTGTGTGTCAGACGTTCACAGGAGGAGTTGTTACCTTTTCATCACTTAATCATTTTCATCATCATCATTTCATTTATCTTGCAATACACTTTAACCCGGTGAGTCCCGGGGAAGGCAGGTGAAGAGTCTTACCAGCCCAGCTGGACCATAAACACGAGCAGGAGGCACTGGCTGCAAAGGGGGTTTGAAGAGCAGAGAGAAATGGTTTTATCAGCTGTCCCGTGAAAATGGGAAGCCCTCTGCCATGGACACAGGAGTATTCCCAGCCCTACTTCCCATCCTGCTCCTCTGCCAGCCTGCGACACTGGGATGCGCAGAACTGGGGTCCATTCTGCCGGAGACCAGGAGCGGCCGGAGGGAGGATGCTTCCCGGGTGTACTGGGGCTGGGGAGGGAGGGGGGCACGTCAGGCACTCCCCTGGGTGCCAGAAGTGATTTACACAGTGCACCCGAGAGCAGAGTCAATTAAGGTCACATTTCTGTGTTGCTAAACAACAGGCGGCTCTGGGTTCAGGCCCGCTGAAAAGGAAACAAAAGCCACCCCTTGAAACGGGGGCTTTGAGCGGGTTCAAAGGAGCACGGAACAAAAGGCGGGCTTTGTGGCTGCCCTCGCCCGCGCCTTCCCGGGCCCTTCCGCCACCAGAGACACCGTTCATGTGGCAAGGGGGAGCTTTTAATTGTCCGGCACAAACAATGCTGGCATATTTAGGCCGGCCTCATTACAGAGCCATCCGAAATGCTTGAGAAGCATTCCCACCGCTTAGCATAAATAGCAGAAACACTCTTTCACCAGCAGAACAGGTCCCATCTGCTCCCAGCTCAGCCTCACCTTGAGTTGTGATGGTGAGCCCGCAGGGTTGGCCCCTCTGCCCTGCTTCTCCCAAACTCTGGTGAAGGAACCTGCCTCCCTACCCTTGGGTCACCTCGCTCTAGCATACCTCCTGCACCCCACAGGAGCAGAGGGCAGAATCCTCAGGGATTTGCAGCAAGGGGCACTTGACTGCATTGGCTGCTGTGGCAGTTCTGGCTGGGGTTTGCTCTGCCCCCCTGGCTCCGGCAGCTTGGCCGAGGTTGCTGGGGTCTTGAGGGGCATCACACATGACTCCTGACTGGACAAGGCAGTTTGCATGTGGCCTCACTAGGTGCTGGCTGATGTCCCTCATGGGGAATGAGACAGGTCTTGGGGACTTTCCCCAGCTGGTCTGGGAATAACATGGACATTTCCTAGAGAAACCCAAACCTGACTGTGAACCAGGGTCTGGGCTCCTCATGGCCATAGCTGTTTCAGGTTTACACCCCACTACACTTCTCAAAGCTCCCTACCTTCCCAGCTGGTGCATGGGTGCCCTGGAGCAACCCGCCCCGGCAGCCGTGGGCACCTGGTGCAGGGCAGCCAGGACAGTGAGCCTGTTTCCACTGCGTGGGTCCTGGCAAAGAGCCTCATCAGCCCACAGAGATCAAAGCAAGCGGCATTTCCCAACCGATACCTGATCCTGGAGCTGGAATGGAGCCGGGAGACTGCCGAGTGCCTCCTTCACCGTTCCCACCACCACGCAGAGCTGAGTGTGCTGTGGGCCCTGCACCGCTGGGCTGGATTTTATGGTACCGTGATTTTTCTGCCAGCAACCTCTTCCTCCCCTTTGCCCCCCTTTCTTGCAGGCAACCAGCTCCCCAGACCCCACAGTTTATTAAAAATCCTGGGTACCTTGGAAGAGACAACACAATAGCGTACTTGTTACAGCTGCCTGGTATTAATGGACTGCCCCTTTTGATTTTAGAGTGGAACTTTTGGCAGAAAACCAGCATCCAAAAGGGAAAATGGCTGTAAAATTCAGCAAAAAGAGAGGGGGAGGGGAAATAGTCCCCAGCTTTGATCAGAAAAGCTTGAAGATGAATCACGGTGATGCCCAGGGAGATTTGCTGAAGTTTGGTTGCAAAGAGGAGAGCCAGGGCTGGTGCAGAGAGGGCTGGCTGGGGTGGTGATGGGGCTGGGGTGGAAGGGAGCCCCGGCAGCCAGAGGTTCAAAGGCCTCTGCAGCGAGGAGCAGAATTGGAGGATTATTCACTTTCTATATTTTCACTCCTGCAGCACACATGGGAATCTAATTGGCTGGGATGAGAAATACAGCTAGACAGCTTACAAGTGGACTCGGGAAGACAAAAATATTTGCAGCTGCAAGCCATTAAAGGCAAACCCAGCCTTGCTCTTACACTTTAATTACCCTGCTGTACACTTCCCTCCACGTATCAGAGCTAATGTCAGCCCCCAAACCTTTCTGATCTTAAAAGGACAAGCACAATGCCTGGCTGCACCAGGGCAGCAGCACTCCAGCACAGTGAGGGCTACACACCTTGCAGGGTATCAGGCTTCAGCTTTCCCCCACCACCCCAGTGTAGGCCCCAACACTACCCCTGCAAGGCTGACAGAAGCCCTGAGCCCCCTCAAAGGGATTAACTTCGCTTTCTGGGGGGGAAGGCATCCAGCCTTGTGGATTCGGGGCTTCCCAGGCAGCCTGTGTGTGTTCTGCAAGGTCCGGCCAACCTCATCCCAGCATGACCTTGCTGTTACAGCATGTGGCAAAGGCCTTTGCAGGGATCATCCCTGTCCTCCCACAGCCTCCCCAGTCCTCACTGCTGCTGCTGCATTTTGGCTGAGCTGCTTATTCCCCATGGGCCAAAAACACTTGCCAAGGAGATTTCTTTTATCGGCACCTGGATCCACCCCGATGGCTGGAGGTAAAGGGTGACGGAATGACCCCATCTCCTCATCTCCACCACGGCAGCCACATGTCCAGATCACTCTTCCCAGTGCCACGAGCACTGCAGGCTGCCCAGAGGGCCATGCTGCCCTTGGCCACAGTGCAGCACCCTGGGGTGCCAGCAGCACAGCACTGCCTGTGGGGGGTTTGGTGAGGGGTGATGGGGCAACCAACAGAGCCCAGCCTGCCTGGCCACCACCGTGCTGCTCCTGGCTCCTTGACTGCTCATTTCCTTTTCCACTGCTGCACTGACACCAAAGATGTTATTCCAGGTGCTGGCCTCGGCCCTGCTCGCTCCCCCACATGCTTCACCCCACTTCTCCTGAAACCTGAGGAGAACTGAACTCATTTTATGCCATTTTATTTCAATGCTCTGAGGGTTAACCTTGTGCCAGGCATTTTTAATCCTGCTATAAACACGGGAAAGGAGAGGCCCTGCAACTTTACTTAATGAGCAATTTTTTACTGATTTTTATGAAGCTTTGATGCAATCTCCTTTCAAATGCATGAGCTTGGGGGGAGAGGAGTCTGGATCCATTTTCAATTGAACTTAAAGTTGCTTGGCAGCCCTGAAGGGCCATTGCAGGACAAAGGCAAGGACCCCAAAAGATGGGGAAAGACCCTCAGGTGGAAGATGTGAATTTATGGTGTTTGCACTAGTTTGTGATGTTAAATCCAGGTGTATACACTGGACAAGGGGAAGACCTGCCTGGAAGTGCTGGTGCTGGGACTGTGCACCAGGGTTTAGGCAGAGGTCTCCCTGGTCCTGAGTCCCCACAGCACCCCTTCTGGGGGGCTGAGAGAACTGCGCTGCTTCTGGGGAAACAGAGGCCAGCAAGGACCTGCAGGGGCAGAAGGTCTCAGAGCCCATCATTGCCCTGGGGCATCTCTGCTGGAGCCATCGTGTGAGGAGTGCATGGGGGTGACGCAGCGTCCCTCGCACTGCCCAGGACTGATGGGTGCAGCACAGCAGAGGCAAGACAGAGCAAGGGCAGAGATTCAGCACTGCCAGCAGCCTCAGGGGCAGGTCCTGGCCTGTCTCTCTCCTGCCCCAAACCCTGCCACCCTGACAGCACAGGGGTGCTGCGCCCCAGGAGCCCACCTATGCCCCAGGACAGGTAGGAGGCAGCCACAGGCCTGAGCCACAGCTGAGGAGGGTGAAGCAAAGCCTAAATAAGGATGCTGGGCACTGCTGGCTGCGAACCCAGTGCCTCCCACCAATGTCCCAGCGGCAGCTGAAAATCAAACCCCAATGGGAAGAAGGTGCCTGGGGCCGGGCTAAGGGCCAAAGGAGTGATGTTAGCCCCTCCACAGGGTGTGGGCCAGTAAAGATCATTCCAGGCATCATGTCCCCAGCAGAAATTTGGTGTGAGCTGCTCTCACCCCATGGTGGGGGTTGATGTTCCCTGTGCTCCCCAGGAGAGAACTGGCTGGGGGACACACCTCAGGTCAGGGAGCCAAGGAGGTTGTCACATGCTTGGGCCAGCACTGGCTCTGCTCCTGGCTCTGTTCCTGGCTCTGTCCTGCGTGGCTGCTCCCAGCCCCTGTCAAACCCTGGGGGGCAGCACGGGGGGAGCAGGGGCTCCAGATTGGAACCACATGGAAGCACATTTGCAATGAATTAGGCTAGGAGCCAGCAGCTCTTGCTTGGCCGGGTGTGCAGCCAATCTTTGGGGATTGTCAGCTCCTCCCAGGTTTCCACAGCGGATGTTCCCTGGCCAGAGTGCAGCTGGGCTCTGCACTGAGCTGTAGCCAAGGCAGCCCAGAAGGAGATGAGCACACGCGCAGGGAGGGACTCCTGCCCACACGCACAGCCCCACTGAGTCCAGCGGGCCCCCACATGCTCCCAGCCTGGCCTGGGAATGGTTTTGGGGGAAGAGGATGCACCAGTGCTCTGGAGGCAAGGAGATAGTGGTGCACAGGAGGGATTATTTAGCCACTTCCCAACCTGGCAGCCCCAGGGTGAAAGGATAGCTGCAGTGGGCATCATGTCTCCCTGCCTGCCCTGACTTACCAGTTCCTCAAGCTGCACCCGAAATTCAGCAGCTGCGGAGCCCTGGCTCAGGTGTTGGTGTGAAATCGTATCTTGGGGTACCTGAGAAAAGGGCTGACTCAAAAGATGGGGAAGAAAAGCTCCACCTGAAAGTCCTCATGGGGGGCGAGAGGGTTAAGTCAGTGGTTCAGAAAGGCTTCGAGTGTGCATGTCAAAGAATGACACTAACAACTCATGTGACAACCTGCCAGGAAAACTTTTCAGATCATAATTCGCATAGCGTTTGTATCATGTTCCCTTCCTGTTTAAAAAGGCAATATGGAAACCGTGCAAGGGGTTATTTGCTGGTCAGGCCGATCTGCTGGTTATGCTCCCTGTCACGCGCGTCCCTTTAGGAAGTGATGCCACTGTGAGGGACATAAGTTCTAAGAATAACACCATCCCATGCACTAGTCTCCAGTTCCCTTTGTTCTAATTACTCATTCCCAATCATAGAAAAATGGCTAATCATCAGCAGTGGGTGCATACTAAGCCCCTGCAAGAGCAAGAAATTGGGCTACCCCCCACATACACACCACCTGACAATATTCCCTGGTGGTGTGTCCTACTGATGGCAGAGGACAGAGAGGGTGTGCTGCCTTTCTGTGCCCATCCCAGCTGTTTCAGTCTTCACACACCCATCAGCAGTGTTCCCCTGATCCTGCCCCACCTCTAAAGGACAAATCCCAGGGGCACCCAGAGCCCCTGCGCAGCTGCAGACCCACAGCACAGTGCTCAGCTGGATGTGTGGGGGCCCCAGTGGCACTGTGGCTCTCTGATAAGGCCATGTCTGTCTCTTGTTTCGTGAGTGAGGGTATTTATGAAATGACAGGCTGCAGTGTTAATCTCTGTTTGGCAAGGGAGCGCTCCAGCAGTGTGGCAGCTGGGCACAGCCGGCAAAAACTTCTTTCTGCAGTCAGGGCAGGAAGGTGCTTGGGGAGGTCCTGGAGATCAGCCCGTCTGCCAGTGGCTTTCACCTCCCGCACTTTGCACAGCCTCTGCTCCCTGACTTCCACGTTGTCCATGCCCAGCTCTGGGCACAGAGGGGCTGGGGCAGGAACTGCCTGTGCATGGGCATCCTCACCGGGTCAGTTGACCTGAGCCCCACATGTGCTCCCATGATGGCCCCGGAACAACAACGGCCAAAACATGACTCCCCCTTGGATTTTTTAACACCCGCATAGCGCTGGTGAAGGAAGGGAGGCCACCGCCAGGGAACATCTGGGCTCCATTGCTCATTGTCTGGCAATTAATGTCAGCGCTGAAGACAGAAGGGACGTCAGATATTAAATAAACACGACCGCACTCTGCAGACCAAACCAGTGCCCCTGGGGAAGGCACACACGCACCCACACCCACAGCTCCCCCCGCACGGCCCCGGCCAGGGCGCGGGACGGGAGGCTCGCCGCACACACGTGTGTGACACAGCCACACGCTCGCCCGCTCCCACACGGCTCCGGTTTCATGTCAGCAAAGGCAGAGCAGGGGAAAAAATAGAGCTCCTTTTCCGTTTTGGTTTTCCAGGAGGCAGATTACATCTGCAAGTGTAGAAGCCACCAAAAACCTTACCCCATGAAACAGGGGAATGCACAGAAGGTGGTCAGAGACCCTCGGGGGCTGGGCTGGTACCCCCCATCCAGAGCTGCTGCCTGGAGTCTCACCCCTGGGCTGGACACATGCCTGCAGCAAGGAGCAGCCACGTGCCATTCCCCATGGGAACACAGCACACGTGGGGCCGTGCGGGCTGTGTCCTGCCTTTACCTGTGAACTCAGCCCCTCCTGCTGCCCCCACAGTCCCAGCGCAGCCTGACATCCCACAGGTTTCTGTGCATCCTGCCAGCCCAGCCAACGGGAATGGACAATCCCACCCTCCCTTCCACTAGGCTGTTAAAGGCTGTGTTTCCTCCCTCTCCAACTTTGATGGGCACCTAAAGGCTTTTCTCCCACCCTTTCCCGTGCTCTGAAGAAGAGCAAGCATGAGAGCAGCTGGACCCTCAGAGAACAGGGAAGGCTGCCTGGCCACTGTGTGGTGACAGACATGTGCCACAGGACAGCTCTAGTGAATGCCAGCCCCAGGGCTGAGAGAGCCCACGCACCTTTTAGTTCACAGGCCGGGGCACCTATGCACCACAGCTGTCTGGTGCCAGGCACAGGTGTCCAGCCCAGCTCACAGGCCATGCTGGCCAGGCCAAGAGCAGGACCTGGGTGCACCATTATCCCTGGGTGCAGCATTATCCCTGGATGCACCATTATCCCTGGGTGCAGCATTATCCCTGGGTGCAGGCGGTGGCACTGAGCTGCTCTGATGTGTGTGTAAGAGTCCCACGACAACACTGGGATAAGGCACAGACCACTGCATGCCATGCAGGTGTGCAGGATGCTCTTGACTTCTGTCCACTGCTGCTACTTTTGCTGCATCACTGAAGTTTCCTCCATCCTGGCATCTTCCGTTAAACAGGGCACGTTTCAGCAAGGCACATTCACCCTGCGCAAGTGCAGGGGCAAAAGCAAACCACAGCATGCTGGTAGGTGCCCAGACTCAGCCTGGGTGGTCTCCCAACCCTCCTGACCTTAAACTTCTGGGTCCTGTAAAGGGCAATGTGGAAAGGGTTGGCCAGTGAAACGTGTCCTGTCACACAGGAGAGGAGCATGGCACCAGCCAAGGGCAGCACACAGGGCCTCCTGCTTCTGTGTGCGGCAGGGACTCATTAGCTCAGCGCTGGCTGTGCCTACTTTATTCTCTGGCAGCTTTTGTTCCCTTCCAGAAATGTAGTCTCTCTCTCCCTTGCCCTTAGCCCCTTTTAATATTAAGGTCAATAGGTTGACGATTAAGCAGGAAAAGGGCATGAAGAATCAACCAAATTAAATCTTGTGTGCAAACAGGTGGGTGTGAAATTTCAATCAATGGCTGGTTTTAGCAGGGACCCCTGGGATCAAGATTTCCCAGGGGAAGCCTGGGCAGCCCCAGGGGGATTTTGGTACAAAAACTCCAGACATGGGAGAATAGAAAAAAGTCTTCTCAAAAACCAATATTGACAAGGTCCCTGTGTTTGCACCCCAGCTTTCCCCGGCAGCACAAAGGGAGATGATTATCCCGGGTCCAGGGGGGAGGGGATGACGGGAGCTCAAAGGTGAGCCAGGCCCCCCTCCGGCTCCCTCGGCCCCAGCTCCTCCACTTAATCCCCCTCTCGTCCAAGCTTTGAAGTCGCCAGAGGTCGAATATGGGATGTAAATCACGTTAGCCGCAGTGTGTGATCACAACGCCGCTGAGAGACAATGCCGTGCTTCCCCCGGTGCCCGGGCATCCCGCCGAGCCGCGGCCGGCGCTGGGCTATAAACATCCCCGGGCTGCGGACGAGAGCGGGGACCGAGGGTGGGCTGCGGCAGGGGCACTCACGGCAGGCGGGAGAGATCCTTGTGCTCCGCCGGGAGCGGCACCCACCGTGGGCACTGGCGCCCAGCGGCCGTGGGGCTGCCGATAGCGGGAGGCGCGTCCCTGGCATTAATTAGCGAGGGCTGCGGCTGCGGAGCAATGGAAAACACGAGCCGTTCGCTGGGCGTTGGTTCCCGGGGCCGTCCCGCAGCGCTGCACATCTTGTAAGCATTAGCATCACGTAAGGGGAGCCTGCACAGAAGGAGCTGGGGTTTATTGGGCTGTAAACTGCGCTGTTCCCGTTACAGTAACGACAATGCGGGTGAAGAAATGTGCCTTTAGCACACGAGGCTTGGGAGCCAGGTGTGCCGGAAGGAAACAGCAGGATTTGGAGGCTCTGCTGTCACTAGTGGGGTAATAGAGAAACAAAGCAGGCGTGGGAGGAAGCAGGAGGAAGCACTAAGGAGATGCTACCCTTGCCCCCAGGGCTGCTGTGCCTTCCAGCCCTTTGCATTTAACTGCCCCAGACCCTGCCTGCCGGTGTTCAGTTCCCCTGCTCCCTCATGTGGGGCTGCACACCCTGCCCTCCACCTGGGAAGTTCAGACCCAGGGTGCAAGAGGTGACAGGGAGACAGCAAGTAACTGCTGGCTCCTTGGCTCTGGTTAGATGCCCTTCACTCTGCCTTGCTCCAGCACTTCCTCTGCCTCTCACGATACCCGAGAAGATGTGGCACAGGGGGTTTGCTGCCTGAAACAGAACAAAGGCACTGTCACCCAGAGGAGGAACCCTGAGCACCAAGAGCTTCCTTGCCCTGTGGAAAAGTCACCTATGTTTAATTTTCCCTTAGTCAAGGAAGCAGCCTCCACTCCAGTGACAGTGGACCCTAACAATTAACCCATTTCCTATTTTCCCACTACCAAAAATGCATCCATTCCCTGCAGGCAGCAAGTTGGCTGTTTAAAGTCTTTTTTCACCATTTCACACCCAAACCAGGACTGTTTGTCCAAGACCAGCACAGATCTGGATGAATTGCATTTCAGGCATGTCCCTATTAGTCTGGCTCTAAATGCCCCTGGTTTCTCCCTGGAGCTGCCACCTGTTTTGGTGGCCCCGGCAGACTTTGCCAAGCGGGTGCCTGGTGGGAAACACATGACTTGTCATCCTCCCCACCTGGTGACAAGTGACAGAGAGGGTCATGGGTGATGCCAGGGAAATGAAACCCATGGCATCAAACCTCTGCGCACACCCACTAACAGGCACCAGGCACAGGTATCAACCCAGCTCAGCCCTGACCCCCGGGCTCCCATCCACTGCCCTGCAGCTGGAGGGACTGCTCCATTGTTGCTCTCTGCTGCAGTGCCAAGCACAGGAGCCTGGCAGTCAGAAAATATCTGCTTTCAAAGCCCTTTTTCTTTCTTCTTAATTGGGAGACCAGATGATTTTTTTTTTTTTTTAACAAAAATATGTTGTTATTGTGGAAAATATCTGCTCTCCACAGAAAATGTCTTGCATTCGCTGTACACATTGTGGACCATACCAGAAAACATCTGATGTGCTTCCAAAACCGCCGGGGCATTTCTTTTCTCACTAGAGTGGAAATTTTCTTCAGGAAACAAGTTTTACCTAGTTTGCACTGACATTGGCTGCAGCAGAAAGCAAGCAGCTCTGTCCCCATGTCACCCCTCCATCTCCAGGAGGTGGCACTGTGGCATGACCAGGCACCCAAACCTGCACACAAACCCTGGCATTAGCCCAAGATTTGGCCCAAGTCCCAACTACCAACACCCTCCCAAGCCAGACCAAAGGGGAACCACAGCTTTTGGGGCAATATGATACCTGTTTGAGAAACACAGAGAAAAACATTTTATTTTAGTCCTATCAACAGCTCCCTGGTGCCATGTGAGAGCCAAGGGGAGCATAGTGTGCCCACCCTCCTGGGCACTTATGGAAGATGCCTTTTTCTGCCCCACCACGTGAGTCGGCCTGTACTGCAGCACCCCTGTTTGGCCAAAATCATAAGAAAGGTCTGGAATTTAATGTGGAATAGCGATGTTAGAATATTAGACCTGGAAAAGTGACCTGACTTTATCAGCATATCTTCTGCCCATATTGCTGATATTTCACAGTGTGAAGTACTAAGAATGCCCAAGATAAACGTGTTTAACATTAGTCAGTATGGCTGTACAGCATCAACATGAATTGAAAGTTTATCAAGCAAAGTCAAAACTAAACATTGCCATTTCAGTTTTAAAGACATCCAGGTCTTTAAAATTCATCTGTGATTAACATAGATGTTAGGATGGTGATTACAGCAACTCTACCCATAGGTTTTCCCACTGTGTCTGTAGCACAAGGTAGGATGCACCTGAAGACGACTCTTCTGGTCCCTCCAGAACAGCTCCAGCTGGATCTGAGTCTGACAGCCCAGGACCTAAACTCTGACTGTACTCTTGGGGTGGGGACTATTACTTAGCTCTGTTTCCCTCAGCAAATCTTCCGGGCAGAGCAAAGAAAATTGCCTGTGCCTTCCCACCTGACACATGCCTTGTTTACCAACCACTCCTCACCAAGTGTTTTTAAGTTCAAACCCCTGGCTCTCCTGGCACACTGGAGAGTTTGGGGGCTCATTAGGCAAGGGTTAGCTTCTCCAGCAACAAACCCTGGGAAGAAGCTGAAGTGCCATATGACACAGCCAGCCGGGACACAACCATCTTCTCAATTTCTCTTTCTTTTTTTTTTTTTTCAGCAGACTTCTGAGAAAACATCTGCTGTGCCCCAAGCCTGCACCAGAGCTGAAGATCAAAATAAAGGACTTTTGTCTTTTTATTAAGCATTTTAGCAAACGTGACTATTACATTCATATTATATTTCCCTGTTTTGTACAAACATGTTTAAGTCAGCACTAAGAGGATTACGTTTATGGCACACCAATCTCTGCTCAAATGGGTTGACTAAAGAAACTCTTGTTAAACAGTATTTTCTCTAATGCCTGTTGCTTTTCTTCCTTGCTTTAGTGCTCAGACATCTATCCAGGCTCCTTAAATCCACCCTCCCCATAAGCTTTCAGATCAAGACTCTTCCCCCCGCTGCCCCCCTCCGCACTCTTTAATACAGCTGAAGATGAACATTAGTGCTTGGTTCAACTGCACTGGAAAGGGAAAGGGCAGATTCATCAAAATCTTTATACCTCCATAGAAAAATGTAGCCTTTTGCCTTTCCTCGAGTGAATGTCTTTTCTAGAGGGTATTCATTAGGGGTTTGGTCTGTTTTTGCAGACAGCTCCACAGATGTTGACATTTTTTTTCTTCGCTGGGTTAAGACGCCTTCTATAGGCTTTCAGTCTTCATTTGTTACTTCTTTATTATCCAAGAGGGGGTTTTCTTTTTTTTTTTTTTTTTCCCCTTCTTTTTTATTTTTTTTTTTTTGTTTCTTCCCAAGGAGTTGACTCGGTTCTCTGAAGAGAGCAGTGGTAGTCAGGCTCATTATTATCTCAGACCCTTTTTCATCGGCCCGGCAGGCCGGCCGGGGCCGCGGGGCCATTGTGGCAGAGCAGCAGGTAGCTGTGGCACGGCGGGGTCAGCGCTCCGGCCGGCGCAGCGCCTTTGTGCGCCCGCCTCGTGCTGCTGGCTCCGTTTGTCCGGCGGTGGGAAAGGTCAGGAGCTTGCTGCTGCTCGGTACCTGAGTTTTTGTCTCCAGCCACTGCTGGGAGCTTATGTAAATAATTCACTGGAAAGCAATCGTTGGACCTGGGAGGGGGGCAGAGTGAAGGGGTGGAGATATGCTGGCAGGGATGAGGGTGGTACCAGAGCTACCTGGTCCCTCAAACACACTGTGTCTTGGCCAGACACGGGGACTGGCAAAGGCATCACAATTCAAGTGGTGCTTCAGGACCTGCTGTAACAGAAACCAGAGGTAAGGACTCCAGCCTATTCACAGCAGGGCTCATTGTGTCACTGTGGGCCATGCATTATCTTACGGAATGTGCTCCTCCAGGGAGCCCTCACGATCCTTTCCCACACTTCCTGTGGAAAGCATGGAGCTCCCCAGCCATGTTCCCAGCATGAGCCGTTTTTGGGGATGAGTGGAGGTGACAGGTATCTTTATCCCACCACCCAGGAGAGCTCCAACATTCCACTGGCAGGAATTTGTCTGCAAATTTTCCCCTATTGAAAGGAGTGAGGGAGCCGATATGATCACTTGATTATGACTGGGGCAGGAGAGGCTGCCCAGAGGGATGAGGCAGCTCCTGGGAAGCCATGCTCTCAGTCCTTAACCTCTCCTCTACAGCCTGATAATTTAGTGCCTTAGTGGGGCTTGTTGGCTCCAGGCATGGGCCAGAGGGTGGGCATTAAGGATGATGTGATCCCAATTAGCAGTTGCTGTCTAAAAGACACCAGCTGTGGCTGGGAGGGAAGGTGCCTGGCCAGCAGGCATGGCTCCCTCCTGCCCTTGCAGCACTGCAGGACTGTGCTGCTGCCAGGTGCCCACACTGGGTGCTCAAGTGCTCCCCAGTCACCCTTGCCCAGCCAAAGGTGAAGCAGAAGGGGAACAGCCCTCCTGGCCAGCTGTACCCCCATATCCCAGCCTAGCACACTAAGCTCATTGACAGGAGTCCACATGAGAATATTGATGGGGACACCAAAATCCATCATGCTCAGCCCCCACTAGTATGCTAAAAGCTCTTGCCATTTCCTCTTTTTATCACAGCTTTAGCAGGAGAGCTCCCATTAGCTTTATACATCATCCCTGGGGAAATAGTGCTGATAGATGTGTGAGATCAGGCAGGTGGATTTTCTTTTCATCACGTATGCTGGAAAAGCTTTCCTCTGCTAAAAGCAAGAGGAGACTGAGCCAGCTCAGAGGAGACTGCTAATGATTCACCCGGAGGGCCATGGCTGGATTTTAGGCCCCTTGTTCTCCGCAGGTGCCTGGATGCTGCCTGGCCCCATAGGTAGAGCAGGATCTGGCCCAGAACAGCACTGACTCAGAAGGACTTTCCTTTGGGCTGGACTCCCCATTTCCACAGCCACTGGTCCTCTCCCAGCGCAGCATTTCACCCCAGCAAATTTCCAGAACAACCACGGGCTGAAAGCAGAGGAGAGACGGCATCCCTGGCTGTGCCTGCCCTTCCTCACTCCAGTGTGTTTGTGCCGGCCGTGGCTTCCCCCAGGCACACCAAGCTGGTGCTCACACGCACCCACCCACGTCAGGGACGTGAAGGAGCCCTGGGCACAGGATCCACAGCAGCTTTTGCGTGAACACTGCGGGTGCTGAGATTTTATAACCCAGAAAATCTGGGCTCGGAAGGGCTCGATCTGGTGGGGCGGGAGGCGTGCCGCCCTGCCCAGAGCCACTTTTATGCCATTGTGCCTTTTCAGCATTGCATTAAGGCAGCCAAAGAAGGGGGATTTTTAATGGTTCCAGGGGAACAAAGCGGAAACTTTCGGCCCAACTTCATTACAGAATCATCTGAAACGCTTGAGGAACGTTTCCCACTAATTATCATAAATAGCCGAAAAAAATCTTTCCCTCCCAAAGCAGGTTCCAGCTGCCCCTCTGTGTTTTCTCACCTCCACTTCCAATAGCCTGACCCTGCCCCCGCACAAAGGAGAGACCCCATCTCCGCTCCCCCCCACACGCAGAGGCTCGAAAGAAATACAAACCGGCAGCAGATTAACAGCACTTGTTTGCACCTTAAACAAACAGAGACTTCCGCCCCTCTGGGCTCTCCCACTGCTCGAGGGTGGATGCACTGGCTTGTTTTTCTTGCCCTCGCCCTCATGCTCTGCCCAAAACCCTGGATAAAAGCTTGGGCAGCCCAAGGCATGAGGCAGGCGGGATTGGAGTGCCGGCAGTGCCAGCCCACCCCCCCCATTTGAGCCCTGTCCCCCATGCTGGGTGTCCTTTCGCTGCCCCATCTGCCCTGGGGGAGGTCGGGCCCCACTGCAGAGGGTTGTGAGATGCCAAGGCCAAAGATGAATGAATGTCCCAGTTCATCTCCTGTCCCTTGTGTCTCATGGGGCTCCTTGGCAAGGGGCAGCTTGATGTGGCTGGATGGGTACTGTGAGTGGGTGTGGGGAGGGATGCTGCAGGTGAAGGATGGAGAGGGGGAGACAAACCATCCATAAGACACACAGAGGAGTGGTGCTGTTGTTCAAAACCAGCATCGAGGGAGCACAGCAGCACTGAGCAATGACTGCCAGCCCAGGGCCATCTCTGCTGAGCACAATAGGGGGTGAATGAGTGCTGCACTTGCCTGCCCAGCCAACTCTGAGGCTGATGCCAGCAGCTGCAGCTGCCCCTGCCAGAGACCTATGCCTGCTTGTGTCCTCAACTTGCAGATCCCTTGTCATGCATCCCACATCTTCCAGCAGCATTGCCAGCACCTCCCTGCTCCTACAGGACCAGGTGCCAAACCAGTCCCTTCTTGCCCTGCCCACAGCACACAGAGCAGCCAGCCCCCAGTCCTTACATGCCACTCAAACCACACCAGCAGCCACTGAGACACTGCTCCCAGCACAGCTCTGCATGTTTTCAGGACAGGCACATGAGGCAGGCACCCCATGAGGAAGTCATGGCAGCGTGGCCTCGAGTTGGGACAGGTTCCCACCATAAGCCAGCAGTGAAACTTGCCTGCCAAAAGCCTAGGCTTGCTGCTTGCCCAGGTTATTGTGCAAATCTCCTAATGCAGGTGTTCCCTGCCCCACTTCCCACCAGCCACAATAAAGGGCTCTTTCTCACAAGCCCCTTCCCTGCCCATGGGGTGCCCCAGGGGCAGGAAGGGGAACAGAGGCAGGTAGGAGGAACACACCCACAAGCAGGGCTGACAGGCCTGACAGAGGTTACTGGTTGGCACTGCAGCATGAGTGACAGAGCTGTGGGAACCACTTCTCACCTGCACAGGGCAAGAAGAGAGCCAGTGGCAGCTCTGAAACTTCCAGGCCGTGCTGGAGACCCTGATCCCAGCACCACTCTAGGACACACATACATGGTGTCCTGTCTCTGCTTCTAACTTTGGTCACCTGAGGTGAGCTATGAGGACCTCGGGCAATCACAGCAACCAGGAAGAAATGTACAGTGTCACAAGCAGCCCGAAGATGCCACACAGGGATGCTCACACTTTTTTCCAAAGAAAAAACCGGGGGCATCCTATGCAAGGAGCAGCAAGCAGAGGGAGAGCAAAAGGTGGTATCTTGTTCAGTGCATGGGCAACCTTGGGCACTCCAGTCCAGCTATAGCCCTCTAAGAATTGTCCCTAATATGATGGAGGGAGCTGGCTCCTGCCTGTGAGCCAGCTGCACCAGCCTGGCCCCGGGAACATGGGCGGCTGTATTTTCATTACAAATTAGAAATCAATCATAGCAGGAAATTCCCGTGCTGAGAACACCCTTGGCTGTCATTATTTTACAGCACTCAGAGGTGTTCTGGGCACTTAGAAAGACATGGCCCTTTCGGGGTATTATGGGGCAAATTAGTTTTAAAGGCAGCTGTAGGAATGTTGGCCATTTGGTTTCCAGAGCCGGATGGGCACAGGTGGAGGCTGCAAGGCTTTGTGCTGCCTTCAGATACAGCACTGCTCTGCAAGGAGGAACCAGCCCGCTCCGGAGAGAACACCTCGCGCCCGACCCCAGCTTTATTAATAACAAGTAATTAATATGAGAGCGGACGTGCCTTGTGTCTCTGAAGACCTTTTAAGATGTGATTATGTTGTGCTAATCTCACCCCGAAGTACTTCCCTGTTTAGACTGCGCTGGGCCATTAAATATCTGAAAAGCCAGTGGAGACCCCCCCTCATTGCCCCGGGAAGTGCTCGGGGTCTGTTCCCCAGCAGCCAGGCCCCACTTTCAAACCCTCTAAATCAAGTATTAAGCCGAGTCCATCTGGACTGCCAGAAAAAACACTCCCTCTCCCTCATCTGTATCTCATTACCTGCCGTGCCAGCCCCGGCCCCGGAGCCGCTCACTCCATCCCGCCCAGATGTGCTGCCCCGCGCTCGCCTCCCGTATTTCACAGCCGTCAGCAGGACTTCAAGGAATAGCCGAAGGGCCCGTAACACTGCACAGGCTCTTAGCGAAGACGTATATCCAGGTCCCTAATGCATAGCTGCAGGCACATATCCTAACACAAAGCCCCTTTCCCCCTTCCCTGGTCTCACACCAGGCAAGGGAACTGGGCTCAGGGAACTGAGCACCAGGCTCAGGGCTTGCTGGTAAGGATATTTCTGAGCTGCTTTCCTGTTTTTCCTTGCAAAACACATGTTCAGACTCTTGATTTTCAGGGACTCTCCTCCTGGGACCCCCCAAAGCCAGGCAGCCCCACAACAGGGGAAGGGCACCCAAAGGCAGGACAGGACAGAGCAGGTGCTGGTGGCAAAGGCAAGGAACTGAAGACAGACACCTACAACTCTGTAGATGGAGTGGTTAAATTTGGGAGCAGCGTACCCTGCACAGGGCAAAGTCAACACTGAGCCTAGAGCCAAAAAGCTACACAGAGACCCAAATCAGAGAACAACCCCTGTGTTCATTGGCTCAAATTCTGGACTAAAGCTTCCCAGGGAAGGTTTCGGCACTTTCTGCAATGGCAGAAACCACACTTTTGTTGAAGTTTGGCACTTCCTTGGCCTGGCAGGAGCCCAGGACAGTGGAGGTGAAGGTACACATCAACCCTTCAGTTGTGAGGAGCATTAGCCCCTTCCTCCCAAGCTTCCCAAGAGCCAGTGCTTGGCCTGCAGCAGGGGCTCAGCATCAGGTGAGGTCATGGTAGAGAAGTACATGGCTGGCCAAGCTGAAACATCACTCTACCAGAGGGGCCAGGGCAAGCAGCATTGTCATGCAGTTTTGGGGGACATGAGGTTTAAGAGGGGGAAGAAAAGCACATCTGTTGTCTCACTGTGCTGCTGCCTGTGGAGGGTGTGCAGCCCTGGTCCTACACCAGTCCCCAATGGTTGGCACTGACTGGGGACGCCGCGCTCCAGCAAGCAACAGGAACACCCCACAGCAGGTCATGGCAAGAAAAATGAGATGAAAATAATCTTCTTGTCAGCCCAGAGGTGCAGGGGGGGGCTTTAATATCAGGGAGGAGGAAAGAGAACAGAAGAGTGGAAGAGGTCTATGTATGATGGGGGTACAGACACTGACACGTCCCATAACGTGGCACGGGGAAGAAGACAGGGCGCAGGACAGGAAGCCTTGGCATGTCCTTCTCCGAGGACTGCAGGTACCTTCCAGGGTTGGTGAGGAGATTTCGGCCGGGACTCCTGACCCTGCGAGCAGGAGTGGCCGTGTCCGCGGTGCGGTGGGTCCTGGCCGGCGTGTGCGGGGCCTCCGGGGTTTCGGTGGCCGCGGGAAGGCAGTGGCAGCCACTGCCTATGTGGGGATGCCATCTAGTGTCGCTTGGCAGAAGGACCGTCAGGCAGGGACACCGCGAATGGGCTTCCAGGCTCCGAGTATTGCTGGCGGTCAGTTGGAAGGCATCCCAAAACGGCCTGACTACTGGGACCCCCACCCTGGGGACGGCCTGGCTGCCGGGTCCCCAGCCCCAGGATTATGCACACCCTGCGGCCAGCACGGCTGCAGATCCCAAAGGAGGACAACGGACACAGCCCCGGTCACACAGGGGCAGCGAAGCTCAAAGTGGTGCCTGGGCTGGCTCAGGGGTACCCGGATCACCCAGGAACTGAAGGCTCAGCAGCCTCACAGGCGGCCTGGAGCAATGTCGGGTGTCCTGGTGAAGGAGGAGGGCGAGCATCCCCCACAGCAGCGTGCAGGTTGCCTGCAGCGCCAGCGCGGCCAGCCCCAGGGCCAGGGCCAGTCGGCACTGCCGTGGACTGGCTCGCAGGGACCAGCCCCAGGAATGATGACTGCTGGGGGCCAGGGGAGGGGAGGTCGGGCAGGGACTCGTGTGGTCTGGCAGCAGGGGGATGGGAGGCGTTGGGAGAAGGACGGTGCCTGCCGGGGCAGCAGCATCTTGGGGGGCACTGGGGCTGGGCTGGGTGCCAGCTGGAGATGAGTCCCATGTGGTGGCATGGTCCTGCTCCCTGCCTGGTGCAGGAGCATGGCGGGATGGGGAGTGTGAGGCCAGTGGGACTGTGCCCAGCGCAGCAGTCTTGTGGGGTGGCCAGAGTGCCATGGAGGGGGCTGAGACAAGGGAGGTTATGGGTGTTCCCTGCGGGATGGTGGCTGGCCTCTCCCTGGGCACTGAAAGAGCAGGAGGCACTTGTCTGGTGGTGGTTACCAGTGGTCTGGTGGGCACCAGAAGAACAGGACGCATGGTGGTGGCTGCCGGTGGGCTGGTTGGCACCTGTGTGGTGGCAGAAGCTAGAGTGGATGGCACAAGTTCTGGGTGGGTGGCCCCAGGAGACTGTAGGCTTATGATGGCTGAAGTTGGCCCAGCTGGTGATGGGCTGGTGATGAAAGCCTTGAGCATCACAGTTGATGATGATGGTGTGGCAATGGAGGCTGTTGGCAGCACAGTTGTTGGTGGTGTGTTGATGAAGGTCTCTGGCAGTGCAGCTGGTAATGGGGTGGTGATGGAGGCCTTTGGCACCATGGTTGTTAATGGTGTAGTGATGAAGGATTTGGCCACCTTGGTTGTTGATGGGCTGTTGCTGAAGGCCTTCTGCAGCACAGCTGATGGTGGGGTGGTGACAAAGGCCTTAGATGGCACGGTAGGCAATGGAGTGGTGAAGGTGCCCTCCTTTGGCACAGTTGGCAACATGGCAGAGGTGCCCGCAGGTGACAGAATGGTTGTCAGTGTCCTGATGGGAAAGGCTGCCAATGACAGCAAGGTTGGTGTTGCTGTGGACAAACCTTCAAATGATGGCAAAGTTGACATTCTTTGTGATGATGTGGAGTTAAATGGCAGAGATGGGATAAAAGAAGCTGAAAGAGGCAGAGTAGCTGGGCAGATTAAGTGGTCATCTCTCAGCAGTGTTACTGCTTGCCCTGCCAGGTGGGGTGGGCTCTTGCATGAGACTTGGGTGGACAATTTGACCTTCTCACTGTTACCCAGGATCCAGCTGTGCAGGGAGCAGAGGTTGCAGTCACATCTCCATGGATTACCACTCAGATACACTGAGCTGAGCTTCTTCAGGGGGTCCAGGAGCCCTCGGGGAACACTCTCCAGCTGGTTCTTTCGAAGGTTGAGGGTTTTCAGATTTGGGAGAGAAGCAAAGACCTCTTCATCCAGAGCAGAGAGCTGATTTGTGTCCAGCTGGAGGTCCAGGAGCTTGCTGAGCCCAGTGAAGGCTCCTCTTGGCAGGGCTAACAGCTGGTTGTGGGACAAGATGAGTTTTCCAAGGGATGTGAGGTTGACAAAGATGCCATCTGGAAGTGTGGCCAAACTGTTCCTGCCCAGGTCCAGCTCCCGTAAGTGTGGCATGGTGTCAAAAAGGCAGCAGGGGAGCTCCATGATATGGTTTGAACCCAGAGTGAGCAGCTTCAATTTGTTTAAACCAAAAAAGCCCCGAGGTGGGAGAACCCTGATGAGATTGTTGTCCAAGAGGAGTTTCTCCAGGTGAGACAGGCTTCTCAGGAACATGGGTGGCAGCGCCCTGAGCCTGTTGCTCTGGAGGCTGAGCTCCAGCAGCTCCGGCTGATTGTCCAACAGTCCCTCTGGGAGGTCTTGCAGCTCATTCTCATACAGCCGGAGGACTTGCAGCCGGGTAAGTTTGCTAAAGGCATTCACAGGAAGAGTTGTGATCCTGTTCCTAGACAGGTCCAAAAAGGTTAAATTGACGAGAGAATCAAAAATGCTTTCTGGAAGAGAAGGGATTGCATTGATGTGCAGGGAGAGTTCTCCCAAATTTTCCAGCCCATCAAACAGGCCTTTGGGGACATGTCTGAGTTGGCTGTCTCTCAGCTCCAGCCTCTGTAAGTTTGGGAGGTTTTGGAAAGTGCCCACAGATAGTTCTTCTAACGAGGCACCAGAGATATCCAAGTCCCTCAGCTTGTCCAGATTATCAAAGGCTCCAGGTTCAACTATCTTGATCTTGTTGCCAATAAACAAAATCTTTACCAGGTTGGGCATGTACCTGAAGGCACCTTTCCTTATAGCAGTGATGCTGGTTTGCACAAAGATCATTTCAGAAATGAAGGGCTTTGCAATCTTCGGGATCTCTTTGACATCATTTTTTGTCCCTCTATAGACCTGCTGATAGTCTTTGGGCATTTCATATGGATCTTCACCCAGGATTTGATCTTGGCATTTATGGGGATGAAAGGAGAGGAGGAAAAAGAAAAGGAAATGCTGGTACATTGCCCTGAAAAACAAACAAACAAACAAACAAGCAAACAAAGGTTTAAAGAAATCAGTTATGAAGAACAAAAAACCTCTGTCCACAGTCATGAATTGTGGCATCACACTGTTGTCCACCTCTCAGGACTCTTCTACTCATTCAGTAAGAAAGAGAGAGACCATAAAAGCAAACGCACACTGCATTTAGATGAGTTCACTGCTGTGGGTACAGAGGGATGGAGAGGGAGAGCGAGCCAGCTCATGGCTTGGCACTGGGAGATGCTTCAGGGGGACAAGGGCTGGACAATGTGTTCTCTGCCTTCCTTCTCCCGTGTTTCAGCTGTAGGCTCAGTGTCTGCCTGGGTGAAGAAGGCAAAGTGCTGCTGCCCATTAGTGCTGCCCCAGTGGGTCCAGTTAGTCAGCAGGGCAACAGCCCATTCATGCAACAACAGGAGCAGTGAGCCCTGCACTTGCTAATGAGGGATCAGCAAGGGTCCCAGGAGCCAGCCAAGACCAGAGGATCTTGTATACTCAGAATTTCCACACTGTGCTGGGTGGACTTGCTATTTCCTTGCTGCTTCTCTCAGTTCAGGGGGATCATTTAAAACATGGCTCCTAAGCATCTCCTTTTCAGGATTCTTGCTAATTGCACCATATTTTGGCCTTGGTTATGCAGCTCTGTCAGACAGAAATGGTTAACTTGTGAGCAGCAACCAAGCTTTAGAGCAAGGCTTGTTAAAACACTATGAAATGTCCATAGATGAACTCTTTAACACCTAGCATTTAGAGCTCTGGCCCTGCAGTTAGAAACGTAAGTCACTGATGCACACCCATTAGTAGAGCCCACTCCTTCCATGGAAACATTTGGAAACACTCAGCTAACACATTCGCTGGGGTTTAACAACATCGAGCATTGCACTGGGATCACGATTTCCAACTTTTGATTCACAGCCCTGGGTGGGAGCAGGGAAAAGAGCTATAGGTTGCTTCTTGGTGTCTGTCATTTTTTTGCAGCTGACATGCAAAAAAACTTATGTTGGGAGGCTACCTTAGCTATGAGAAGTTTGGGTTTTTTTAATGTTGAGAGGTCAGCAAATACAGGAGGCTGAAAACCACTGGGTTTGAAGAGAAACTGGTGGGAGGTGGTGATATTGGTTGTGCAGGCTGCCCCACAGGGTTGCCCAGGGCAGAAGACACTGCTGATCCCTGCCCTCAGGGAGACTCAGGTGGAGGAGCTGGGGCCGCAGGTGTAAAAGTGCCTGCTTCAGTTCAGCTGCAGGAGCAGCACAATGGGTGAAATGTGCAGGTGGAAACAGCTGGGTGCACAGGGATGAAAATAGACAGTTCTGAACTGCAAAACCCTTTTAAAACCCTCAGTGTGATTCCTTGCCTGTCCCACCCTCCAGCAGTGCAGAGTCATGAAGGGGCATCCCCACCCAAGCTCATGGCACTGCAGCCTCTCCCGCTTCTTGCTGCAAGGAAACAATCAACAGCCCCCCACAGGGCCCCTCCCAGCACATTTTGAAGAGCAAAAAAAGCTTTTGCTTCACTTACTTGGCCAAGCGCTTGCAGACAAGTCCAGGCTGCAGGAACAAACCATGCCGTGTGTGGAGTGAGGACACCGGGTGGGGGTCCCACCACCTGGCCAGCTCTTTATCCACAGCCCAGCCCCAGGGCCTGGTTTCACGTGAGGTCAGGGCACAGGTCTGCGTGGGGAGATAAGGGACGGCTGGGGAGGCAGCAGCAGAGCCCCCGGTGTGGGAGGCCACGGCAGGAACCCCTCAGAGAGGACTCAGTCACGTACTCCCCAGGCGTTATCTCCTGGCGCCACTTGACTGGTCACATCCAGGGAAACCTGAAGATTTCCAGGCCAGACTGTTTTGCAGCAAATGGTCTCTGCAGTCCCATATCTCCAGCAGCGTAACCCACCAGCTTCATAGGCACCACCCCCACCGACACAACAGTAAGCTGTTTCCTTCCTCAGGATTCAGCTGATGTAGCTAAAGGTGCAGTTCTGAAGCCATTTGTTTATGCTCATAACAGTGATAACATCCGTGGCTGGACAGATATGCTGGCGCCCACATTCTGTGCTCAGCCCCACACCAGAGGGCTGGGGCTGAGCGTCCTGTCCTGCACCCTAACCCAGGCCAAAGACCCTCCCGCAGGGACACCCAGGGCTGCTGGCTGCTGCAGGGCATCCTGTGGGAAGAAACACCCTTTTGGATGCAAAGACTTGAACTGACAGGGTATCCATCACTTCCCAACGGGAAATTGCACTGACTGCATTTAAACATGTCTTCTTTAGTTTTCACCTGCACTTATTAAGGCTCAGCTTGTGCTTGCTGGGCTTCATTGCACCTTTCTTGGCAAATTTAAAAACAAACGGCTGCATATTTTCAACCACTTCACTCCTTTCCACCATCAATGCCATATGCATCCTGGTACTCACCTGGTGCCAGGCTGTTCCAGAAGCTCATGAGGAGACAGAGCTCACAACGGGATTGCCAACAACCACCCGAGGCCACAGTGTGGCAGCTGTGCCAGGGTTTGGGGAACTGCATCCAGCTGCAGCACCCTTGGTCCAGGCTTGGAGGTGGCCAAGCCAGCGTCTCCTGGGAGATGTCCAAATCACAGTGGCAGTCCCCCATTTGGGAGAGACAGCAGGATGACTATGCAGAACTGTGTCTGGGAAGCAGTGTTGCCTGTCTGCATTGCTCCCAGGAGCATGGGGCTGGCAGTCATAGAACCATGTACGTTGGAAAAGATGAAAAGACCTCTAAGATCACTGAGTCCAACTGCTAACGCAGCACTGACAAGTCCACCACTAAAACATGTCCCTAAATGCCACATACACACATTTCTTGAATCCAGAGGCTAAAGGAAGGCTGGGATCACAGCCAGGGCAGTTGGGGCCAACGCGGCAGAGAGATCCTGCCCACCCCAGGTGGGCAGCAGCAGGGCAGGGGCTCCAAGGACACACAGCCCAGCAGTGGAACCAGCGCAGCCCCAGCCAGGGCCCCCTGTGCCCTCGCCGCTGGGGCCGGGACGGGAGGGGCGCTCCGGGGAGGGCGGCGGGGCTCAGGGAGGGATCCCCCGGCGCTGCCCGGCCCGCGGAGCCCTGTCCCTGTGGCCGCGAGATGGAGCCGCAGCACCGCCCCACCGACACGCACAGACACACACGCACTCACACTCCCGTGTGTGCACCCACACCCGCTCGTACCGCGGGAGCAACCACCTCACCTGCCATCCCCTGCGTGGGCAGCGCTGCTGGGACTTTGTGCCTCCTCTCCACGGGTCAGAGAGTCAGCATCACAGGATAGATGAGGGTTGGAACCTCCCCCGCTGAAGTTCTCTGGGGTGCGTTACTCAAGGCTATGTTCAGGCAGCTTTTGAGTATCTTCAGAAAAGGAGACTCTGCAGCCTTGCTGGGCAACCTGTTCCAGTTACCCTCACAGTAAAGTTCTTCCTCCTCTTTGGGTGGAATTTCCTGCATTCCAGCTCCAGGCTGCAGGGCTGCAGACCAAGCCCTGGCAGGGTATGGGGGGGACCAGGTGGTGGACATCTGGGCTGGAGCTCACCCTGCAGCCAGGCAGCCCATGTCCCTTGCTGGGTAGTCAGTAGCACTCACCCATGCCTCCCTTGGATGCCCCAAAACCTGCCAGGCTGCAGCTGGGTCTCTGCAGTGCCAAGGGAAGCAGGGCAGGAGGTTGGGCTGGTGGGCTGCAGTGGGCAGAGATGAGCACACCATGAGCGTGCCAAAGAACCACCTACTCACCACCACTCACCTGCACCCACACCACACCATGCACAGCCCCAGACCAGACCCCAACAGATCACATCGACCTTCACCACCTCTCCCAGATACACAGGCAGATGTGGGGGAACAGAACCATTCCTCTCTCTGCCATGGGAACTGGTTGCACAGAAATTATATATACATTTTAATTATATTTGAAATATACAGGAAACACGTAGCTTGGAGAATAAATACCACCAGGCCAGCTGTTGTGGAGAGCTCAGTGATGGCTGGTGACCAAGGCAGGGGTAGCAGAGCAAGACTGGGTGCTATTTCCCAGGCTGGCTCAGAGGTTTCCAGTGCAGAAGCTGCCGCCTGCCCAAGCTCTAGGGCATGGCAGGGAGTCCTGGCGATGTGGTTTCATTCCCGTTCTGTGCCGTGACAAGGACACTGACCTGCAGTGTGCCACAGTGGGAGTGCAGCACCCAGGCACCCTGGTACGCCGGCCCCAACCCCTGCACTTGCTCGGGAGGAGGAGGAGGGAGGCGAAGGCTGAGCTGCTGGCAGCTTGTGGCATCACAGGCCATGCTTACAGTGCCCTCGGGGTTGCTGTAGGTGCACTGCCCTGGAGTATCCTTGTCCCAGCCTTCCTCTGGGAGGCCACCAGGTCCTCCCGGGCACTCCAGCTGCCCCTGGGAGACCTCCAGCAGGGACTGTCCCTGGAGAGCAGCTGGACTGGCACAGAAGGCTTGCCCATGGATGAGGGGCTCAGCAGCGCCCTGGAGCCAGCGCAGGAGATAGGCAAGGCGGCAGTCACAGTTCCAGGGGTTGTAAGACAGCACCACACGCACCAGCTCATCATTGGCATCGAAGAGCCCCAGGGGCAGGCGGGCCAGGCGGTTGTGGTCCAGTGCCAGGGCAGTGAGGAGGGGCAGCCCAGCCAGGAGCCCTGCTGGCAGGCTGGAGAGGTTGTTGTGGCTCAGCTGTAGTGCTGTCAGTGCTGCCAGTCCCCGGAAAACCTCAGTGGGCAGGTGGCCCATGGCATTGTGTGAGAGCACCAGAGTCTGCAGCGCCGACAGGTTGGAGAAGAGCTCCTGGGGCAGCGTCTCCAGCTGGTTGCGAGCCAGCGAGAGGTGGAGGAGGCCGGGTGTGCCAGCGAAGAGGGTGGCAGGCAGGGTGGCCAGGCGGTTGCCCTCCAGGCTGAGGACAGTGAGGTTGAGCAGACCAGTGAAGATGTCGGGGGCCAGGCTGCCCAGGGCGTTGTGCTGCAGCTGCAGCCGCCGCAGCGCCCCCAGCCCGGTGAAGATGCCGGGTGGCAGCTCCTCCAGCCGGTTGCCATCCAGGTGGAGCTCAGTCAGCTGGCCAAGTGCCCTGAAAGCGCCGGGGGGCACCCGCACCAGCAGGTTGTCACTGAGTTTGAGGAGGCGGAGGGCGGCGAGCGGGGCCAGCAGCCCCTCTGGCAGCTCAACCAGGACATTCTGCGAGAGGTCCAGGGCCTGGAGCCGCTGGAGCGGGTGGAAGATGCTGGGGGGCAATGCCACAATCCTGTTCCCTGGCAAGCGCAGTTCCTGCAGGTGGCATGCAGCAGTGAAGAGCCCTGGCTGCAAGGAGCTGATGGCATTGGCACCCAGGGAGAGCTTGCTGAGGCTGGTCAGCCCCATCAGCACCCCAAGGCTGACTGCTGGCAAGGGGTTTCCTGACACCTCCAGCTCGGTGAGGCTGGGCAGCCCCTGAAAGGCACCGGCTTCTAGCTCCTGGATGTTGTTGTTGAGGAAGACCAGCTTGGTGAGGGTGGTACTGGTGCCCAGGGCCCCCCTGCGGACACTGCTCAGGGCTGTCTCCACAAAGAAGAGCTGTGTGGCACTGCCTGGCAGGCCTGCCGGGATCTCCCGCATCCTCTCGTCTGAGCAGAAGACTTTGGAGGTGTCGTAGCACTGGCAGGTATGGGGACAGGATGGGGGCAGCCCCCTCACCAGCAGGGACCCCAGTCCCAGCAGCACGCAGATCACCAGCCTGCACTGGAGAAGGAGCCAAGCCTCACCCCCTGCCTCGACAAGGCAAAAATCTGCACCCACAGGCAGGAATGGGGAGTGCTTCCCTCACAGATCTCCGCAGAGTTCTTACCCTGTGTCTCAGCCTGCCCTACTACAACCAGGGTGGTGCCACCCTCACCAAAGATCCCCACATCCTGCAGAGCAGTGACTGAGGTGAGATCCATGTAGGTCTGTGGGAGGAAACTGTCTTGGTGGAACCTGTAGTCTCATGAGATGTCTCCAAGGGCACAAAGCCAGGCTCTGGGGTAGGGGAGCATGTGCTGCACACAGTGGGTGATGGGGACAAAGCTGCAGGGCTGTTCTGCACTCAGGGGCAGCAGGAGTGGGCTCCACCAATTGTATTTCCAGTTGCCCATCGGGTACTTCTTTTGCCACAAGCAACCAGAGCAGCATCAAACATGCCCAAGGGATATTCAGCCTGACCAAATGCCTATTCCCAGTCCATGGGAGGCACTTTCTGAGGCAGTGACCTCCATACATCTGCCAGTCCCTTCTTATTTGGGATACCTGCCAGTGCTGTCTCATGATGGGGGATGTTGCCCACCCCACAGCAACGCCCACCTGCAGACACCCTCATCCGTGAGGCTATCCTGGACTTACACTGACACTTGGGAGCAGAGCTGGGCTTGGCGTTTCCTTTCCACCACCTTGATTGTTTTCACCAGAGCCAACAGTGGCTCCCACCCATCCCAGGCCCCCCAAACTACCCGAGCACTGTGGCCCCACCACTTACCGAATGTGGCATCGTGGAGACGGTCACCAAACCTGTGGCAGGTTTGCAGGGATGCCGCTGGCTGAGATGGGACAGTGTTTTCTGGGGCGGATGGGAAGCCAGCCGATGAGCTGTTCCTGCTGGGGCGGAGCTGCCCCTCACTGCTTATCAGCAACAACAACCCGTGTCCTTGGAACACTTTGAAAAATAACCCAGTCCCAGAGGACTGGAGGTGAGGCCAGAGGCAGCCGCCCGTGAGCATCCTGGCAAGGAAGTGGGGTCTTGGCCCCGGACATCCACTGGCCCAGGGATAATGGCAGGGGTGGCTCCAGTTCCACACTGAGGTCAGCAGTCTTACTTCCAGAAACCTGCTAGGAGAGCCCCGGGACTTTATTAAATCTCATTGGGAAATGATGCTAGAAGCATCTGTGCCACAAGAAAGGGGACCAGGCACAGCTTAGCAAGGCAAATGAAGATTGGACTTGATGTTAGAGGTCTTTTCCAACCTTAATGATTCCGTGATTCCGTGGGGAGGGGACCACTGTGGGACCATCATGGTGACAACAGGTGTTTTGCATCCCAGCCAGCAGTGGGATGGCAAGGGACCCATGGACCAGCTGGACTCACTAAGAGTTTCAACCTGCGGGGGGCAGCAGCACACACTACCATAAGGGCTGCATTGCAAGGGCCTGTACTGGAACAGGACGGGGTGGCAGTGGCCATGGAGGCACCCCCAGGTTCAGGAGAGGGGACACTTTACTGCTGCCCTGATGGAGCAGATGGTGGTAACACAGAAAAACTCAGCTGACACAGTCCAGCAGCAGCCAGCTCTGAAGGGAGCCAAGCAAGCTCTTCCCCACCCCAGCAGTGGATTGCACAGGACACAGTCAGTGTCTCCATTGAGAAGCTCGCTGTGGTCTCAGCTCACTCTCCAAAAGCTATCTGCTGCTGCTGCTGGATGGCTGAGCCCTTCTTTGTCTCTCACCCCAGGGACCAGCAAGGACTCTGTAACAGCAATCCAGTAGTCCTCTCCCAGCCCCACCAGCCTGTACAGGCTTTCTCTCAACACTGCAAAAATCTCTTAGGAGTGGAACTCAATCACAATCCCTGTCCCTGCTGGGCCATTCCCCTGCTGTACACCATGAAGGAGCGAGTAAACAGTTCCTGGCACTGAGGGTGGACAAAGGCACTTTAATGGAGAGGTCACACATCAGCACCCAATGGCCCCATGACACAGTCCTGTGTCCCCTCCTGCCGTGCAGGACCCAGACCAGAGGAGTGACCCATCATGTGCACCAGCGTGGAGCTGCTTGTGCTAGCACTGCCTCCTGAGGTGCTGTGAGCAGCCAGCACTATAGGGGTGGCTACTGAGTGTGACCCTTGTCCCATGGCAGCAATCCTCAGGCAGCCTGGTGCCACTGCAGCACACACGGGGGTGAGATGGACTCCTCTATGGCTGGAGAAGGCTGGGTGTCCATTGGATGCAGGTGCTGGGGAGGGATGGTGTGGCACCCATGTGTGAATTGCAGAGTAGCTAGAGCTTGCTGACCCCCCCCACTGTGTGCTGCCAGCATTCCCACTGCCCAAGGGCTGTGAACAGGCAGGGGGACTGGGCACATACAGGAGAGCACTCAGGAAAGGAAGAAGAGCATGAAGAAGCTTTGCCAAGCAGAATAGGAACAGGCTGCTTGCTAGCTGGTGAAGGACACGTGAGGGTATCGAGGACCAGGTGGGCTGCATCAGGAGCAGCCCCAACAAGCTCCAGCTGCCCAGGCCACAAGCACAGGGGCCTCTCCCAGCCCCTGCAGACACTTACACCCATCATCCCACTCCTCTAACTCCCCCTGCAGTGGAGCCAGTGCAAGCCCCCCCGTACCCCATGGGCTTGAGGCAGGGGGCTGCAGGCAGGGATGCGGCCACAGCACGATCAGCACCAGCACGCAGCGAGGGCTGGGGGGCTGCCTCTGCCCCCCCAATGCCAGCACACTGCCCCGTGACTCTCCTGGCTGGAAGTGCAGGAGGGGAGCAGGAAGATGCCTGGAGCAGGGGAGGGTGCTGGCTGTGCTCTGGCGTGCCCTGCCTGCAGGCAGGGAGGGCAGCTGGGACGCGGCTGAGACACTCGGGGTGTATCAGTCTGGCAGCAGCCCAGCCCCGCGGGGAGCCCTGCCCGGGCACAGGTGAGTGACGGCCCAGCACAAGGACACGGAGCTCTCCCGGGGGGAAGGTGCTCGCTGAGCACAGCCTGATGGCTCACACTGCCTGTCCAGGCAGGGGCAGGGGGAAGGCATGGCAGGGGCAAAGGATGGGGAAGAGAGGCTGGGCAGAGGTGAGGGCAGCAGGCAACATGAGAGCAGCAGCACTGCAGGGAAGGATGCAAGCTGAATGATGGGGAAGTCCTGTTATTTGGGGTAAGCACCATCATTACCAGGCTATGGCTCCTGGCTCAAGGGATCCGTGTCAGCACCTCACACCCCAGCTGCCGGATCCTGGGCAGGGAATGAGCACAGAGACTGCACTGGAGGCAGGAGGGGCTGGGGACAGAGGGCAGCCACAGGAGATCACTGAGGAGGATACCCTGCTGCAGAGCAGGGGCAGGGCAAAGCAGAGCAGGACAGCGGTCGGTACATGCAGGACACAGGGTGATGCTGTCCCATCCCAGTCAGCAAGGGCAGCTGATGCAGAGCCACTGTCATGTCCCTTGGCCCCATAGAGAGGGGATGCCCCACGAGCACCTCTCCCCCCAGGGTCTGCTGGACACTCAGGCTTCATTCGGCGCCTTCATCCTCATAAGCACGACGTGGCTCTTCTTCCTGCAGCCGTAGACCACCAGTGCCACCACAGCAGCAAGCAGGGCCACACACACCAGCACGATGACTGCCACCACTACCCCGCTCTGTATGCGTGTCAGCCCCCACTGCCCTCTCTCCTCCTCTTCCTCCTTCTTCTCCTTCACCCTCTCCTCCTCCTCCTCCTCCCGTGGGGAGATCGGCAATCCCGCGGGGAGCTCCGTCCAGGCGCCCTCCGGTGCTGCTGCCTCAGAGCTGTGAGCAGGAGGCTGGGTGCTGGGATGGGGGGAGGCAGTGGGGGACTGGGTGTCCCGTGGCAGCTCAGCGATGGGGGTGCCCAGCAGGGCAGGAGGCTGGGCACACAGCGGGGGTGTCTCACCCACCTTGTGGGGGTTGTCCTCCAGCCAGCCCTGCAGGGGCAGGATGCCCTTGTCACAGCGCCAGGAGTTGTTGTGCAGCCTCACCTCTCGCAGGGCAGTCAGGGGGGAGAAGATGCCGGCGGGCAGGTACTCCAGGGCATTGAAATGCAGCTGCAGGTGTTGCAGCCCAGGGGTGGCCCTGAAGAGGCCCCGTGGCAGCGCCTGCAGCTGGTTGTGGTGCAGGGAGATGTTCTGCAGCTTGGGCAGCCCCTCCAGCACCCGGGCATCCAGACGGCGCAGGGCGTTGGAGTGCAGCGACAGCTCCAGCAGCTCCCCCAAGCCCTGGAAAGCCCCCGGTGCCACCGACCTCAGCCGGTTCTTGCTGAGAACCAGGAGCTGCAGCTGGGTGAGATTGCTGAAGACGGCAGAGGGGAGGCTGGAAAGCTCATTCTCGTAGAGCCACAGCTCCCGCAAGTTGGGCATGGGCCCAAAGGCACTGGGGGAGATGTCCCGCAGGCGGTTTACATGCAGGGTGATCTTGGCAAGGGAGTGCAGGGGCAAGAAGATGCCACTCGGCAGAGTGGTGAGAAAGTTATTGGACAGGTAGAGCTTCTGCAGGTTGCTGTTGTGCACGAAGAGCTCCGGGGACAGTGTCTCCAGCTGGTTCTGGTGCAGCCCCAGCTCCTGCAGCTCTGGCAGCCCATCAAAGGTGCCCGCTGGGATCTGCCGGAGCCGGTTCTCGTAGAGCCGCAGCACCTGCAGCCGTGCCAGCCGCTCGAAGGCCCGGGGCGGCAGGCGGTCGATGTTGTTCCTGGCCAGGTTGAGCTTGGTGAGGCTGGTGAGCTGGTCGAATACCCCCTCCTGCAGCTCCTGCAGGTTGTTCCCGTGCAGCTGCAGCTCCTTGAGGTTGCTTAGGTGGGCGAAGTGGGAAGGCTCAACCTGGAGGATCTGGTTACTGGAGAGGAGCAGAGACTCCAGCTTGTCCAGAGGCTCGAAGACCTGCACAGGGAGCTCCTGCAGCTTGTTGCTGGCCAGGCTGAGGTAGCGCAGGTCAGGCAGGTGCTGGAAGGCCCCGGGGCTTATGCGGGACAGGTTGTTCTTCTCGATGCGCAGCCCGATGAGCAGGGAGGCGTTGCCGAAGGACGCGTCACCCAGCTCGGCGATGCGCGTGTTGATGATCTGAAGGGTCATGGCATTCTCAGGGATGGGGCTGGGGACCGTGGTGATGTCGGCACCAGAGCACTCCACCTGGGCACTGCGGACACACTGGCACTGCTCTGGGCACTGGCCACTGGCCAGCTGGATGCCCAGCAGCAGCAGCAGCCACCGCTGCCAGTCTCCCTGCTCCATTGGGCCTGCAAAAACAAAGGTGGGGGTTCAGCCCCTGCAATTTCTCAGCTCCCAGGGCCACTGCCAGGGGTGGGTGCTGCTTTCTCCCTGGAAAAGGCCACCAAGTCTATGGCCATCCTGTCCCAACACGGCAGTGAGGCAGAGGAGGGCAGGTGAGGAAGGTTGGGGGCAGGCAGGGTTTTGCACAGCCTAGGCAGGAGTGCAAAGTGAGACAGAGCTGGGGGCCACAGTGCCTGGCTGCCATACCACAGCTATTAGCGGCATCCTTGGCATCCCTCCTCTCTCAGTTCCTCTGGCAGCCAGGAGCATGGTTTCCTGTTTTACAGAGTGTGATGAGCTGCTACCAGCAGCACTGGCCTCCTGGCACGACTAACAGCCCAGACCTTCACCAGATCCAGCCTGGGGCACCCACAGCCACACAGGACCCAGGGTGCTGGGTGCTCCCCCCAGCATCCATGAGCACCCTCCCAGCTCTGCCTTGGCAGCGAGCGGCTCTGAGCGCCTGTTGCAGAGCCAAGAGCAGTGCCAGCACCCACTGCCCAGGCACTCTTTAGCTTGGGTCCTGCAGCAGCTTGGGTCAACAGGACCCTTGCCAGCTCCTCAGCACAGGCTGGGTACAGGGGTGGCCCTCTTTTCACGCCATTCCCAGCAGAAGGTTTTGGCCCTGGGTGATTTTTGCCGTGAGAACAGGGTGTCTGTTGTGGGCACCTTTTGCAGGCTGGTCTCAGGGGTGGAGCTCAGGGAAGCAAGGGCTTTACAGTGAAGTTCTCCATTCCCCCAAAAGCACAGACATCATGGGCACCCTCTCCTCCCTCCCTAGATTAAAGCAGCAGCTTTGTGCCAGGCTGGCACGGAGCAGCCCCCCTCTCACAGCTTCGAGGGCACAAGGGAGGGGGAAAACCTTCAGCTCCGAGCACGGCTCAGCCAAACAGGCAAGTCCAGCAGCACAGGGGTGTGGTCACAGTGCCCCAGCTGGCACAGCACCCCAGGGTGCTGGAGCACAGCCCCTGCCCCCCTCCCTGCACTCCCTCCAAGGAACATGCTTGCTCTCAGGCAGGGAGGGAGGAACCTTCCATAAGCCAGCAGAGTTTATGTTTCCCATATGGAAACAATCTGCATCCAAGAACAGCTTTGTTTATAGTGAGCCATTTATAAACTTCCCCAAAGGCTCGGCACATCAAAAGCCCGGCTCATGTCACTCCCTGGTAATGCAGAGCAGAGAGCATCCATACTGGAGAGACCTTCAGGAAAGGCAGCTGGAAACAATTGATCTCCCTTTTTCTTCCAGGGGCAAAAATCTTACAGACCAAGAGGCTGAATATTCCCTACTGCTCAGCCTCTCAGCATTCCACTGTTCCTAATATTAGCCCCCCAAAATGTTACTTTGCCTCCCTTAATTTTCTCTATTGGTCATTATTTGGGATACGTTGCCCATGTAGCTCTCAGCTCCCACTGTGTCTGAGTGGTCTCACTTTTTTTGGAGAAGCCTTGCAAGATAAACATCTCCATCAAATCAAAAGGTGCTGAACATGCAGATCCCACCAATGCACCACCAACCCTCGGAGCTGCCCTGGGAGTCCCCCAGACCCAGGGCTGCTCACAGGGGCAGTAGCAGAGAGGAGACTTACCCGAGTGTCCTGCAGCCACGAACGCCGAGTGAGCACAGCTCTGTGCTGGCAAGAGAGCTGAGTGTGGTTCATGCTTCCCCTCCCAGTATATAACCCGTCCAAATCAATGAATCAGCACAGGGGCAGTGTCGAGGTTAGGGAAAGCGCTGGAGCAGAGCTGCTTCCAAGTCCTATTTCCTCAGCAGAGCAAGCATCTCAGTGATGGAGTTTCCCTCTCCTGAACCCCAGCGCTCTTGTTTGAAGACAAGAAGACGGCCCCATGAACAAGCTGCTCATGTCAGCCAGCGTAGCAGCTTGGCCCCAGGAACCCCCCTGGCCCCCAGTCGGACAGCTGTGTGCCCTTCACTGGCACCTTTCACACCAGGGCTGCTCCATGGCATCACCTCGGCACACACATAGCACTTGTCTCCCCATTTATGGCTCCTGCAGGTGTCAGGATCTGCCCAGGGCTGCTGGCAGAGGCAGACCCCCAGTACACTGACCCTGCCCATGCCACAGCTCTCATTCTCCCTCCAGCCACAGATACAAACAGGCCAGGAACCCCTGAGCACGCACTCCAGGCTCTGTCCTGTGAGCACCTCAACCAGCGCTGCCAGGAAGGAGTCACCATGCCAGGGCCAGTGGCTGTGCAGGTGCCAGCCAGGGGTCAGGCTGCTTCAGAGAGCCTTTCAGCCCAAGCCAGAGCATTTCCCACTAGCCACGAAGAACACTTGGGCACTGAGGAACACCCATTGCAGACATCCCTGCAACTCCAGAGCAGCACACACTGCCATCGCCCAGGGGTGGCTGCTGCTCTGAACCCTCAGCAGTCCTGACACACAGGTGATGGAGCCTGGCACACAGGGGTGTTTGGAAAGCATCCAAGGCATTCCATCACTTGTTCAGAGGCACATGAAGCCACCCCTACCCTGCCCCTTCCAGCCCGCGTGGGTACACGAGGGTGCCCTTGTTCCCCATCACGTAGCCCAGGTCTCCCCACCTTGCCTGCCTCTCCAGGGCAGTCCCAGTCCAGCAGCTAACAGGAACGGATATTCTGGAGGAAGCAGCTAAGGAGAGTCAGCATACGTGGCCCCTTTGGGCTTCCCGGAGCCAGAGCAGTCCCGTGCTAACCACGGGGCAGCTGGAACTTGCCTGACCACATCTAATCCCGTCTGAGACCACCCATGTTTCCGCCAGCTGGAGCAGCCCCTTCTTAGGTCCCAGCTGGTGGTGACAAGCTGCTCAAGATGGGAATAGCATGGGGCTGCTGCTGGAGGAGGGGGAGGAAGGCGGCCTCCATCCCCACACCGCAGCATGTCGTGCTGTGAGGGGTGGGAGGGTGCAGGGCAGTGGAAGGGACAGCGATCCTGTTCAGAGAGGGGACCAGACCAGGATAAACAAACTGCAAGGATGGAGAGCAGAGTTCCCAGACGGACTTGGAGGGAGGAGACCGGGATCGTGGGAAGATGGTAGGGAGTGGGACCTCATCCAGAGACAACTGCCACCACTGCCATAGCCCTTGCTGCCATAGGACATGCTGGATGGCCATGGACCCCTTCCTGGCTGGGGAGGGAGCACAGAGGCTGAAACAACCCCCTGCCATGCCCCCTGCCTGCTCTGGGGCAAACCCCAGACATTTGGGCACAGAGAAAGGGCATTTTGAAAACACCACCCACCAAGTGCTCTAGCTCACACTCTATTGACACAGCAGATTTTCCCAGAACCATGGTTCCCAAAATAATCTACCCATGCTTCCTTGACAGCAGTGCAGCCGGAGGTCGAGGCTTGGGAGCTGCCCATTCCCTGCAGCCCTGGCATGAGAGAGGGGCTCTGGCAGCCTTATCACAGCCTTATCAGGCTCTGTCTGTCCGCTGCCAGCGCTGCTGGGCTCCTGCCCGCTCTGACTCACCCAGAAGCACACAGCTTTTCAGCAAGACAACACAGAAACTAAATCCCAGCACTTCCGATGCCCAAGCCCAATTTGACAGAGGAATGTTGGATTCATCTCCTTCCAAGCAGTGCTGCCCCAGGGATTCAGCGGTGGGTACCCTCAAACACCCTGCCTCAAGAGGGGGGTGAGCAGGTTATGGTCCCTACTGCCACACAGAGTGCCCAGAGTTTCAGAGAACTCCAGTTAACAGCCCTGACAAAAACCCACTGGCTTCTACCTGGGCCTTGGGAATCTGGCTCTGGCTGGGAAGGATGACTTATTTTCAAGACATTCCTAAAAATAAAGGCACAAGCCCATGCACAACTCCCACAGCCACTCCCACTCCCGGAGGTGAGCACATAGGAGCTCGCCCCAGGCTACTCACAAGGCAGAGAAGCAGAGGGTGTGAGAGCAGCACAGACACACCCCACACATCTGGAGAGGAGAGGCAGCTCGTGAGACAGCATAAGGATGTGACTGGGGGTGAGATTAGCATTTTGCAGGGAGAGGCTACTCCACATATCCACACAGCACTAGATGGAGTGGAGCATGGAGGAAAATGCTGGGGGAAAAGCCCCTTGTCCAGCATTGCTCTGCAGACTTTTCCCACCTCAAGCCACACCAGCCAGAGGCTGAATTCCCCTGACCAAGCTTGGGATGCTGTGGAGCCACTGCCAAATCCCTTCACCTCCAAGGAGGCTATGGAGCCCCAGAAGGGCAGTGTCACTTATTACTAGGGAGGTCTGCCTTGCTACAGGACAGCATACGAGTCCCGTGTCTGTCTGTCCATGCTGGCACTGCTCCAGCACATCTCCACGGCGAGGGTGGCGGATGCAGCAAAGCCGAGCAGCTCTGAATCACCAAGGGACTCGAGACTGCTTGGAAAAATTCATGTAATCACTAAAATTAGTAGCTTGTGGGCTTGGCTGGGAGAGCGCATTGTTCATCTGCCAAGCAGCTGAGCACACTCATCCGCTCCCCGCAGCCCCTGCTCCCCCCTCAGCCCCTGCTGCCTGCACACCTCCAGCTCCTGAATAAATTGGCACCCTTGGTGGGATGGAACATCCCCAGGCCCCACCAGTCCCCACAGCTGCCCCCCTCCCCCCAAGTTACTTTGCACTGCTGCAAACTGCCAGCCTCGTTACAAGAAACCCCCATGTCGGCCCCTGGTGCTCATGGAGACCGGCTGGCCCGGGGCATCAGGCCAAATTCTGCTCAAGTGGAGGAGGAGGGTGGAGGGCTGTGTTAGGGGCCATGGAGGGGATCCTCCTCGTGTTCCAGTGTATGGAACACCCCTGGGTCTGAGCCCTGCAGCAGGACCCACAGGCTCAAGCCAGAGATGAGGGGTGAGGAAAGGGGCATCAGTCCCTCAGGGACCTGGTGCTGAGGTTCCCCTACCCCTTAGAGAAGGGCCAGTAGCCCCTACCCCACCCCGTGCCCACCCTAATCCCTTGAGGAACCCAAACCAGAGAGCTCCTCAATAGAAGCGATGATCCAGCCCCAGTGGCATGTTCAGCTCCCTGCTCAGGGAATGCAGGGCCAGATGATGCCCTCTCTGCATCTGCCCCAAGGCATGGGGACATCCTGCCTTCCCTGGGAAAGTGTTTATGCAAAGTGGGAGCTTTGGGAGGGAGCAGCACCCCTGGTCCCTCCAGGATGGTCGCAGGGATGGCTACCAGGATAACCTCCATCCAAGCAGCAGCGTCAGGCACACCACAACCCTCCTGGAGCTCAAGGGAAATGGCATTTAGGATCTCAAGCACTAGTGGGGTTCACCCCGCCAGCAGAACCATCTCCTGCAGGCCCGAGCAATAGCAGAATCGCGCAGGGCTTGGCGCAGGCTCAGGGCAGCACTGGGCTGGAAGGAATGTGGGGCTCGAAGCCAAGTCCGCCTGGAGAGATAATCCGAAGCGGAAAGAGCTTGTCCGATGGGCTCTGTGAGAGGGGGAAAGGACTGGCTGGAGCAGGAGGAGATGGCATGGGGCTCGTGCACTGTGAGGTGTTTGCTGGACCAGCTTCACCCTGTTCTCCATCTCTGTAAAGCCCCCCCAGGCACCAGGAAGGGCCCCAGGGACCTCTTCCCAACATCCGAAGGGGGAAGGGACCCCATGTCTCCCTAGGGGAAGGCAGCAGAGGAGTGTTCAGCAGGCTGCAGAACTGCTGACAGCCATCACTGGCTCCCTGCCCCAAGCTTTTTCCATCCAGAGAGACACAAAGGCACAGCTGGAAGCCTGGCACGTCAGTCCTACAGCAGAGATTGCACAAGAGGGGCTGAGCCCGGGCGGGATGGAGAGTGGGGGATGGCTCTGGGTGCTGCTGGAACAGCAGCCCCCCAGCCTGTAGTGAAGTGGGACTCGCCTCCTGTGGCCCGAGCAAGAGGCTGTGCCAGGGTTTATCCACTCATAAGCACCCAGAAGAGAAGGGAATGTGGATCCAGACTTTGGCTACAAAAACGGAAGCATGACACCTCCTTAGCTTGCCCGTTCCTAGAAGGGACAAAGCAGGAGCTTCAGGGCTCCTGACCACTGTGAGAGTCTGTAAACACTCACAGCCCCAGCCTTGTCCAGAGGGTACATGCCTTTGGCTGCGTCTCCTCCAGCTCTTCCATCATCCATAGGAAATGCTCTGATATCAGGGCTGCTGAGTCAGCAGCCCCAGGCAAGACCTGCTGGTCGCAGGCCTGGAGGAGACACAGTCAATGCTCCATAATGTCAGGCAGGAGCTCCCAGGGCTCCTGCCTCACAGACAACAGTCACAGGCACTCCTGAAGCACTGCTGAGTGTCTTCTCCAAGCACACCTGCCATCACCCAGCTTCTCTTTGCCACCAGGAGGGAAGATCCAAGGGGCAGGCTCTGATCCTGCTGCTGTGTGCCGGAGGGCTGAGCTGCATTTCCCAGGCAGCTGCCTGAGCTCACTGCCCTCTGCAAGCAGTGGCAAGGGCCCTCCAGCAGTTCTTGGGCTCACAGGAACAGAGGTGGGATGGAAAGAACAGGGACACCATGGACACAAGCGAAGGATGGCTTGGAAGGATCCTGCAGTGGCTGGGAAACAGGCAGAGCTGCCAGCACTTATGACAAGCAAAGGAGAATGGCTTTTGTAGTGACATCAGGCTGGAAACACACTGCATACTCCCACGGCTTGGCACAGGACAGGTCAGAGCTCCCACTGCTCCAGGATTTCCTAAAGCAGAGAGAAGAGCAGCAGCCTCCACAGCAACAAGCATTTGAGGGGATGGAGCATGCTATGGCTGTGCTGGCACAGCTAGCCTGGCGGTGTCAGACCCCAGGTGCTCCCAACTAGGATGCAGTCCCAGGGGCAGCTCCTGGAGGTCTGGATAATACACAGGGCTGTCAAGCATGACTCTACACCCCATACAGGAGCCAACCCCCTCAGCCACTGTGTGCAGATGGACTTTGCACTCACCTTTTCCTCAGTAACCAGGACCCACTGGACCAGGGATTAGGTCCCTGCAGCTCTTCCAGCCCACTGTCTCCTGGTGGCAAAGGCTGGGCAGTAGATCATGGAGGCCTGGGCTGCAGGAACAGAGAAAAACCTTGCCCATGCAATGGCAAGGGATTGGTGCCTGGAGGCAGCAGCCAGGCAAGGCTGCCCAGAGAGGGTCTGAGGTGCAGCTGCAGTTTTCCCAAGAACCCCCTGATGCCTTTCTGCCTGCCACAGCTCCACCATGCTGACCTTCTTCCTTCTTCGGGAAAAACAGAGATGGGGTACAAATAAGGATATCCTTGGATTTTTCAGGCCAGGGAATTTTGCAGGAAGGGCTGAACTCCGCTGGGCAAGAGACAATGAATCACAGGCAATCAAAACAGGACACTTCAGAGGAAGAGTTAGTAAAACACCCCAGGCAGTCATTGCTCCAGCCTTTTGTTTCCTGATGACTTCACTTCCCCGTCTGGCTCAAGCATGGGGAAAGCCCCGATGACAGCATGTGAAGAGGAATCATCCTCCTCTTAGCACTTGCCTGTATGCAGCCGCCTGCCAGAGCCCCCACGTGCCAGAGCTGGAGTTCAGTGACTTCATGTGGAAGCCAAGGAGCAGCGTGGGGGCCCAACTGGCCCCTCTGCAGGGCTGGGGTGGCCAGAGGAGGGTTCAGGAAAACAGCAGCTGGTGCTGCCCCACTGCCCTCCCCGAGGTCTGACATCAGAGTGTCCTACACCCACATGGCGAGCAAATGGGTGCTTTTCCTTAGAAATCAGATAGTGTGCATGCCTGGAGCCAGAAGAACACTTCCTTCTCCAAGAAGAATGATCACCGGCATGGCTGTAGAGCCATTTCCTTGCTAGTCCTGCTTATACTGATCTCCTGCTGCTGGGAGCAGATGCCTGCGTGGCACCCTATGACAGTGCTGGAGCTGGCACAACACTAAGTGGTCATTACAGCTCTCCAGCAAGAACCTAAATTTGTAACAACTG
>JAWWES010000011.1:12135052-12165747 GCA_035583135.1 Lophotriccus pileatus
TCAGGCAGGCTCCCTGCCACTTGGCTGCATGTCTGTTTGGCTAGCTGAGCCCAGGAGAGACCCTGCCTTTCTATCCCACCTCAGTCAAGACCAGCTCTCAATCCAGTACCTTCCTGTGGAGCCCAGCCTCAGTCCTAGGAATCTGCCTGTTATTCCGGTTCAAGATTCACTGCATCACACAGCCAGTAACACCTCGCTTTTTCACACCACTGGACAAAGTTTAAGGACAAAAGTGTTTACTTAAAATTCAGAGTCCTAGTAACTTTACAAAGTTTCCAACTCCCCCTACCAATGAACAATAAAATACATGAAGATTATACTTCCTATCTCAGCATCTTCCTCTGCTGTTAGCTTTAAATGGTAGCCCTTCCTCGTGCCACATCCTGGAAAGGGGCTGAGAACAGAGAACAAAAGCTAAGAACACTTGCACTGTACCATTCCACCCACATTCCCACTGCTAAAAGGTCTTTCCCAGCATCTCCTCCCAAAAATACCATTTGTTTTCTCAATAAGGAGACAAAACATTACAGGCAGTATATGGCATAAGCGCATTTGGAGTACTTTGTGCACTCTCTGAAGCACAGTTAATGTTCCTGTGTAGAGCTCTGTATGTTGATGCCACTCCACCGGAGCTCTGTGAACACAAGGACAGGCAGAGGTGACCACAGGCACTTTCAGCTCTCCCTCTGGGTTCCTGCACCTGGTGCTGCAGCAATGTACAGTGATTACAGCCACTTCTGGCAAAAACTGTGATGTACATAAAAGCACATTTTCATTATGCTGTAAAGACAAGATCTTTATGGTCCTTGTTATGAAGATTTGTAATCCAGATCTGAATCAAGTATCAGTTGCTCAAATTGCATCCAAGGCAACACTTCTAATAGTCTCTTGGGCTAGTATGCTCTATCTTCTTAACAATTTTATCAGAACTACAGGCTGAGCAGGAGTATTTCTGGAGTGCAAGAGTTGCCTGGTTTTACCCATCACATACAGACTGAGCACAATGGTTACAGTCTGGAGTGCTAAAATCAAACTGTGAAGGCACAAGAATAGCTGGCAATAAGCAATTCTGGTATTAAAATAGGGTTTAGCACTCCTGTGGGCTGGCAACTCATCCCGCCAGACAAGAGTAGTTAAATCTGTTCCTCTGACACTGTCAGTCTGTGCTATGATGCTGCGAGAAGTTTGTATTGGAACATCTGAGGAACGAAACCCAGGCTGTCCAACATCTTCAACATGGGAGTGGATAAAACCTGGAGTTTCAGCAGGAATTGATGTGGGTGTGCTGCTTTCCATGTCAAACACTGCTGTTACAGAAATCTCCCAAGATGATCTAAAGTGCTCCGTCACAGGAGACGTCAAGGTCTGGGAATAAGTTGAGCTGAACGTCTGATATGTAATGGCTGTGGCTGGCAGGCACTTCGGGTCATCGATGGTTAGAGCCACAAGAGAAATATTCTGCAGTGCCAGCGGGCTGTGGCACATTAGAGACGGCACATCTTTAACTATCTCTGTGCTCTTTTGGAGCCACTCTTGGAAGCCAAGAATTTGGCAATCACATTTCCAAGGGTTGTTGTCAAGAACGACTTCTTGCAGCTCAGGTAAAGCGGCAAAGAAGTCTGCAGGAAGAGACTGCAGCTTAGTACTATTCAGATAAACCTTCTGGAGGTGCTTGAGATTACGAAAGAGGTTTCTAGGAAGAACCTCAAGCCTTGTATCAAAGAGGGAAACGTTCTGCAGTTTCTGAAGGCTCAGAAATATGCCCTCTGGCAAACTGGAAATATTAGTTGTATGCAGAGAAAGGCCTCGCAGTTCATTCAGGCCACTGAATACATTCCTAGGAAGAACCGTAAGCTCTGGATTAAAACTCAGCACAAGAAGCTCTAAATTTGTCAAGTTACTGAACACAAAGTCTGGTATTGTTGAGAGCTTTGTGTGATACAGCCACAGGCTACCAAGATGCCTCATTTCTCCAAACAATACTTCTGGAAGAGACTTCAGTGGGTTCCTGTATAAGGTCAGTTTACACAGGTTATGCAAGTGCCAAAAAAGCCCAGAAGGCAGAACCTCAAGCTTGTTTCTGGAGAGCGTCAGACGTCTCAGTTTGTGAAGACAATGAAATGCATCAGGGGCAATGGACTGGAGGTTATTGCAATGCAGAAAGAGTTCCTGCAGCTCCGTCAGGTTATCAAACATGCCAGACTCTATTGAAGACAGCCTGTTAAAATACAGCATCAGCTTCTCAAGCCTGGCTAATGCACTGAATATATTTCTAGGCAGTGCTGCTAAGTAATTTCTTGACAAGTTCAGTACTTTGAGTTTGACAAGATTCTTCAGCACATCACTGGGAAGTGCTGTTAGTTGGTTTTTGTTCAAGTAAAGTTCTTCCAAACTAGCTAGTTTGTCAAACAGGTTTTCCTTGATGGATTTCAACCTGTTACTTTCGATGATCAATTGCTGAAGCTGCACCATGTCATCAAACACTTCTGGAGGAAGCTGAACAAGCTTATTATCTAGCAGTTTGAGGACTTTTAGACTTCTCAAGCCTTTAAAAGCCATTGGTGAAACCAGAGAGATGTTGTTTGAAGACAAGATGAGATGCTGCAGTTCCATCATCCTAGAAAAAACATCCTGTAAGTACGGCACATTAGTGTTCGTTATGTGGATTTGTGTCATGTTGCAAGGCAGATTTAAAGATTCCAGGTCTTTTATGTGGGGACCAGAGCAATGAACTGCATTTTTTGAAGAGCAGTCACACTTCTCAGGACAAACCGATGCATCCAACTGGAAGAAAAGCTTGATCATCAGTGACAAACGGAACACCAACATCCTTGTTGAAGTGCCAGAAACATTAGCTGTTACAAGAGATAAGAGAGAGGCAGCATTTGATCACAGGTAGTATTTAATAACTTAGCAGCTCACAAAGATGTGTGATTATATCATAAAACCTGCAAATGGGTGCAAATTTTCTCTTGGCTTGAAAGCAAACTTCAAAATCTCTGTTACTGGAAATATTTATAAGCTGCTCAGCTTACACTGAGAAGTACAGATAAAGGTCTTTTGTAAATCAAGCATTCCGTGTTTATATTTGTACCAGTCAAGTATAATGAAAGCATATAAAAACCATGATGAAACTCTAAGTAGTCATAAGATGTGTATTTGTTTGAACAGAAAAGCATTACAAAATCTCAGAATGGTTTGGGTTGGAAGGGACCTTAAGGATCATCTAGTTCCAACCATGGACAGGGAGGGACACCTTCCACTAGACATGGTTTAGTACATTATACTAAATTCCATGCAGAAAATCTTTTTAAAAAATTATCAAAAGGTCCTGCACCCACAGTGTTTTTCTATTGTAGGTTATCTGAGGTTTAAAAATAAAGTTTAGCCTGCAAAAATAGACAATGGAGGTAAAAAGGGCGTCCTGTATTTTAAGTGGCAAAAAGCAAAACAGCACAGTTCAGTTAAATCATGTCTCAGCATTTTCAAGTGATCGCTTCTTGGAACAGCCCAAGAACACACAAGAAGCAACAGGCTATTTTTGACATAGCCTTAAATAACACACAAGAGCCCACGTGGCACAGGACAGTAGTGAGCCTCTGATAACCAACAAGTCTCATTTCAACAGCTTAATGCAACACCAAGTTATCCCTGGTATTAAAAAAACAGTGAAATGAGAGAAGTGCCACAAAGTTAGATAGGAAGTTGTAGCAATACAGGTGGATCTGCATGAAACATACCACAAAGTTGGAAAGTTGTATGGATTTCCAAACAAAAAAAGGAACAGGAAAGCAATCCTTGTAGCTATAAACAGTAAAAAGAGCAAGTTAAACAGAAATCCACAGTCTAGAAATACTTCCTTAGTGAAATCAAGAAGTCCAAGTTGCATCATAAACCTGGATGTCAAGCACCTGGCTGAGCAGCAGGATAAGCAGCAGCTGGGACAGCTGGAATAGCTAGACAACTTCCACAGACATAACTGGAATAGCTGTCTTCTGCATCAGGAACACTGTGGGAGAGGAGGACTCCATCCCAACATACCCTCTCCCAGGGGCAAGGACGAAGGTCTCTCATACCAACCCCACAGACACAACTCTCATCACTGAAGTCAGGAGGAATTGCAGAGCTTCTCATGCACCTGAACTGCTGACAAGAACATACCATACAGACCTGAAACAGCTGCAGCTCCAAACCAGCTGCTGCATTAAAATCAAAGGGAGTGCTTAAAAAAAAAAAACATAAAAAAATGTTGTTTAGGTTCAGAGTGCTGGGGTCTGGTAAAATCTGCATCCCTTCCTCAGGAAGAGGACAGGGCATCCAGTGGTATCAACCACCAGCAACACAATGCCGAACAAGATCTTACCGGGCCTTCCACAGCTCACTGAATGAGATGTGCATCACAAAAAGAGAGCACAAGATTTCATCCTTCCAAAGGTCTTTTTCCAGGTCAAACAAGAATCTTCCAGAGAATCTCACCCTCCTAGTAATTTCCACCCTCCAAACTGACTCTCAGAAACCAGTGATGCTTTGACCTCAATAAACTTGTAACCCAGCCAATCCCCCAGGAGCAGCACCCTCCATGCAGAAACAGACTGAGAAATTTCTGTTTCAAGCCCTGACTGGCATCTCAACCTGCACCAGCTCAACCCTAGACCACAGCAGATCTACAAAATTAAGTGAGACGAGAAGTAAGGATATAGGAACCAATCAGGAAGAAAACTCTGAAACTGTTCTGCTATAGACTGCAAATGCAGGTCCCTCAGAGGGCACAGCTACAGGCCAGAGTCTGTAAAATAAGAAACAGGCTGACACTTGACACCTGTTTTTCTGCTCTTATAACAAAAGGTAGGAGTACAAAACAAGACAAGGTTAGAGCTCAGAAGTGCTAGAAAGTGCTTGTTTATACAAACAAGCCATGAAATGGTAGAAATTCTTTGCAAGAGATGAAGGCCACAAGCATGTGTGACTGGCACAACAACTGGATGATCCTGTGGGTTTCAAACATTGAGAGCTGCTAATGGTGCTTTTTGAAGAAATATTTAAATTTCCATAATTGAAGATTTTAACAGTACAGAATACAGTAACACCCACAATAAAGGTCATAACTACACATCCCCGTGTATGAGAATCTTCTCAAACCCTCACGTGAGACACCTGGCATTCCAGAAAGGGCAGCAGCCTGGCTGGTCATTTACCACGTCCTGATCTACAGCCCCTTTCTTTTTCTGCCACCCCCTTAATGTTTCTCAAAACTACAAAAGGATGCCAGAAGCAACACATGAATGCTGTTACTATATTAAAAGTCTCAAATCAGTTTCAGACTTAGTTTGACAGAACAGTGAGCACACATATCACTTACAGAGGGTGCTTACCTTTTTTACTTTCTTCCAAGTTCCTAAACTCACACAAGCATGAGAAAGGAATTTTGAGCTCTACCTTGGAAACTTATCTGCTTTCAAGAGGAACTTACTAGGAGCATAGCAGGCAATCAGGCTTCACCATGACTCTGCACTTCAAATGGGAAGTAAACCAGCAAAACGCATCCTCTAGATAACACTTTCACCCATATTTGCCCAACTACTGGGAAAGGCCAAAGACTATTTTAAGCTTCAGAGCAGATTTTTGGCTACAATTAGTTATGCAACAACCAACTTCCATAGGTTGTATGCAACTCCAAAAGTACATTCTGAGGCCGCTCACAGAACAGGAGAAAGTTTTAAGTCACACACACAACAGCACAAAAACCATTTGTAGCTTATTTTGTCAGTGATATTGGAGTATGGGCTTCAGCCAACCCACTGCAAATCTGGTGAAGCCAGAAATCTACATTCTCATACAAACTGTGATCAGAAATTTCAAATTTGTTAGACAGTTTCACCACAGTTTGCTACACGGGTGCATTAGGTTTTAAAGGAGTGGACACATCCACTTTAAACAACCAAATGATTGTACCTTCACAAAGCTGCTCTGACTTTTACTTTCTTGCAGGATTGGAGTCAAAGCCATTTCAGTAAGGAATTAATTTTTTTTTTACTTAATGCTTTGGCTAAGCATTCCAAGGTCGACACATTTGGTTTCTGTTTTTCCTCAAAGTCTTCTGCAGTGACAGGCCAACAAATCCTAAAGCCTGAAAGATTCTGAAAGAGAAAAATGAAGTTTCAAAAAGCTGAGTTTCAAAAATAGTAGCTTGAAACTGAAAGATTAAGTTTTTGTTATTAAGTAACCAGGTATTTCAAGTATCTTGTCTTCAAGTTTAAAATAATGTGCTCTGCTGATGAATGTTTTAATGGAAGGTGAGCCCAAAAATGGAAAAGATTTCTTTATTTCCATGTGATTTTTCTGAAGATGACCATGACAACAGTGACAGCTCACAACCAGGAGCATTTGCCCAAGAATCTTTTCAAGATCACCTCCCACGTGTCAAAGAACAAAAGGAACATCTGAATAATGGAAGGTGGAAACAAGTTGCTATCACATGTACAAGGTCTGGCTTTAAAACAGCTCTTATTAACCACCAGGTAAAACTACGGTCAGTAAGACTGCACTGCAGGACACTGACACACAGCATGCAGACTTCTCCACCCCCACCCTCAAAAATACAGAGGTGCTGAACAAGATACCCATGACATCAGTGGGAATAAGTCTGTGCTCTTCAACGAGCTTTGGATCTAATTCTATAAAGAATAATTAAAAACAATTTCATGAAACTAATGAAAGGAGTTAAAATATCTGTTCATTTTAATTTTATTTTCAAAGAGCTTCAGTCACAAAAATGATTTACAAGTCTATTTACAATTCTATTGTACAGTTATTTATGTATGCCTCTTGACAACAGGGTACCATTCTAGAGCAGCAATACATATTTTAAATACAAAGATGTAGTATCATTTCAGATCTAAAAATAAAAAGGAAGCTGAGCTTCTAGAGAGTGCTGTAATGATGAACATTTTAATCTGTGTTAGGCTTGAGGAATTCATGACAAACCGAGTAGTTTCTGGTTCACATAATTATTAAACAAGCTGCAGTTTGTTGAAAATAGTTTTAAAAACCTGAAGCTTTACTGTATAAAATTAACATATTCAAGACTCTAAAAATTGTCAAAAACCCACAGCTTTCCCTTAGACATACAAAAACCTAAGTTTACAATTCAGAATTTCATGGGAGAAATCCTACAGGACTTGAGCTCTCTCATTTTGCGATGACCAACATAAGCATTAAAAATTTGCAGCATAAAAAGGACTCCACATCTGCTTAGTATTATACTGTATATACATACACAGTACAGGATTATTTACCCAATTTGGGATGACTGTTCAGCACAACCTTCATGAAGAAAGAAAAAAAATAAATAGAATTAAAAATCCAACAACTTTTAAAAAGTGCAACAGTAAGAGTTTCCAATTTGAAGTTACAATGAATATGGACAGTCAGTTCTGTGGGTGTTCTAGCTGCTTCTACTCAAGCATTATTTGCATTACTTTCTTTTTACAGTAGATTTAGTTCTATAGTACATGAAACTAGAGTTACTGCTAATTGAATCTGAAGGGAAAAGAAAAAAAAACTTTAAAAATAACCCTGAGGGATATACAATTTCATGATCTTGCAATTTATTTCTAAAAAGTAACATTTATTATTTAGCAATTGCTCTTCTGGATAGACCAGTCCTTTAAGTATGTGCATAAATAATATTTAAAAATCAGTAATATTTACAAATACTAATACATCAAAATAAAATACGTACAGATTAAAGTCTGCATACACAAATAATTTAATAATAAATCAAACTCCTCAACATAAGGCCAAAATATACAGCAGGAAGAAAATGTCTACCCAGTATCTAGTGGAGCTCACTAAATTGGTCTGTTCACCTGAATTTAGACTTCCAAGATGAACACTAGAAGAGATTTTTTCACTAGAAAATGAATTTCATCTTACTTCAAAACAGAAACTGAATACACTAGTGCAGATCTAATTTGCTGCATTTCTGAAAACCAGAAAAACTAAACTGCTCAAAATGAGAAAAATTATAGGTGGTCAAACTCAGCTCTTGGGCAGGAAGGCATAAATCCCAATAATTGCAGAAAATGCAAAAGCTTATTTTGTGGCTGAACTTGCAACAACAAGAAGGATTCTCAGAAAAGCTGATTTATTATTTTTGACCAAGCGTCAGAGCTCAAGCATGCAACCTCAGGAACATTCACCAACCCTGAACGCAGACCTTGAGGAAAACAGCTCCCACTTGCAAAATATCCAAGTTTACTGTGCTCACGATCCATTAGTCACTCAATTGAGAGATACTTGGCAATTTCAGGTTTAGTAAGAGTTCCCTAAAATGTTTTCTGAAGACAAGCTCACCTTAACAAGCTGTTTCTTCCTCGCTTCCTAGATAAGTCTAATAAACTAGAATAAGACCGGAAAACTACCTTCAGAAACCAAACAAGCCAAGAGAAATTATCATATTAGAGAAAGTATTAAGCAAAAGCATATAAAAGGGAAAGACACAAGTATTTTCTTTGACTTCTCATGGAACAGCAAATCTAAAATGGTCAGTGAAATGGAAAGCAGAAGCTTATGCGTTTAAGGATAAGTCACAGCTCCCAGGTCCAAGATGCATAGCTTCACAACATTTTTCAACTAAAATATTATTTTTCTTTAAATTTGAATACTATTTATGCAGCTAAGAGTTATTCTTCATCAGTTATTCCATGCTACAAAGATTTTGTAAAATCAACATCGGCAGAAATTAGTCAGCTGACTCAAGTTCATGACTAATAAGTTTACCCAAGTCCACAACAGCAGACCCCTTGAAAGCTACCAATGTTGTTCGATGTTTATGACCTTAAGAAGCCAGGATAATAAGAACATTGTCCTGTTGAATGAATGCTAAGAAAACCACTTCCCCTTTCCTGCCGCTCCACTCCTCAAAAACAAAGAACACCACAAAAAAAATCAGGAAGAGTTGACAGCTGGACTGGAGATAGTACACCATATGCATACTATTTCTGAGGAGCAAGTTCTAATAACCTCAACCTCCAAGTTCTAGGAAAAGGTCTTCCAAACCATTTAGCACCACTTTTAAATTCCCTGTTGGCACAGTATGTTTAACACTGCAGAAACCATAACATGATTGACAACTGACGATAACACGGTTTACAGCTGGACTTGATGATCTTAAAGGTCTTTTCCGACCTTAATGATTCTAAGAGCAGCAGGGACACTGTCCATACTGCCTTACAGAACAGCACAAGGGAATTAGGTCTGATCCAAAAAATTCCACTCATTAAAACAAGGCTGGAATGGAATTGTCTCCACAGGAATTTAAAAAAAAAAGCCCCAAAACCAACAAGACAACCCAAGGAAAAAAAAAAAAATCCGTAACATCAAAACCTCAAATTCCATCATCAGAATACACATATTTCAAAACAATCCCAGCCAGCCAGTGAGTTTGGGGCCCTCATTCCACAACTACTCTAAAGAACTCGACTTCCTTCTTTAAAGGATCTCTACAGAATTGTGACTTCTTCAGATCCCAGATCCCCTCCCAAAGCTTCTGGAGGTGTCTGGACCAGTCAGTTGCATCTGGTCAAAACAGAAGATCAAGACTCAATATGTATCATCTTCCCAAAGACACTAATGAAGACTTCTCTAAACATTTACAAAGTTGTCAGATGGTTTGGAAAAGTAATTTGTGGTTTTAAAAAAAAACAGAAGAAAAGTTTTAAGCCTTGCAAGTGAAAACGATGCCTGCCTCTACATCTTCGCAGACCTATTTTTCTAGTGGTATTGTAATTCTGATACTGCCTCATAGCAAAATGATGCGTGGCTATCCCAAGTGCTTAAGCGGCATTAGTGGTGATGCAAGCTTTTCTTTTTTTATTTCTTTTTTAAATAAATAAAATCTGCTTAAGCCTTATAGTTCTGCAGCAAGACAGATTTTAGCTCAATTTTCTCCTAATTTTATTTCATACAGCTACATATAGCGCTTAAGACACTGGCAGACTCTTTGAAGTGCCCGTGTTCTTAATGTGCACAAACCCCAGACGTGGGCATGTGAAAATCGACCTTCCCCCAACTCCCATTTCCCCTGAAGCAGTAATTCTGACCTTACTACTTCAAGGTATATAGGAAAATTATCTTGAGATTTACAAACAAAACATGGTCCACAAAGGGTAATTCAACCCTTCTGCTAGAAAAAGCAAGGTCTATGGAGAAATACATAGCTAAATGTAATACAACATGACATAGAAAAAAGTAATTAGATTCTCCAGCCTTCCTTCTCCAAAAACTTTAGAGTGTAGCCAAATGCCTCCTCCTCTAGAGACCACCTAAGCCCTTCCTTGGGGTAAGCTAGAAAACTCAAGAACCCACTTGAAAGCAGTGTGCTTTCTTCTTAAGGGCAGAGCATACTGCTTCTACAGCATTCTGAATTCTGCTGTGGCAGACTAAAGAATTGAACTTAAACCCCAAACATTACACCTGGAAACACTCCTTGCTAATAGGGACAAACTTAGAGGTACACACACCAAAACTTTAGAACCGTTCTGAGGCACAAAGCTTTTCATCACTCAGGATAAAAAAAAACAACCCAACAACAAAAAACGAACCAACCAAACAAAAACAAACACCAAAAAAACAAAAGCATGACAAAGCACCTCTAGTACAACCATGAAACCATTATATCATAGGGTTTACATGAACACATGCCCAGGTAAGCAGGTTAGAACAATGATTAAGATACTCCAGGCAAATAATGTGAATCTGTTTTAACTGCCCTGCAGTTTAAACCTTCAAATGCATCTCATTTAGGAACAATGAAATTTGAAAGAAGGTGGAAGGAAACACAATCATTTTTGTTCTGCCTAAGGTAACCTACATTTTTAAAATGTATAGCCATAAGATGTCTGGCTCTGAATTTTGTATTCAGAAAGACAAAACAGTTGGAAATATCTGCATTAGAATCTGACATTTAGCACACTGCAATTTCAAATAAAGCCTTAAAATTACATTCTTCTGCATACTACTAAAGATACATGCCACCAAGATCCACTGCTATGTTACAGTGATGATTTGATATGAACCATTCTCTTGGGATGGTACTTTCGCTTCTGTTGTTGTCCTGGGTTTTGGTGGCCATTCTGGATCGAATCGCAGTTCCTGAGCTAGGTGCATGTACTTGGCTTTTGGTGTCTTCTCTCTACAGCCAAACAGGGAAGAGAGGAAACAGACTCCACAGCGGTCCACAGCCTCCTGCAGAAGTGAACAGATTTGAAGACTGGATTACTGTAGGGAAAATAAACCCACCTAACTAACAGTACAGTAAATCACTAGAAGAAAAACACTTATTTCAGTCTCTGATTTACTATTTCATTGCCACATTGGACCCATAGTACAGAAACTCTTCTTTTGTGTCATCCCTTCTATGCTATGGTAGCCATGATATTTAAAAAACATTAAGAAAAAACATGTATTCTGCATTATCATAACATCTAAGACCACCAACAGCTTTTATGCACACTTTATAACAGTTTCAATAATCACAGAACAGGGAACATTAAATGATTTTACTACTGGAGAAAAAAAGTCTGGTCTAGAAAAAGCGAATTCTCAGAGTCTCAAAACACTACTTCAGCAATGAATTTTTAAACAGAAGGCAGCCAGCCAGTGAAAAGTAGCAGAATTTAACTTCCTGATACTGTGAAACTCAAGTACTGCAGGTATTAATAGTTATTAAAATGGACAGAAATTACTGAACTTAAGTCTTCCTTCCTGTTTTTCCTCTCCCAGTCTTAAATGTGTGTAACTCAGCCAGCTGGGGAAGAGAAACACCATTTCTCATTCCCAAGAGTGAACCCCTCTCATGTCTCAGAGAGCAGCTACAGACTGCAGGGCCGACATTTTAATGGAGATATATTCTATAGTTTTCATTATGCTAGATTTCTATCAATTTGTGAACATGAGGCCTTAAGCACAGTTTCCATTCTTCAGTGAACATAAAGCAATTTGTTCTTTAACAGCCTCAAAAGGACAAATGTAAATCTGAATACATTTAATAAAATTTGGTGCTGAGAAATAAACCACTGTAATTCTAGCAAGCACAAATGTACAATCAGACAAAAGTAATACGCCAACAGGCTTAAAGTAAAGGTAATTTTTATGGGATTCACATAGATTTCCTTCATGAACTAACAGCAAAGAGGCAGACCAGAGCAAAATTCATGGTCACCTGAAAAATCTTTCAGTCTCCTAAAGCATCTGAAGTAGTAGTAATGTACTTTCATTTGCCATTGTTTTGTTTCATTTGTATATGTCAACAATCACTGCTCTCAGACAATGACCTAAAGCTCTAAACCAAACTAATTTTATTTCAATTTAATTGCTTCAAATAAATCAAGATGTTCCCAGTCCTAGCACGCTAATTTGTGACAACACAAATAAAATCTGCTAATGGGCAAACTGAAGATAAAGTGAGAAGTCTTAAAAGCAACCCTCTAGGTTTGCTTCACAGTTCTGGTACACAGACTAAACTGTAAGTGTCACTAAAGAGAAAAATATAAACCCAGAAGCCTTTACTTTTAATACTCTAGTAACAGAAATCTTATTTAAGCAGACTTAAGCTTAGGATAAGGCAACAGACACTTATAGATCATTAAGAAACAAAACCAAATTAATCCACATGCACTCAAATGATGACAGCAAAATACTCGTCTCCAACCTGGGGCGGCTGGGGTATGGTGAGGCGATATTCTCCTTGTTTGTCTCGATTGAACACAACCTTCCAAAGGATCATATCAAGGAGGACATTCTGTGAGACATTACAGCGAGCGGGAAGAATTAAAGAAACTAATGATCATTTGTTGTTAGTATGCACATTACAAATAAAACCTGAAATAGTGTGTTAGGCATAACTAATTCAGTGCCAAGCAAAATGGAGTTTGCACTACTTGTTGGTACTTACGTGATAAACATTTTCATTCTTAAAGTGCTTACATGAGATTTAAGGATATGAACATGTACTTTAAATCAATAGCAACAATGATCAAAACGTTTGGTAAAAAACATATGGTAAAAACCACAAATACACACTCTTAATATGTTTCAATACTCTAAAAAACCTGTGAAACAGCACAGACATGAGTGTTTAAAGCAGTTTCCCCATAAACCATCTTTAACATTACTGTGTACTTCATGCTGGAGCTATGCTTTGTTCATAGTCTGTTTTAAAAGCAGTGACATTCCCAGAAAAGCAGCCAGTGGGGTGGCAAAGCTGAGACACCAGCGGGAATGAAGGAATTCAGTAGGCGTCATTCCAGATTTTAAGAGGGCAGAACTTGAACAGTATGTTCAGTACATTTGGTTATTCTCATACAGCTGCATGGGCAGACTCAAGAGCTTCGAGCAAATCTGAACACAGGTGTGAACCTGTACCTTCCACAGCCTTGAGCCTACGACTCTGATCCTGGGACAGATTCCATTTGTAACATCCGATTAACCTCTGCCAATGAAAATGGGGAGCTGATTACCCAGACTTTTATAGTGCTTGTGATTTTGTAATACACCAGAATTTGATAGTGCTTTTATAAAGCATTTGCCAACAAATCTTCAGCTTGTTAGATGTTCATTTTTGAAGCCAGTCTGGTTAAAGTATGTCTACACCAGGCATCAGGGGGAAGGAGAAACAGCTGCTAGGATCTGCCTTCATTGTGCAATATTTTCTGTCATCTGGTAGAAAGAATCTGCATGCTTTGTGAACCTAGTCTGGCACCCACATGGAAGGAGAAAAGCTTTATAGACCATTTCAGAAAACATGTTTGGGACAACCACAGTCAGAAATTATTCCTGTTGTAGAAGCAATGACGAAACCACATGCGATTGTAGTGTGACACAAAAGCATCAAACTGGCAAGTGTGGCCAAAGAAGATAGATACAATCCCTCATGTATTGCACAATTATGAGACACTTAAAGAAGCAATTACTAAGGGATTAGTCTCAGCAGAACAAACTCTAGGTGATATATATACACAGAGTACCTTGTTAAAAGATGGAAGGAGATGCCACCAGTGGCCTCTCCCAGATATTCAGAATACTCAGACCAAGTAAGTCTGTAGTGAAAAGCGTAGGGAGCAGAAAATCCAGCCAGGCACACAAGGAAAGACAATGAGCTACACTGGAAGTGAAGGAATGAAATTGCCTGCGATTTCTACACAACACATAGGACCCAATGAACTGGCACATGAAAAGCTTCCAGGGAGCCCGAGTAATACTGCTGGAGTTGGGCAAATGCAGTTCAAGAAGAGGTGGACTGAAGTTATGGAAGGTGAAATGTGTATTGTAAAACAATGCTTGGGATTTGAGAATCACAAAACAACACTTCTGTTGGACGTATGCTGTACAGTAAGTACAGTACATCTGCCTAAACAAAGCATTCAACTAACAGTGAAAGTGGAAGAAACTGATTTTAAGACAAAGCATAACAGCTCAAAGACTTCCATGTCAAGAAAAGTGCAAGCACTTCTATTTTATTACTAAAGTACCAGCAACAAGATAAATAGGCAAGCCTGTTTAAAAAAGGAATGTGACAAATCACCCCAGGAGTTTTGGTAATGAGTTAAGTGATTGAAGTGTTGGAAGATGCTAACCCAGACCTGCACAGGAAAAAACAGTAGGATGGGGTTTGAAATACTGGGTGAAAGCAAATACTGCAGTGATTACATTGCTTACATGATGCTTAGTAGAAATTCACAAGTTTACAGACTGATGTGGCAACCAACAAGGCTGAGGAGTGGAACCTTAAGAACATTAATTTAAACCAGAGGAGAACGATTTGTCCTCAAGAAGCACATGGTGATACGTGGATTGACACACTGTACAGACTTTCTACTGGAGCCCTTACACTTCCAGAACAGAAAAAACACCAGGTTCTGTAAAAGTTAGAAAGATCCCCTACAGAACACCGAAATTTTTCAGCAGGAGGTAAGTTTATTTCTCTCAGTAATATTTATCACTGCACTGAAAATTGAAATTGAATAGGAAAAAATATTTCTATCTAGGAGGCTTGTTCCCAATTTATCAGAAGATAAAAAAAAGACATGCTTCTGCAGCTTCAGAATAACTTTTGTTTCAGTGGCAAAGAGAGCAATATACATAAAATTTAACTTTTCACCAAAAAAAGGAGAACAAAGAAAAACTCCTGAGAGTTTACTAATAAAGAAAAATGACAGAATGAAAAGGCATAAAGAAAACATCACGAGCAGGGTTAGAGTAGCTATAGGACAATGTAAGCAAGGCACAGGAGCTTTAGGTGTGGATCAACTTGTTAACAAGAAAAAGGTCAAGAAAATTAATAACTACTGCCATGTTTTGGAAAAGACAAGGTGTCACCTGTCACATGAAAACACTGAGAAAAATGTTCCAGTAGGCAGCAACATAATAGCATATATTGCAAATTCTATTTGGAACAACATTTTAAACACAAAGCTGTAATAATTTTGATTCAATTATCCAAAAAAACTTTGTTTAACTTAACAAATAAAAGGGGAAAAAAGTGTCAATTGGAAAGAATATTAATGCTGTAGTACTCTTCAAAGACCAAAATGGTATGATCCAAGCAAACATTATGCTGGTTACCTTGATAGCAATGCCTCACACAGTAATGGAAATACTGATTAGAAACTCCAGAAAACATTACACAATAAAACCAGGTAATTGTAATGTGCAAGCACTAGATATTGTTGGAAGCCTTTGTCATCTTGCAGGGAAAAAAGTGACTAATGATTGCAACCAAAACCCAAACATATTCAGGTTGGAAATGACACATCAGTGTAACAGGGAGAAGAAATAAATGCAGGAATAAATGACTGATTGTGAATCCAGGCCTCTCCTGGAACATTTATCTGTCAAACTCTGATTCTTGGAAACAACAGTGGGGTCCTGGATGAAGGGTAGGGCATATTTCTGCACACTACTGAATTACAGCAGAAGAGGTCAAAATTCAGAGTGACTGGCTTTGGACAAGCTCAGGGATGGAAAAAGCAGATCTGCATGAATATCTCTACTTGGAATTTTGATTGTATCAGATGAACAAGTTACACAGATATGCATTATTCTGAAAAATAAGCTATGTGTATGATCTAAATGAATTGAAGGTTCCTTAGGTTCCCCTAAGGATTTTATATAATTCTGTAGTATATTATTACTCTGAAGTAACACAGCAAACAAATAAAATAAATAAACAATTTTCTATGAAATAAATATTTTGCTATGAAATAACTGAACTGTCAAGTCTTTCAACTCCTCTTCCCCCTTTTTTTAATTAAGACAAAAAGGTTTTAGAATTATTTTAACACAGAAAACCTTTACACCTTAGATCTAGCCTAAAAGGCCATTTTTAGAAATACACACTTAACAAGAAAACAGCAGCCACTACACTGGCATACTGTGAAGAGATATCTTCTAACCAAAAGATATACATGCACACTTAACAGAGAAGCATTTTCTCCATTTGAATTTCTTACCTCCACCAGCACAGATACAACTGCATTGATGATAACGATGCTGAGAATTTTTAGGCGCCACTCATATGGCACACACACAAGCTGAGAAAAAAAAGTTGCCAGAGGTCAGTAAATCACATATCCAGTAAACAACGTTCACAACAGGCTCAGAGTTATAAATTCTCCCCTCCCCACCCAGTGATGTGAAGTTACAGCTCTAAAGGGGTCACACTCGCCCCAAAAGCAGCCACTCAGTTATCCTAGGAAGCACACTCTTACCTCAAGAAATGCGTCAATAGATTCTACGGGATGCAACATGATGAAAAATATGAAGACATAAAGAACTATCACAGATATAACAAACAGAACTGCAAAAGAAGAAAAAAAAAAAATTTAATTGGACCATCCCACAATCAGAGTTTTGGGCAGTTTTTCCATGTATCATGGGTTCATTACTTCTGGGAAATAACCTCTTTTCTCCCTCTAAACCCCTTCCAGGCAAATTTTGGCAATATACTAGTCATTCTGAGAGCCATAAAGAGACAGAAGGCCTTGCTCTCTCACTGGCTTACTTGTGGAGTTGAAACGTATATACGCGTGTATTTCTACAAACAAAGCAAGTATTAACACAAATTCCTCCATACAGTTTAATATTTCCCTATTTCTGATTATCAGAGGATAACTGCATTATGTTCTCTTAGCAACAGTACTGCTGCTGAAGTGTCAGAACAGAATTGTAAACAAGAGCACAGTCACTCAAGAGTTTTATTTGGAACTGTATATACCAAGAAAGGACTTACAATTTTTGTAGCATGGTTGTCTGAAGGGCTTTCCTTTAGAAAAAACAATTGCCACTATGAGGTACTGAAAACTGGATATAAAAAACAAAGTTGTGTTCTCGTAGTTTTTAATGTAATGTTCATCATGAAGAGTCTCATTCCCGTGGCGTGCAGAGCTGTTGTTCATGATGTCCAGTACATTACATGCACTACAATATAAAGAAACATTAAATACTGAGTTACGGAAAAGGTGCAAAAAGGCCTACTTACTTACAAACGTAAAATGAGAGAACAAATTGCAACAGTGGCAAAAAAAGCTTATTCTTGAGAATATAGTACAGATAGCAAGATTTAAAATTGCAGCAGGGAGGCAGCAATTTTTATGAATTCAGAGCTTTGAGTTCTTTTATGCTGGCAGCTTGTACATTTGCTACGTGGACTGTTTATAACTATCACCATAGATAGACTTTGAAGACAGTTAAGAAAACACTGCAGTCTAAAAAAAAAACCCATTAAAATACTTTTCCATTTTCAAAAATACAAACGAGTTACAGTAACTCTAACAGGACAACACAGCTTTTTAAAATAAAGAAGTTAAAATAGATCTGAACCACTAATTTCAAATTTCTATCTCAACAGTCCCAAAGTTGAGGAATCTTTAGACCCTGCTGTCTGGCTCTGACATAATTAATTCAGCCACTGGGCAACTCCCATGTTATCAGTATGCTTTTCACAAAAAAATCAGCAGACTAACAAGCTGCCGCACAGAAGCTTTATTTACAAGCGGCGGCAAGGGAGACCAAGTAGAGCTTATAGCTTTCCAGTCACTACTGTATCCTTCAGAGCCACTGAAACACTTACTCAGAGTCCTCTGTCCAAGGTTCATACCAGGACTGCTGTTTGACCCAAAAGAACCCAATGGTTTGGAAAGCAAGGCAGATGATGATCTGAGACAAAACGGAACACAGAAGTGGACCTGAGATAAGACCTGACGGAGGCCTTCGCGCAACAAGTTCTGTCCAAGCAGGGTTCAGACTCACTGCAAAGAGAATGAAAAACAAATGGCATCATTATGGTTTTCAAGAGTTACCCTGTTCACATTCTGTGGAATTAGAATAGTTTGCTCATGACATCACTTCAAAAATTAGTCCAGAACTGCAAACACAAAACCACCTTGAAAAGATTATGCAGCCCTAGAATAATGCCACAGTGCCTTCTACAGGCTGGTTCTCCAGCAGCACAGCATAGCAGGGGACAATAGCAGCCAGGAGACTTAAGGAATTAGTAGTGTCTGGCCAAATTCCCTTTGTCTGGCACAAGGACTTACAGCTCATCTCCTCACTTTTGGACTGCCATTGCTTCAAAGAATAGGTTTCTATTAAACATGAAAATGGAATTCTACCATTAGCCAGTGAACTGAGTGCAAGGCTCATACATGGAATCAAAGTGCTTCACTAGGTAATATTTGGAGTATAATATTTCATGGACAGAAGTTCAACTAAAAATACAAGAAATCAAAACTTTTGAGAAAGATGATATTGGAACAACTCCTGGCCTGATTCCAAAAACAGCTTCATCATATCAGTAAAGATTCACAACTTCCTGTACTGTGGAGAACTATTTCTCTAAGATCATGCCTACAACCTGCTTCTTGTATGAGGACATTTTAACAAATTTCAGATTAATCTAGTTCAGTATACAGTGGTGGTTTGGATTTTTTTAATGCATACACCGTAGTAGTCATAACATCTTCACTGTTGTCACAGTGCTCACTCAAGCAACATGTAATTAGATTTAAAGAAAATCTGACCAAGCAAAAACTGGTTCACAGAAGCCAGGAATGGTTATTGAACACAATACTTACTAGTGAAGACAACCACCAAAATGATTGCTAAATCAATGAAGAGAAACTGGAAATCTCCCAAATTGCTCAGGATCTAGAGAGAGATCACAAGTGAAATACTGGTAATTGCTTCACACCAAGAAAAATTTACAGTGACACTCTTACATCTTTAATTCTTTAAATTTTACTCTATAAACGAGACAGTCTCCTGTCAAACTGGCTTCCTTTACCTGCAGGAGTCCCGAGTATTCTACAATTCACAGAACAATTCCTGAAGTATCAAGGTATGAAACAACTTCCTTTTCAAGATGCATAAGTTATTTGTAATTGCAATTTGTTTGTAATCAAACTTATATTAGTGAATCTTAGAATGAAATGATAACTTAGGCTTACAGTACTCTAAACATCATAACATTACTTTGTAGTCATGTAGCTGTCAAAATTTCCACCTCAAAGGTCCCTTAATACTCTGTACCTTTAATTTACCTTAATTACCCAGAATACAAATTAAAATACAGGATTTCTACCACATGCCATATTCTGAATTCAATTATATTAAGAGGAAATACTCCATTTCACTTTTCCCCCCTCCTAATTCAATGCTTGCAATTTATTTCCTAAATATATACCACAATATACCTTGTACAGTTAACATGAAAAAAAACCCCAAATACTAACAATACTTTTAGTCCAAATATAATTTTAGAATGCATATGCTGTACTCAAAGAGACCTGCAACAATTTGTATGAAATATCTATCAATTTCAAATCTCTGAACTATGCTGACACTGCTTAAGCACTTAGAGAATACTTACAGAATATAGCAGAGTAACACTGATGTACTGGATAATGCTGTATAATGCCATGAATTTAAATACACAGAAGGAAGTTATTAAAGCAGCACGGCCTTCCCTGTCAAAACAGATGCAATCATGTAAGTACAAAGCTTTCTGTGCAAGCAGTTAAATTCTGTCCAGCAAAATGTTAGCTGCAATTAAACACACCAGCAAACCCTTTGAGGGACATTAGGCTGTAGAAATACGGAGAAATTGGAGTCAGAACTGTAAGTACACTTCCACCAACATCAAAGTTGTGAGCATGTCTTCTGAAGTGAGCTACCACCTTACCTCAGTCTTCTTTGGACTTCATGTGGTTTTCCAACAGAAGTTTTAAATCAAAGGTTTTAAAAAGGTTTGTTTGGAAAAGCATTTATGAAGCATTAGTTTACTACGTGGATTGAATGAGCATACAGTCAGCCACAGAGCTGCTGACTTCAGAAACGTTTCTGATAATGCATTACTTCATTAGTTCCACAAAGACTTTTAGATTTTTCTTTGACTGACCTTTATCCAAAATCATTACCTAACTTCCAATTCTAGAGTCAAAAATCGGTCAAACCCTATTACTATTCTACTTTGTATGGTGCTGAGCAAATATCTGAAGAATTTTACTGCTGCAATTACACAGCCTTTATGGAAATTAGTGTAGTCAATAAGACATAAAATCAAAGACTAATGTGTAGAAGCTCACTCATGCTCTGAAATATTAACTTTATATGGGCAAAGGAGTTTATAACAAAATATTAAATCACACTATGGCAAGCCTTTGCTCAGAGTACTTTCAGTAAAGAAACAGAACCACTAAAAATGTGTGGCTTGTTCTTTAATTCAAACTGGCCTCCTACAGCATCAAACATATACTAATCCAGGGTATGCAAAATGAGTTACATAGATGCATTTAAGTTCACAGTTAGTGGCATTTACCTGATCAGCTTTGGCACGCAGGAAATACTGGGTGTCCTGGAAGTGAATGGTGATGCCACAGAAGCCTCAAGTTCAGACAGAGATATACCACCATGTGCCCTCTTTAGCGCCTGCCAGTTAACATTGAAATAGAGACCATTATAAAACTTGCTTTCAGCTGTACAATTTAAATTAACTGTATGGAAAATGAAAATATACTTACACCACAGTCATTTGCTCCATCTCCACACATGCCCACATAGTAACTGTAAAAACCAAACAGACATCAGCATTCCCTAACCATGGTACCTTTAGCTTATTTCATTAAATACTTCTATATTATTGTGAGTTATTCAGGGTTTGCATAACAATGGGTCATTATTAATGCTGAAGTTACTGTTGCCATTATACATATAAGGAAGTACACAGAAAAGTAACACGACTATGGCAGGCCAGTCAAACCAATAATGGCTTAATTAGCCCTCTATCATGCCGAGGTGGTCTAAAGCATCTTTGCTCTAGGCAAAGGCACTTCAGAACTGCAAGGCCCAACACCAACACAGTCATATACTGACCAATGTGAATGGAAGTCATCCCGATAATACTTCTGTAATACACAGAAGACATTTAATGGGTTTGTTTATTAAACTAAGCAATTGCATTTACAAGATGTTAGTCAGTTTATGCATATATTCCTCATTTAAAACTTCCCCAACTAGCCAGCAGATGGTACTACTCTCATTCCTGCTCAGCTAACAGGCTGATTTACCAACACAAGGAAGTTCTATTAGTTCTATTAGCCCAACCTTTTTCTTCTGGCAGAACAGCTAGCAGCATGCACAACTTTTGTCTCCTATCACACCAAATACTGTCAACCCTCCCACTTTCTATGCTTAAGCAAATACTTACTCTACATTTTGTAAAGCTTCCACCAACTGAGTTTTCTGATCGGGCGCCATGCGGGCAAACACAGTGCCGTGTAACACAAGCTGGAAGACAGAAGATTTCTTAATCTCACAGGGCAAAGTCTGCTTGCCATCAAAAGTGCCCACACTCAAGTAAAACGCTCACCTTGGGTACCAGGTCCTGAAAATGCTCCAAAATTACTGCAAATGACTTTCCATTCATTGCAAAATGGTATTTTGTCATCTGGAGATCCTCAAGGCTTTCGTGGACCAATTTAACTGGAATATCCTATCAAAAGTAGTTTAATACTCCAGCTGTAATGTATTTACACAGATACCTTGTCATTTCAAACTAATACTCAGGAGCATTCCCAGAGATCCCACACAAGAGGAAGTTTCTAAGAGTGTTACTTGAAAGAAAACCTCATACAATGAAAACACTTACTTAGCAATAAAAAAAATGGGGTTTAATGTTTCAACTATAAGCAATTAGAGCAGTCTTAACAGATTGAATTGTTGGGGAAAAAACCTGTCTCCTGCACAACTAAAATGTCCAGTGTCATATCACAGTTGAAAAACTACTCCCCCAGCTCCTTTACTAACTTTGGTATTTGAAGATCTGAAAGTTAACTAGTATATCTTTTATGACTTGACCTTAACAGCAGATTTACTATTTAATGGAATAACATAAAAAGCAACTCAACAGTAAAACTAACTGCTTAGACTCTAAGGGCATAATAATGGTCATGTTACCTCTGAGTTTATGGCTGGTGATGAACTAGTGCATTTTGCGAGGGTATCTGCATAATGCCAGTTGATCCTGGCAGCCTGCCCATCCTTTGGAGGTAGTGCTTCAGCAATAATGACCTTATCCTGAGGTAGAATCATTCCACAGTCTCTGGCCACAGAGATAGCAGTTAACATGTTATCCCCTGTTAAACAATTGCATTTAAGAGGGTTTCAGTTAGAAAAGAATCAATATCAGACACTGATATTCCACGTAAGAGAAAAGCTAACAAAGTCAGTTTAGAACCAGGAGCAAGACTACCTAATGTACCAGGGGACAACCTCAGGACAAGCCTACAGACAACATTGAAAACCTAGCCCAGTAAATGCCTCCTCTATAAATTTTGTGTGCTGCTTTAAACCATTATTGATCAAATCTTAGTACGTGGGGAAACTCAGGCAGAAAACATGTGGCCATTTAAAATATTGCTTTTTAAACAGTCACAGAACATGCAAACACAGTTGTATTGCTAGCCCAGCAAAACACTCCAAAGCTTGTGATGGAAAAAGCAAACACACATATTGTGTGGAACACTGAGCACAGATACTTTGCACACCTATGGGCACATAACTCATTCTTCCCCAAGAATCCAATACAAAGTGACTTTTCATAATATAAATCCAAATGGTAGGGATTGTCAGGACATCTAGTCCAACCTCCTGCTCAAAGGTGGATCAGTCATAAAATTAGATCAGGACTTTCCCTTAGTCTATTTGGAAGACCTCTAAAGGTTTTCATCCTTCAATTCAGTATAAAGTAGCTTGTGCATGGAGCTAGGGAGAGGAAGCTACGAAGTAGAACTAAAGTCTCTTCTGGTTTCTGATCTCTGACTTACCAAAGCAACTTGCACAAGTTTCTAAACTTCCCCCTTGCTACAAACACAGTGTAATCCCAGCCTACTGGCATTAAAATTTGACTTCATATGCTATAATTAAAACAAGACCAAAAAGGGATGGTTTTTTATCTTCTGAGTATGAATGTTTACATGCTAACCTGTAACCATGACAGTGCGAATGTTGGCTTTATGCAAATCTTCAAGTACAGCAGGGGTTTCTTGCTTTAACTTGTTTTGCATTATAATTAATCCCATAAAATCCATGTTGCTTTCAATAGCATCTCTGATGAAAAGGAGACAAGGAAGAAAACATTAGAAGAGTTACAATTATTAGATGAGGCTTTAAAAGCTTGATTTTCTGTTTATCAAGGAAAAGGGAAATGTGTATTTTTAATCATGAAGTGAATAATTTGCTTCATAAAAAGTGACCTGAGATATCACAATACTTATTCCCCTTGTTTTATTTAAAAACCAGTATGAGAAAATGTTGTTTCCTCTCAAGCACAATTTTTACTTTCTTCCATGAGAACTCTTTCTAAAGGAAATTACAATCTTGAAAAGGCTATTGCTAGAAAACATCCTCTGAAGCTAATTGCATTGACAGCCAAATTTTAAGACATGTTTAGAGGTCACACCTCTATTTTCTGAATTAGCTGAGCCTTAACATAAAAGCTACCAAATTACGTTAGCAAGGCTAGTAAGATTAATAGATGCTAGTTAATTAAGTAAAGAAACTAATTAATCTTGGTTTACATGAGAAAATCAGTGTATTTACAGGTTTTGGGTATTCTGCTGCTACTGTAGATTTTCACACCTGAAATGGAAAACCACCTTTCTCTGCTCTGTGTGTGCTTTGCGAACTCTTCATCTTGTACACAAAGCTGATACAAAAGAACACAGTCAAAGCTGGCATTTTCATAGCTATGCTACACCTTCAAACACCGTGGGAAAGACAGCATTGTCCACAAAACTAAGACCAGCTGAAAAACTATAGACAGGAAATACTACTCTTTGAAGGAAGAAACCTTTCTACCTTCCAAACCTTTCTGACAAGCCCTGCAATGAGAAAATGCTGACTTTAAGAGACAGAGAAACTGCATCAAACACATACAGGAGGGTTTCCACTACGTCATTATCTTTAATAGACACAGATGATATAAGTCTGTGCAAGAAACACAGAAATCAGATGGGATTTTCTGCCACGACAGTGTAAATTAAACACCATAAAAATAACACTACAGTTTGTTTCCAGCTTTAAAGATGTGCCTCTGAATTCACTTCATTCCAGAAAACATCTCTTTATCCTAAATTTCTATGTATTGTCCAGGGCACAACTAAAGGATGCACAGAACTACATATGTCAAGAGAGAAGAAAGCTAAAGAAGAGCAGTAATTGATTTAAACAAAAATACACATTACATATTAATCCAAAGCATGCAGCTTTTAAAGCCTGTTACTTATTAAAACAGTGAAGTCACTCTTACCTATTAATAGTCTGGACTTTGTGCCATGTAAGCTTGGACTCCAATTTTCTGTGAGCAAGAGCAATAACTCGGAAGCCCTGCTTAGTGTATTCTTCCAGGACATGCTCAAAGTCAACAGGAACTTTAAAAAGGTCAAGTTTAGAGTTATTAAAATATTCATATTACAGCTGAGCTACACAAGAAATAAAACCAGTTTGTTCCTTTACCTGTTTCCTGCTTACACAAGCTGGCAATCACTTCTGGGGCACCTTTCATGTAAGCATCCATCCTCTTCTCCCCTAGAACTCTTGCTATTACACACATACGCTGCAAAACTGAGGAAAATGGGAACTGGCGCACAATTCCAATCTCATAACCAGTCTGTGTCACACAGGAAGGAAGGAAAAGAGTTACATCCACATACATTCTAACAAAAATAGGCAGGTGCTTAATTGAAAAAGCATACTTACCGAAAGCTCAAACAATTCCTAAAAAAAAAAGAAAAAACACATTCACTGTAAATATTAATTTTAAAGTATTTCTTCAGCTACAAACTATTTCAACATAAATCAGCAAATGAACCTGCACAGCATTCTTGATATTGTCACATTGTATTTTCAATGGATGTCATAAAAGCTGAATATAAATATACTGCATCTGTTTAGTATTCTTTTAAGTGAGACATAGTAGAGCTTTGGAGCTTGATTTCTTGACTAGAATTTGCAAGACCTCTCACAGTCCAACCTGTATCTGTTTAGCCTATGTAAATGACTAAAGTATTACAGTGTTTCAGAATGAGGCCACGGTTATTAAGTATATCCCCAAAATTTCATGTAGTAAGTTTCAACATTCACATGTCAACTACTGCACAGTAATTACTGCTGTGCATGTACACTGAGTTCTCAACGAAAGGAAGCCACCTCTATCTACTACACAATACAACTTACACAGATGAACTGACTTGTTATACCCTCCTGCTGCCCCGCTCTGTGATAATCTGAACATACAGTCAGTCACATGCTTGAATTTCCTTTCCTGATGTATTAAAAACCACTAAAAATACAGGTAGAACAAACTTTTAAATCTGACAAGTACATTTTTTTTAACTCAGCACTTAACAGATCTCTAAGGTATAACAGTGGCAAAAATTCCATACCATGAAGTGACTTTAACAATTGTTTTAACTGAAACTGCAAGTGAGCACCCCTAAGGCACTTCATTAGCACAGTAAGAATTTGGTAACAATACTAATATTGAAAGGCTCAAGCTCAAAAAGCATTACTGTACTTTATAACCAGTTTGTAAGCCCGTAATGCTGACACTCAGTTTGCTCACCTTGAAACTGGCCTATATCGAACCACTACCTTCAACAACAGTTTAAACATGTTTCTTCTATCTTTGCCAACAACACCCACACAGTTCTGATCCCATTTTAATTTTATCAGCCAGAACCACAACATACAGCAAAATGTATTTGCTTAACTTTAACTCAAACCAATTGTTTTGAATTTTTATACCATTTCTTGATCTGTTGCTTGTTTGGATTCTGGGGAAAGTTGTTTTGAAGGTCGAACCACTGTTGGCATGATTCGATTATGAAGGGCTGTTTCCTCTTCAGTTGCTTCTTCTAAAATCTGTATTTACAAAAAAATCAACTAATTTATATGTTCATTAACTTTGACTTTCTCGTAATGCAATTTTCAGGGAAAAAATCGGCACTTACCCATCCTATTGCTTCAAACATCTTCAAATCAAGTGGATCCCCAGAAAGTACCCCTTCAATTTTTGTAAGGGAATGACAAGTTGCCATGCAAGCAACAAACTCGGACTTCTGCAAGCTCTCACTGCAAGCCCTCTCTTCCGGCAGAAGGAAACTGAAACAATGAAGTAATAATATACTTAGCACTGTAATTATTTATTATGAGCCAATTCAAAAGGTTTGTTTAGATTAACAGAAGAAAATCGACTGCACAAGTCTCTTCACTCGTGTTTTCACACATCACAGAAAACAAATTAAGACTGGGCTGAAATCTGAAGAAACCATCACAGCTTCTTCCTCCTTCAGACACTCCGCTTCAAATACTCATTCACTGTCTAGTTTGATCCCTCATAAAAAGGCCTCTTATCACTTTGTAGTTAATTAGCTAAGCTAATTCATTTTAGCAGACCAAAAAGTCATCACGTAGGAGGACAGAATTAAGGCAACATGCAACAGTTGAACTGCAACAGTTTTGCAGCATGAACCTAATTGAGGTCTCAGACTTTAACAAAGAAAGTTCCTCCTCAGCTTCGTAAGGCAGTTATAACTTGAATTACACCTCAACCATAGCTTCAGTGGCATTCCTACAGCTCACTACAGAAACACAAGCATACATCAGCTCACACTTAATTTTCCATTCTATTCTATTCTGCTGAAGCTGTTACAGCACAACTGAGTATCACATTTACTATCAGCTCCGAGCTCGCCCTTACCGAGCATTTTCCACCCGCTGAATTCCCCAGAGGTCCAAACCATCCTCAGTGAGTGTGCCAGTCTGCAAAATAAACCAGGGGCATGGTAAGAAAAAGCCTTCAGAAACAAATTATCCTCAGGTAAAGCAAAAAATAACAGCTATTTAGCCAAATTACACCTGAACAATGTATTTTCTTTCAAATTCAGTGACAAATCAAGCCTTCTGGACAGAAAATACTTTATCTCCCTTGCTTTTTGCTGGTAACTAAGTACCAAATTCGCTAAATAACTTTAAAGAACATTCAAGGCAATCATGCCCCTTGCTGCATACAGGACAATGAAACAGACCCATAAAATCCAAAGATGATAGCTCAACATTTTGATATTCAGAGACCAGGAACAATGGAAAATAGGTACTAACCCTTAGTAGTACTTTCTTACATAGCTAAACCAGCAACTGGAATGTATTTACCAGGGAAATAATAAATTTAGCCTGGGTACTTATTATTTGAGATAAAATCTAAGGAGGAAAATAAATTTTATTTAGGAAATAGCCAAAAGCAAAGAATTCTGGCTAGCAGTATTACTGTATTTCACTCATGTTTTCATTAAGGAATAATAACAAAGTATGCTGTCTTGGTTTCTCATGGAAATGAATGAAAATGAGAAACAAGTCACTTTAATTTTTCAGAAGCTTGTGTACTAAATAAAGCTCTTAATAAACATCAACTCTCACATTTCTGGGGTGCCAGTAGTAACCTGAGACTTGGGAGTCTTGAGATAAGAAAACATCTCTATTATAACAACTTTTTAGAGAAGAATAAATTAAGAGATTTACCAGATGGCAAACACTGAATACCTGGAAGCTAAGAGATAAAAAATGATCTAACTTATATGAAAAGTAATTTTCCTTTTTTGTCTATACAAATTCCCATTTATAAGACAATACCCCTCCAGGTGGCAAAGTTCCAAAGTTTACCTAACCTTATCAAAACACACAAGATTCAGCTGGCCACAAATATTTATCCTCTGTGGGCTGATGCAGAAGATGCCAATTTTCTTCAGCCTTCTTTGTGCATAAACGATGCCAGCAGTCATGGCAGCAGGGAGTGCTGGAGGCACCGTGATAGTGATAATGTCAAGAGACTCGATGATGATGGTATGAGCTGGAACCTGCAACAACACTCAGAGTTAATGAACAAGATCTCACTGCTGAAAAGATTCACTATCCCACTGAAGTGTTACCCAGTGAAGTAGCAAAACCCAGTACAGCCTGTTCTGGATGGCTCAGAAATTTCACACCATCTTCACCCACCATCAGCAACCACACTAATGTAGTCCTAAATTATCCACAACCCCTAACTTCGCATTTTCACTTAAAACAGTACCTGAGTAATGCTGAACTTTGGGAGCGGGAAAAAAACCCAACAAACCAAAAAACTTACAGTTATCAGGTTATCGGTTAGCAATTTCTTGATAAGGATTTTTTTGCCCACAGCATGCTTTAGATGTGCTGTATCCTATTTCTTCCAACTAGTTATCAGTCAGATGGCAATCTTACATATAACAAAGATAAAAATCTAGTAATTGGGTCAACAGAAATTGAGGTAAACTCAAGTTTCTCTGTAATATACACAAATTCTGCTTCTGTGATGCATTTTGTTCTTAGCAACCTTGTTTTTCTCATTCTATTGATACAAAATAAAGCAAAGAAGTTTTCACTTAATCAAATAGTTTCTCAGCATCTGAAGTGTGTTGGAAGTAATTTTCAACCCTTTCCTAAAATAAGGCAGTTCTGGACCAGAAATTAAAACATACCTCATTTAAGATGCTATTGACAACTGTGTAAAGAAATCCAATGCCTGCCACCACCACCAGAGACAGAAGAAACAAATAGGCATCTCTGTAGAGCTTAAAATCAGTTGGCTTTGGATATAGTATGGAACGAACAAGCTGTCCTTTAGCAGTACTAAAGCCTAGAAATAAAAAGGAGTTAGTTATTAAAGGTATAAACAACAGCAAAGCTATTCAAATATACTAAAAACCTCAGTAAAACCCTTAAGCTACTAATTTCATTATGACTGTTTCTCAATATCCAGTAACAGATGTTTTGCAATAGTGTAATTAAGGTGCTTCAAAAATGTACGTGCACATCATACTAAGTGCTTCTCTCCTATGGCAAGGACATGAGCTGATCCAAATAAACCCTTCTTCTGCAGCAGCAGTAAACCCTCACGTGGTTTGGCCTGGCAGAGTTTGTTGTACTGCATTTTGTCCCTCACAGTGCAGAGCTAATGGGTATATTTATTGTCTAATTAAGCCAGCTCTTGCAAAAAGAAAATGAAGTTATTCTTGGCGTCCAACATTACATAGATAAATGGAAAGTCTCTGTAATTCCCTTGGCAGCCAGAAGAAAAGATTCAGAAAAAAACTGCAGTAAAGAGTTATCTTCTGGAGAAATCCACCTCTTGATCACATTTTGACACCTATACAAGGTGACTACCCTTCTAAGGGTCTTACAGTCAAAAAACCACTAGATACTGCAAGATCCTCCTTGAACCTTTGCCTCAACCTGTGAAGAAGACAATGCCAGTGCCCAATTTTGTATTCCCGAAACATTTTCTATCTGCTCAGACTTCCAAGTCTATTACTACAACCGTAACATCAATGTCAGGTCTTCTGGCATTAGTGACAGCTCCTTGACAGCTACTCAGTCTGCAAGCCACCACAGCAAAGGTTGAGCCCTCCACCCCAATATGTGGCATTCAAGATTCTATCAGAACAAAGCATCTACTGCATCAGTCTTGAAGTGGATGAGCTCATCACAAGAGGAACAAGGCTTGAAGCCTCCAGGCTTTGAAGAAAGTCCATACGTAAAACTTGAATGAAGCCCACAGAGCTCAATTCACCCTGTTTACAACAGGAGCCAACTCACTGTCACGGGCAAAGAGCAGACGAAAAACGTGAATTCAAGACATCAAGGGAGCAGGATGCAGTTACAATTCTCCTTGTAAGAGTTACAGACCGTGGCATCAAACTTCCAAAAAAAGTGCTACCCTTCCTGCAGAGCAGGAGGAACACACCTTCAGCAGTTCATTTCTGTTGCTGCTTGTGATCACCCAGCGGTACATGCACTTCAGGCTGGGTTCATGAAACTTCTTATTTAAGAAATTAAACAAGTTGAGATGGACATTATTAAAGGGCAGATGTGTTCAAGGGAAGAGAAATATTTCTTTGAAAAAAAAGACTAATAAAAGCCCCTAGAAAGATATCAATTAATTCCGTTAAAAAAAAAAGAAAAAACCACAACATTTACTGCTAAAATAGACTAACAGAAGGTCAAGAGAAGACACCAGAGAAAGAAGAGGCTAATTAGGATTAAGTAACTTAGTGGGAAAC
>JAWWES010000011.1:12168513-12198926 GCA_035583135.1 Lophotriccus pileatus
CGAGATTCTGTAATAACATGCTTTAACAACAAAATATTACTCAAAACATTCTCTTAAACATAGTTCAGAAAAACTTATGGGCAAATAAAATTTGAGTGCATCAACCTGGACAGACTCCCACTTTAAACAGCACTCTGGAAGCAAATGTACTCTGTCATGCAAAATGTTATAAAAACGTTTGGTCATTGACATACAAAAGTGAAAGCTGCAGTAGTTTTATGAACTTGAATTAAGGTAAGAGGGCTTTTTTTCCCGCTCTGGTCTGAATTCAGAGACTGCAGTTTAAGGATGATTACTACTTTGATTTCCATCAGCTACAGCTAAGTCTACAAAGAAAACCGAATGACCAATTTAACAAATCCACGCATTACACCCGTGCTCAGTTCTGTTGAGCTTTTCCAAACAGAAGCAAACAATGCAAGACAGAGTCACCTCTGTCAATACAACTTCTTACATAAACTTGTGTCTGGGTTTTATTTAAGTAAGGTAGCGCTTCTGTTACCTGAGGCCAACCTACTGATTAATCAGCATAGAAAGTTAGCACCGGTCTCAAAGAAAACTGTACATCCAAATTCTTTTAGCTCAAAAAGGGAAAACGTGTAACAATATTCTACCTACATAGCTCTGAAAAATTCTTTAAGATTTGTGGGCAATATCACAGTAAAATAAGGCAATCAGTAAAAAGTCAAAAAGATGCATCTGTTTTTTTTTAACTTACCTTTCTAATGGTGTAGAGTGAGCTAACAATGGATATTACAGACATGATCACAATTGCTAATGCATAGTAGTGATACTCATCAGTGACCCACAATATCACACTGAACAACTGGAAAATGTAAAAAGGGTTGAGAACCTAGAAGAGTGACAGAACATTAAAGTTACACAAAAGGTCACATGAGTTTTTTCCATCAGAAGAAAGTCAGAATTATCCTCCTCCATGAAGCAGACAAACATTTCAGTTCTTTATACATATTTTTATCTGTTCTGCCAAGCTGATTCGAATTTTCCACTACTTCCTGATCCCTTGAAAGCACAGTTCTCACTAAAATAATACACAAATGCAGATTTTGAAGACTGCATGCATTTTCCCCTACATCTCAAAGCAAAGTGATAGAAACATCGCATGCACTTTTAGTGATAATTCTTAATTGGGATGTTATTTTCTATTTCTTATTAATAAATGCACTGATACCTCAAGTTCTCACTCTGTTATTTCAGGTTGGAGAGTTTCTTTGTTCAAAATTCTACCATGCGTTATTACAGCACATGGATAACAAGCCAGTTATTCAAATCCACCCGATACAAGGAAAATGGAACAAATCCAACAGAAGTATATACAACACCACATATGTTGTAATGTATGATCCCTGGGCTCCTCATGGAGAACACTGTCACTTTATGTGTTAAATTAACTAAAAAATATAAATAAGGTGCTGACTCTTTCAAAGAATTCTGACACATTTTCTAATGTCCTTGCTAAGGCACCAGGTTGTGAACTCTGAAGAGTTTACAGTTAAGGCCTCTTAGAGCCTTAGCTCAAAGGAGAGCTGAAGGGCTCAAAAAAAAATGGTCCATGTAATTTTGCTTTACACTGCTGGGCTCTGGAGAAAGGTTTCCAGTAGTCAATAGTTACTGTACTTATAGTAACTTTCAGTGATATAATCTTTTTCTTTAATTTGTTAAAGAAAAGATCTTACCTCCTTAACCAGAAGCTTAAAAATGGAAGGCACTTTCACAGCAATTTCATTTACTCCATAGAATGCTCTTCTGCATTAAAAAGGAAAAATAGGAAAAAAAAAAAAAAAGTAAGATTTTTATTAGGAGTCTTACTGATGTGACAGTAATTCTATTATTATGGGAAAGTATAACACTAAATCTGTGATAATTTTTATTTATCATACTTTCAAAAGGTGTTTATCAGAAAACATTTACACAGTGAGATGTTCCAATACAAAGATAATTATTTTATACTTCAATTTAAACGGTAACTTAATTTTAGGTTCTTTCATAACAAGATTTTCCTGCAAGCTGTGTATAGGTCCAGTGTTATTAAATATGTCATTCTGAAAGCCAGTATGTGATTCTCATTAAACTAAGCTCAAACAAGTGTTAACTCTTACCCCACAGTTTAGACACAGTTTTCAAGGTCCTGTATCTTAGTTTTATTCTTAGAATGAAGAAAGGCAAATCATGAAAGGAGGAGCAAGAAACTAAGCTCTGATGGGATCCAAGATGGTTAAATGTTAGTGATGTGAAAAAGCCCTTAAAACATGATCTTAGGGGAAAGGCTTTTATTGTAGCAAAAGACACAAACTGCCAGAAAATGAAATTACGAGCAAGCAGGTGTTTCCATATTTTAACCTCTAAGAAGGACTCATTTGCCAAAAAATCAGCCAGGAATGAAACAGAACCCAAACTATTCTAGTTTAGGCCAGGTTTGCTACTTCCTGGCATCCAGTAATCCTTATTAGCCATCTAGCACACTATCCCCTACTTCACAATGACCACTAGCGAAGGATGGCAAAGAAACCAAGCAGCAGCAGAGTGATCTCGCTCAGCTTTCCCTTCAAGCTGTCAACAATCTGCAGCTTGAGGCAAACGAGAACTTTTCCAGTTAAAGAACTCCTGATGGACTTTTCCACTGGGCATCAGTCTATTTGACCCTGAACCTGTACAAACCCTTCAACAAAGACAGTACGTTGTGGTAACATTTATGCTGCTTAAAGGTGAGTTATGTGGAAAAAATAACAACATTGTTTTATATCAACTGCCAAATTTCACTGTACACCTGTCAAAGTGGCTGAACACATAAAGTTAGCTAATCTTTTTGTACCTTCACCCTATTTCAAAATGTTAAGCACTAAATAAGATTTCAGAAGTGTACTCTGAATTACTTTAATCAATCCAATTCCCATGGTCAGTGTTGGTTGAGAAAAGTAAGTCAATGTAATATCAGTCTAGTTCCTACTCAACCTATAGGTAAGAAAAACAAGGATTCCATACATATTACAGCCTTCTTTGAAGGAAGTGTAGCAGCCTGTCTGCAAACACTGCTCACTTTCTTGCCTTCTAGCTTTGTTAGCACTCTGATCACAGGTAATGGAACAAAAACAATTCTTCCCTCAAATACTGCAATATTACCTGTAATCATGCATTTCCTTTGTCAGCCCTGTGCTGTGTTCGTTGTGAATTGCAGAGCAGAATGTAGATTCATCTAGACCTCTAAGTAAAGGAAAAAAGTCAATGAGTTATTTAAGAAATCTGATATTTAAAAGTAAGTCTTCAGTAATTCAAGAGTTAGGTCTTTGCCAAGAGGTGCACTGTATTATAAAACAACCAAGGCTGTTTTAAGCTGCTTTTGTCAGAACTGCAGTTACCAGTGAAACATTAACAGCAGGTTTTTGGTTGGTATGTCTTACTCTGTAGGACAGTCATACCTACTTCAAGCAAAAAGGAGACACACTTAAAAAAATGCAGTAAAATGCTTGCATAACTAGCACTCAAAGGCCTCTTAAAAAGTCAATATGCATCAATATTTCTTCAAATTATTTTCATTGGACTCTAAGCAGTAATGGAAGCACTTTAGAAATAATTATTAGCCAATTTATTAAATAAATATGTACCACAGCTATTTTGCATCATCTTGCTATCAAAATGCTATCCATGACTAGGAAAAGTACAGTCTACATTTTCAGTTCTTTTTTAACACCAGAAGACTCATCTTCACAGGACTTTTCTACATGATGTGAAAGTGAATGCTGTACCTTAGAAGATCTGCAGATAAGCAAGCACACCTGAAATATCATTATGTTGGCAGCTATGGGATCATTTTAACTATCAAACTCAGTAAATCAGACACTATCATGCCCAATACTCAGGTATTTGCATACTTTGGATGCAAAGGAAAATATCATTACCTTCCAAAAGGCTTTCACAGAATCTGCCAGGATAAAACGAGCACTACGCCACATAAGTCTGTTTTATATTTGGATATCTAGTAAGTTATCTATCAAAAAGGATTCAGAGTTTGTCCCAGTGAAAGAAACAAACAAACAAACAACTCTTTATTGTGCATATATAGTAATAATTACTTCCATTCTGTAGAACACAGGGAAAACTTCAACATCCTAAAGCCTAGGATCACATTTCCACCAACTGCTCAGAAAAGAACAGGAGGTGAAAATGATGAGTTAACCTGACCTCAGGTTTAAAATTTTTCCCTAACATTTTTTAAGCTCAAAGATTTTAAAAATACATTTTTTTACTAAAAAAAAATAAATTTTTTAAATTAAAAAACCATACAAATCTCTGTTAATTTTCCTCCCATTCTATCCCAAATGATTCAATTTTTCTTTTCCTGCAGGAAAGAGAAGGGTCCCCAAAATTAAGTGTTTGATATGTAAATAAGCATACCTATGTGTTCAATGTTCATGCAAAAACAGAGCTTCTCTGCTTTTTACAGTACTGGTACAGACTGAATTCCCAGGGCATTAAAAAAGAGAAATCCCTGTGTGCACACAGTTTATTACATAAAGCACTCATCAACCCACTCAGAGGCTCAGTTGACACTAGCTAAAACAAAACAGACATCCAAGGTCAGAGTTGCATCCTCTTTGGCTTTGTGACCAAGTCTGATTTAGTTTAAGAACAATTACACTTGCATTTCCTGTGTTTAAAACAGTGATCCTAATATGACAGTAATATAAAAACAATGATATGAAACTCAAGCTCTCATAACTGAATCAGTTGCCCAAGAAATCTTAATTTGCCTCCCTTGTGTGCTGTGCTACATCTTTCATTATGTGATCAAACTGTTCTGTCCCTGGGGACTTGTATAAGCAGTTGCACAGAGTGAATCCTCTCGACGATGCAGGACTGTGCTTATGACAAGTACAAGTGTGTTGCCTGCCTTACAGATTTTACTATAAAAGCCTTCGTCTCATACACTGTCTCTTCTTAAATATTAACTTGATTTTCTACCGTGTTATTTGGTGATACCAACTTTTGGTTTATACATACAAACTGAAGAGCAGAATACGAAAACGTATCTTGGCAAAGAACAAATTCTTAAGACTTCTTTTCAGATTATTTATCATTCATAAGCTCAGCTACTATTTTGCATGTGGTATCCAGTACTTCACTAAATGACCATTCACTTTAGAGAAAAGTTATAGCAAACTGGCACTTTTATCTGACCTTGTGAAAAAGTGATTTAGTGCTCTAACAGTATCCAGAGTGTCTCAGATCCAGCTCTTTCTCCTCTTTATTATTCAATAGCCAAATAATGATGTCCAGCTCAACTACTGTACCTGACTAAACAAGTGGTCAGGCTCAGTCATGGCTAATACATCAAATAAATGAAAGTTTGGCTTATCAGCAAGAATGTGATTGAATAAATGGTCACATAACTTCACAGGCATATCTGAGATTTTTTCCTGGGGCTTATAAATTGGCTGAGTTATCACAAGAACATCAAAAGGCACAGTCAAACAGCCAACAAATGCCAAGTTTCAAGTCACTGCTTTAATGCTATGGAACAACATTTTTTTCTAAACACGTGGAGTTGTATGATTTTTTTCAAATACCTGTCCTTAACATACAAGTAAAATTTCTTAATCTCATCTGTGGGAAATATTCCCTTTGAACAGTTTAATTTAAGAACACTATAGGCATGAAAACAGGACTTTGTAATGCAAAATACCAAGTGTCACTATCTGCACCACTGTAATTCATGGGAGGCTTAACATAAAAAGTGCATACAAAGCTTTGAACTATTTACACGGAACTGAGACATTTCCACCCTCCCAGAGGAGGATTGCTCAGTTTTGTAACTGCTTGTGTCATGATCATTTCTTTAAATTGTTTTAATTGCTGATAACTTTCCATATAATTTGCACACACTTTTTTGAAATATAACAGGTGCTCTGATTTTCAAATAGTACTCCAAGAACAGGCAAAAAGCCTGCAGAGGCATGCAGCCTGTCAGCCTGCAGGAATCATGCTTGATAAAGGCAGATCAAACAAACACCTTCTTTCCAAATTCACACCAACTTAAAATCTCCCTGCGCTCACTATGGTTCAAACAAAGACTCAGTGACCTAAAACAGCTGCTCAGAATGCGACACAAATTTTCACCATGTTCTACTGTACCTTTTAAAAATTGCAGTTTGAAGCACAACACAAAAGCAAAGAGTATTCTTACCGTACAACATCGAAATTTTGAACTGAATCGTTCCAAAAATACTTCACACTGTGATGCGTGAAATAACGAACCTGCAGAGGTAACAGACACAGATATTAAACCGACACCACTTAACACCTCTCTCCTGACTGACTTTATTCTGGGCAGTGACAGTAAGTGAATTTAGAAAACCAAACACTTTTCTTTCAGCATAATCTTTCAAGCAATCCACAGTTTCCAGTAAAAGATTATTTTGGGTGTGTTCCACCCAAAGAACAAGTTAGCCTTCCAGACAAAAGTAGCAGCTCACGTGGGCTGTACTGTGTGTACTCTCAGTAGTACTTGAGACACTTGACAATTAGCAAGCACAGTAGGGCAGGTGTACTTACAGGCAAATATGTTTTTGAATCGTTTTTATTCTCTTCCGCAGCAGATTCACAGAAATGAACAGCATGGCCATTTGAAACCTTGTGTACTATAGGGTTAGGATTCTGTAAAGGATTGGCTCCCAAAGAAGGCATAACGCGAACCTTTGCACAAAACCATATCTTGAATTCATCCTTAAAAAGAAGAGGGGAAATGAGTTAGTTGAAACAGCATTTAAACAGCATTTTACTACAGCAGCTGTAGCAAAATGTGTCAACTGCAGATAAATGATTAGCAGAGCCCACCCATAATTACAGAACATGTCTCCAGTAACAGCTACCTTAAGAATAATTTTCTCTCCACAATTCTACAACCGTATTTTTGTACCAAAAGATCTATTTTTTGTAAGCAATGAGTCTTGGTACCTGAAGTTTGACATATTCAGGCCTTCACAATTATTCTGTAGTGGGAGGAAATATGGGATTGCTATGCATTCAGCTGCACCCACCCCACAGCTTCTGATAACTGAGGACTAAACGCAAGATCATAATGAGGGACTACACATAGCAATTGTGCAGGAAGAAAATGTCTTGAAATCAAACCACACTGGGGTCAACAGTTACACCTTATTTCAACAAATGTATCTCTGCTGAACAAGGGAGGGGAAACTTGCAAACCACATTATCAGCTTATATGAAAACAGTCTCTGTTCTGTAACTTTTGATGACAACAGCATTCATGTATTTAATTCTTAAAATGGAAAGCTAAAGACTTTCTTTTTGCTATGTCAGCTGCAAACAGCTGTCAGTCTTCCCATGCAGGCAGCAAACCTACACACAGTACCATGGAGCAACAATTCTGCAGTGCTGTAGAACACAATTGTGTCTACAGTGCAGGCAAGGATTTGTGTATTCCAGCAAGCACGAAAAGGGATACCAAAGAACTGCAAACTGGGAGAAGCACATCCCCCTCTAGACTTACAGTTGTTCTCAGCAGAACCACTTCACAGTCTTTGAGCGTAGTCCTTTTGCACGTTGCTTTCACGCGCCACTGAGGCATCCAGTAGAGGAGGAGGAGAAGAAATCCACCAGAACAGATCACTCCTACAGTAACTAGCACCAACTTCCAGCGACACAGATCATAGCCATAGATCTCCTGCATGGAAGCAGAAACAAGTAACAATGACCCTCTTAAACTACTCTGGCTCAGGATGCCAACATTAATTTTTCATAGCGTGCAGTATTTAAAGAAAAATCAAATTTCAAAGCCATTTTCCCTTCTTGCTTTTCTAGGGGAAGGAAAGATTTAAAAACATTTATTACATGGTGGAGTGGCAGCAAAAAGGAACACTTTTGCTCAGTCAGAAATACAAACATAAGTAAAACCCTGACAGAGACAGCTCACCCACATGTGAGAAATATTTCACTGCAGGACCTGGCTCCCTCTCTGCAAGGCTCCCTTAGGACTGAGGCTGCAAAACAGCCTGCCTTAACTCCCACTGAACAACATTTTTGACCATGACACAGCACAGGTCAGGAAGCATTAAAGAGCAAAAGCATGTGGTTTTGTCAAATGCTGATTTTACAACATTAGCATTTGATTAGCTATCATATACACTTTTGAATTACTACTGCAGGCTGATTTTCATACTTTCTAAACAAACTTGGAAATATATTTATCAAACACTACTTGTAGTGGTTTATTTTGCCTGTCATTTAACATGAAATGGTACATTATAAACTGCAAGTCACACTCAAAGGTTCTGTAACTTTCACCAGCTACAAAAATCCTCTTCTCCCATTAAAAAAACCTCAAAGTATCTAGTGTGCAAGCACCAACTTAACTTGATGACAGCCAGGAAAAGAAAATAATTTAGTGACTTGCTGGATGTTGTGTTACATTCCTGAGTTTCACATTACATCATTAGATTATATTTCCTGCTGTAAAAGGGCAATGAGGTTTCCCATTGAGTCCCACCCATTGTCCATATTGACATCAACTTTTTGCAATTTTTTTAAACTTTTCATTAAACAGTATTAGAAATTGTTTAAACTCCTTCCCTAAGAAAAGGCTTTTCAAAAGGTTTGTTTTGCCACCTTCTCAGCTCACAAAAAGCAGAGGTAACGCCCATTCTCTGTTATCCCCCAAACATTTCTTAGCAATAAAAATAGGAGGGTGAAAGACAGTGGGAGAAGTTAATGACTCTTTTTAGGGCAAAATTAAATTATCTCCTCAAAAAAAGCAATTATTTGAGTGATCAGGCCATAAGCAGCTCCTGTTGTACAATGTATTTGTCTGCTCTCTGTATTAGAGCTGCCTGGTGAAGAGCAGCTTTTTCTAGCTGTGTGCACAAGGATGGAATAAGGGCTTTAATTCACAGAAACCTATCATTTCTTTAAAAAAAAATAAAAATCCCTATATACCCAAATGGACTAGAAATTTAAATGTCAGCTTGTGGTATTTTCCTGTCAAAGCCTAATGCTGCATCTTCCAGGACAAATGGTAAGAGGTATCATCGCTCCAGTAGGAAGCAAAGTTTATGTGCTACCAAATACCCATAAAACTTCTTGTCAGGTGCTTGGAACTGGGTCTTATCTGCATAAATAAAAATATGCAAAAGTATGCAAAGTACAGTCATGCTATGAAGCATTAACCTGTTTTAAATGTCAAGAAAAAAGCTCCAGGATTTGGAGATGAAAAACAAACAAACAAACAAACAAAAACAAGCAAACAAACCCCCACAACCCACTTATTTTCCATTTTCATTTTTAAAAAGAAATGTTAAGTACCAAAATGTGTTATCTATTGGACTACTGACCTCAATCAGCACCCAGAACCTCTGCAAAGGCTTTCAACAAAAACCTTTCCTATCCCAAGACTAGATTTCTTAACAACAAAAAATCAAAGGATAATCTTATAAAATTTATAAATTATTTGCACTGAGACAGTCCATTTCTTGATGTAATATGCCCACTTTAGACAGAAAACTCTGAAAACGTTTTTCTTTCATTGTATAAAAATAGATGTACAGAATTCATTACCATCTCATCTTCCTCTGCTTTATTGACATATTTCTTTTCTTCTTTCTCCATGTTTAGTATGATATGGAACTTCTCAACTTGAGATATGGAAGACCTTCAACAACAACAGAATTAAAAATTGAAGCAATATCACTGATTTTATACCTAAGTTTGAGGTTGTTTCAAGGTAACTTTCTGTAAGTGCACACACATATATGAAACACTGCCAAATATTAATACAGATCTTAAATTTGCACTATTACTAGTTTCCAGAAGTAATGATCCAAGGAGCTCTATAAACCTTTAAAATTGAACACAGGATGAATATAAGTGATACTGCACAAAAAGCAGGCCTGGGAAGAGGGGGAGGAAACTTGTATCAATTTAACTAACATTCTACACACAGCAAGCAGTTTTTGGTACATTCTACAAGCTTCCTGAGGGAAATGTAAATTAAATTTGTAAAAAAAACCTTAAAAGTAGGTCAATATCACCCATTTGTATCACTCCATATGTAATAGCACCAATCAGATGCTTTCAGAAGCTGGGCTATCCTTCGAGAGGAAAGGCACTGTACCCCTGAGATGTGCATTTCTCATCCAAGCAGAAAAATAGATACAGGTTAAAAAAGGTTTGGTCCCCAATTTAGTATTTCTAAATCAAGACGTGCTCAATGGTCAGTCTTTCCCCTTCTTTCAGTATTCAATTTGTATCAAAAAGTTCGTTTCTCTTTGTAAATCTCTCACAGTTGCTGATCTTGAGGTGCTCTGAGGACAGATTATGATCACAAGTTTCCTGAATAGGGAAAGACATGAAAAAATATGAAGCTGTCTACAAGATGAATATAGGGCACACAGATCCTTATTCCAATACGGGAGAACTACAAAGGCTGCCCCATACTATGAGGCTCATCAGAATCTTCAGCATCACTTAAGTCAAATCAAAAGTATCATGTCAAAAAGCTAAATATTTGAAATTAAAACTGCATCTAACCTTCACTTGGGCACCCCTGTCCTGATAACTGTGTACAATGTCTAACTAATGCACCCATATCATATTTCCACAGGACCAACTACCACATTAAAACCACTGAACAGCCAGTGCTCATCTGCCAAGACATGGATTAACTATAATTCTCTACACTGACATGGTATAGCCTTCGATTTTATTTACTGCACTTACATAAATCTCTCAGAAAACAGCACTTACTACCACAGCATGTAACCAGTCCTCAAGTATTAAGTCATAGCACAAGTAAGTATTGTAATGGTCCTTTTTCAGGCTGTTATTAGTATTAGGCTGCACAACCACTATCAACTTACTGGCTGTCATTAACTCCCCAACATTTCCACAAACCAAATCACCAGAGTCCAAGTCAGATCCCCTCAAAGCCAGCCCTCAGATCCATGCACTTACATTCATCAGCAATGCCAACTTCTAGGGGTCCTTCCTCCCAACTCCTGCAGCTTATCAACATCATCACATCCTCACGTGTTTTCTGCAACCTACCACCTCCTTTCCAGTTAACCCCACAAAGGAAGCAGGAACCCAACAGAAAAGGTTTCTTTCACTGCCCAAATCTGGATCTCCTCAGAAATCTACTCCCACTGTTGAATAAGGTCCTAATAGAAGAAACACACACTCAGAGCAGAGAACTGCATCGCAACACAGAGCTCAGTCTCAGGTGAGAAGCAGCTCAACACTTCATAAATTGAGTGCTTGATACAGTTGGCATTTTGTTCTGAATGGAAGAAAGCTAACTTGCAACAACTGTCTCCTTTGATAGAAACACCAGCTTACGCATTCCTTGCCTTGTTAAGCTGAAAATCTTCTATTGCTGTCCAACAGTAATCTATAATCTTACTTCAGATCTATTTGGAAATTAAACCACACAAGTCATGCAAATTCTAAACCACACTTTTGTTTAAATTGCCCCTTTTCTTCACTAAGCAGCTATTTATTCTGGGAAAGATATAGATATATATGAAACCAGTTAAAATCTGTCCTAAACCTACACAGGATTGCTAAGAAAGCTCCTGAGGACAATCTTTGAATTAATCACATCAAACAATTTTATGTACACCATACAAATCACATTTTCAATCAAGAAGTCACGCAGCCAAAAAAAGTTCTGTGTATTTACAGAATTATACTGCTAATAGAGTTCACAGCTCCAGAAGAGAATTACTAGATTAATCATACTTGAACTAGTGTGCTCTTAAACAAACACACACTTTCCCACTAGAATGGATGGTAACATCAAAAACAGTGCCTGCGGGCAACACTCCAACTCGACAGACACACCGAGCACCAACTTGATACAGGAAAGCACCAGTCAGCAAAATATCTGCAAACTGATTCCAAATCAATCGATCTCAACAGGAATTTCCATATGGCCAATATGTGGGCACAGGGACCTTATGGAACACCTCAGCAGCACGAGAGAGAAGTGCAACTGCCTTCCTTTAGGGCTATTCCACTACAATGAAGGAGCATCAAGTTGTGGGTCTGAAGAAGTACAAGGGGAAATCTCAGTACTGAGAACACCAGCAATAATTCCTGTGATTCAATGAGTTCTGTGAACAGCTGGATAGAATCAAGCAGGGAATATATGAGGAACATTAGGAGGCTATTTTTGACTCACATCATTAGCTCCATCTGCATTATTTTACACTCATCTACTGAGCAACCTTCAACTAACACACACATTCTCAACATTGCACATACTGCCAGTAATTTTCCAAATTAAACTCAAATTCAAACCTTTATACATAGAAAACATTAGAGATATTTTCTTAGTTGATGGGTCATGAAAATAATTTCTTTTCTGCAATGAAACATGGCACTCTTTCTCCAATCATTTCCCTTCCAGCACACCATCAGCCCAGGCTCATCATCAAGAGTTCAAACAGGTAACTGCTTTGTTTGTCTCTCACTGCCCTGCTGAAAGTTGGGGTTGAACATCAGCACAGGGACTCCACAGGGCTGCCCTCCTTGGGTGACTTCTGGCTGCTGGATCAGACTGAAGGAATGTCACCAATTCAGAAGAGACTTTAGTAATCTGCTTTTGATCTTTAATTCTTTCTATATTATGGGGAGAAATTAAACATTTCAGTACTTTAAATCTTTAATCAAAGATTTAAATATAAGCCTTGGGCTTTTCAGACCATGACAGAGTATCACATTTTACTAGTACTCAAACTGAAGTGAGGTTGAAATCCACTTTCAATAAGCAACATGGAAATAGGAATATTCAAATATAATGTGACTCTGATGCACAGCATAGGCTGCTGCTCAATTTCTCTCCCGTCCAAGTTCCCTGGAGTGAATAGCTGGAGAAATCCTCTCCCTCTTTAACAAACTGAAAATAGAAACCTTTTAAAGAAAGGGGTTAAAACCAATGGAAATGGTGAAAGTTACTGTCACTCCATTCACATAATTTTTACTTATTGAGCTACTATTGTACAGCTAAGCATACTCTAGAGACAGAAATAGGAAATATCAAAAAAAAAATGTTTCTAAAAGAAATGCTGCTTGCCACTGAGATTGAGAGAATGAAATCACTTGTAAAATTTTAGAACAACTTAGGGACTTATATAAATTTCACAAATGGTGTAGAGATCAGGTGAAAAGTGTCTGAACTGCAAGTACTTCAAAGAGCATACATTTGAGTCACAAGCTTAAGCAGTAAATCTGCAACTTTGCAAAATACAGTACGTCAAAAGTAAGCTTAACAGCATTTCCTACTTGCCTCCATCCTAAAGAGTATGTAGCTGTGAATAAGACAGCATCTGCAGCTTCAGATTTGATACTATTTTAGAGCTAAAGTAAATCACAAATTGTATCACTGAAGAAATTACAGCAGGGTACACAGCTTAAAACTAAATGCATTCACTAAATGCAGAGTGAATAAAATGCTGCGCCTTTTCTGAATTACTACACCAATAGGTATTTGTTGTTCTATCCTGACTAAACAACCAAGATACCAAGCAATTTTACCAAAACATTTGTGGCAATAAACATTTATAGCAACAGTATAAAAGATGCAAGTGACTTCATGGCATGTCTATTAAAGAAAATGTTCTAAAAACACCACAGCAAATCTCAATCAGTACACCTGAAAGTTCTGCAAGACACACTTTCAAAAGACTACTGGCTTGCCTTAAGTCAGTTTTCTAACAGTTGGCATAATCAGAAACTACTTCAGTGCAAATTTTACTCTTAAAGTTTGATTTGGGAGGTAGGAAAGCAAAGATATCTTCCCTCTGTTCTATTCATTTGTCCCCATTCCACAATCCTTACATATAATACCCTAACTCATGTATATACACATTGGTGCCATCAGTTTATTCTTCCAGTTTTTCAGCCTAAGTGGAAATTTCATAATTTCAAGAGAAAAATTTCAAGGTCTGGAAAAACTATAGCTACAAAAGAAACTTTTGGTATTTCCTGCAATCAGTGGGTCATTTAAATCTCAAGTTTCTCAGATTAAAATATAATTTTTAAAGCTGAAGTCTATTAAAATCCATGCGCGGATATTCATAAAAAAATATCAAGTTATTACATTTGCTTATGCTCTGTTATCATCTGTCTGGTTAAAATACACAGGTAAATAAACTAACACATTTGTATCTTGAACACTCCCTATTTTATTCTTTTCAGATATTTGTAAAAAACCCTGTGATAACTAAAAGTTTCTCTTACCACCAAACAGTCCAGCAGCTGTCCTCTGCACTCGCTTTTGTTACCATGAGTGAGCGAGGCAGTTCTTAATAACGGAGACCCTATCTACAAGGGAAGTCCTGACAAATGAACTATTTTGTCTAAAATCTAAAAAAAGTCTCCAAGGGCTTTTCAAACTGTTATCAAAAGATTAACATATCAAAGAAAATTTGGCACTGCTTGGAATGCCTTTTTTTTTTTTTCCTCTTCCCTCCAGTGTGGCCGAACAATTGCAAGACCGTGGCCGGGCTGGCGCGGAGGCTGCGCTTCCAGGCATCAGCCGCCCGGTCCAGCTCCTTCTATTCAAAGGACAAATGCCTCACCAGGAGCCTGCAGACAGTGGCAGGTTCATGCACGAGCCCTGATACTATCTGCCCAGCGAAAAGCATGTGTGCTCTGGACCAAACCCTTCCTTGTATTTACAGCGGTTGCGAGTGAAGACAACAACATTCATTTTGAGGAGCGAATCGATGGCAAAGGCAGCAGTTCAGAAATACACATATTTCTCACTCTCAGCATTTTACAGCTTATCACAGAGCATAAATTAAGCAATCAGACACACCAAATGAGACGACCTTTAGAGATCAAGTGCTACAAAGCTAAAAAAGGGTAGTTGGTCACTACCTGAATATCAGAGAAAGAAGTTACTTTTCTGCACAAGACAAGGCTCAACCTGCTCTGCTTTGGCGAGAACATGAAGGGCAAACAAAGACATGTAGCAAGGCAGACAGAAAAAGGAAGAGACATGCATGAAGGAGGCCAAACTTCAAATCCACCTATGTGCAAAGATTAATGTGAGTAAATCTTATCCAGCTCTTTATGTAATCACTGTCATTAAATAAATCAAACACTGTAAAGTAATACAGGAAGAAAATTAAGACAAAAAAACCCTGACTGACCTGTCTAGAAAACAATCCTGGTGTTGATCACACATGATTCATATTACTGACATCCTGATCTATTGCCTTAGCAAGTGACTCACCTGGCTCTCCTGGATCCAAAAGGGCTACTGAAAAGGCTAAACCTTCTCCTTCAGAACTTATTTACAATAAATGCATCCTACACTAAGAGACACCTTGGAGCTCTGCAGTAAGTTTCTAAATAGCTCAATGCCATTAAAAGCCTTTAAGATTTCTGAATTAAAAAACATTTTGGAAGTAATCTTCAACTGTATCCTGACTAGGTGCCAAAAGACAGGAAAAAAAGGGGGTTTTTTGAAACTAGAAAGCCAAACATTATTTAGGTCATGCAGAAATTAAACATTTCTGCACTTTACCCCAATAAGGAATCAACCTCACAAGGTAACAGACCTTACAAAGGCAAATGTTTATCACCAGGGCTTATTCTTGTTCCAGTTACATGAGATTCCCACACGCTGAAAGCAATTACCAAACAGTCCATTCTTTCCAAGCATTATAGTAAAAGTTTTCTGGATTCATGCTATGGACCTATAATGGAGATAAGGGAGCTGCTTTATGTGCACAAAACAGTAGCTAATGCTCAATCTCTGCCGTACTGGAAGTTATGAAACTAAAACTGAAGAAATACTCAAACTAGAAGAACTGTAACAGGCCAGGAAGAGGAATGAATGTATCCTCTAAGAATATATTCCATTTCAAACTACACCCAACTTCTTGGGAAAGATGAAAATTCAGCCTGGGCTATAGTTGACCATTAACAGAAAAGGAGGGCAGTTCATTTTCCAAGGTGACTGACAGAGGGCAAGTGTATTCTTTTGTCCTGCCACAGAAGCCACCTTTCCACTTCACCTTACAAGGGCTGTGTACCAGGTGTTGCATAGGGCCATTTGAAACATCCATGGAGATGCTCTGGAAGACAGTTCTGCACTCCTACCTCAGGCCAAATGCCAAAAGGTGCTCTGAACATTAAGTGTATTTTGAATTTGAATGCTATAATATGCCCATATGCACATAAAACACAGTATCTCTTATCTAAGTACTGCAGTAAAAAACAATGAAAATACTTCTTCAAAATTATTTCAGAAACATTAAGGACACCTTTCCCTCAGACCATGGAAACATTTCTCAGACACAAAAAAAATTTGCTCAACCCAAGATCTCTTTTGCCATCTTGCTAATGAGGCCTCCTGGTCTGTACAAACTTGGCAGCACTGGCCATGCAAAGCTGCGCTCGACACATCCACCTTCAATATGCCTTTAATATTTATCCTCATGTCAGAATTGCCAGCAGGCAAGGAAAAGAAGTTCTAGGTGTAGCATTGGAGAACACGCTCCAAAAAAAGTGCACTTTTAAGTGGAGCTATAAAAATAGAAGGAAAAGTCTTATCAGCTATTGCTACTTGAGCTTGCAGCTCCTGCCCATGCCAACTGCCAATGAGTTCCACATACAATACCTGAAAAGCTGAACCTAAAACACTGGCTTCATTTAAAACATGCTGTAACAATAAATAAATTGACAAGGACACACGGCTAAGAAAAAGAAAGGACCAGAAAAAAAACAAAGATTAAAAAATATTTATAAGCACCTTCTTCTCAAAACATAGCATATAATATGCTGGACAAGCTAAAAATCGATAACCAAAAAGCAATTTTGAACACATTTCAAGCTTTCAAGATATGAAACGAAAATTTCTGCCCACAGTGTCTTGGATGTAAGTCCCATATTTACTTTCCAGTCCTTCTCCTTGATATCCTAAGATATCCTATTTCAGCATCTATAAAAATAATGTAAAATTTCTCCACTAGTGGCTTTTGAAACAGATGGGCAGAACCTGCAGCCACTCAGAATGAAAAAAAGACCATTTTTTAATACTCACAATTAAAAAGCTAGGAGTTTATTTAAAAGGCTATAAGAAAGCCCTGCTAAAATGCACATTATGACATCACCAAACAGTGTGTTATCAGGATTCATCACTGGTCTCGTGACCTCCTCAAAGGAACAAGTTTCCAAGTTCTTTTTTTTGGATTCTCAGTCTCCAAGTAGCTTCTGTACGCAGGTATGCCGGCACTTGGCAATTTTGCTGCTCTGGTACACGCCACTGTTGCAGTGACAACTTCCACTTAGTACCCAGGATCACAGCCATGGTTTGTGCTACACCCCACACTCGGACACATCCATATGTCTGAGCTGCAGCACAATGCCAGAGACTTCCCACACCACCTGGCAATTCTGACACCACATGGGAGAGACTCTTTGCCTGTTTCCAAAACATAAAACCCATGTCGCTCAAAAACCACCTTGAAACTGAAACACAACCCTCTACAGGTGATATTCAACTTAGCCAAAGGTCTGGGGCTATCACGTTTTTGTGGCCATGAAAACCAAAAGGTTTTTTACTTCAACATGCACCAGTATTGAGCTTACATGTGTAGCTTAAATGTGTTTGTAAAGCTTCCATTATTATTTGAACTTATCTGTGTTTCTACAAGCATGTGGTTAACATTACAAACACAAGAGATACTCTCCTTGAGAGGCACCCTAACCCTGAGAAATGCACCTTGCAAAAATGGAAGCTGATGCAGTTTACAACTCTCCAGTACCTTGCAGCTGAACACTTAAATACAAAGTCACCCAACATATAACGTACAACAGATGCTTGGGTAAGACATACAAACTAAAAGAACTATGGAAGATTTAAAATCTTCCAACTGTATTTTGAAAGGAATTAAGGTTATAATTTGTATTACAAACAAAGCTTAACACTTTAGTCAACTAACCAAGCTCTAACAATAAGAATGACATAATAGTTGAATGAATACATGGAAATTTTACAAGTACACGAGCTAAATTTTAACAAAGCCCTCCACTCAATACCTATTTTATCACTTCCCATCTCAGGCTTTCTGTTATAATACAAGCTTTTGTTTCTGTGTTTAGGCTTAAGGAAGACCATTGTATCCAACAATCACCAAACCAAAATTGTATTTACATTTGTAGAGTGTATTCTTTGTAAAGTATACTTTTTGCAGGCTGTAATAGCAATTGCAATGTTTATAGTAGAGTACATGCTACATTAAGGAAAGATAATTCTACATCTAACAATAAACTCAGTATCACAGTTCATCATGATAATGAAGTACTATAGCCGATACTATACTCGAAACTTAGTTGCTACCTGATCTTCAGATCACTATTCTCAGACCACTTAGGAATGTGTTATTAATGCAGCAGCACATGCACAAGTTGAAGATATGTTAGAAGAGAATTTAGGAGAGCTGCTGGTCATGTCAGGGACAATTAGACAAGAATTTACCGAACCTTTCCGGCATCTCATTTATCTGACTTCAGGTGGTAGCTATTCACATTAACAAAAATTTTAAACTAATAAATCGAGCACCAAAAGCCAAAATTGCCCAAAGCTTGTTCCCACTCTCGGGCTCACAGAAATACAGTCTTGGAACTTCCTTTTTTGGTTTCCAGATCTCCTACCTAGCTGCCACGAGGGAAAGAAGACCTGTCTCACAGACAGAGAATCCAACAAAGCATACATTTATTTTGGATGCTTATTGTTTCTTTTCTCTCTGGGAAGAGTATTCCAGACATTCGGGTTAGAATTCACAGACTGACAACTGGGACAATGAAATGTTTTATTTGTTCTTGGAAGAGAAAGTTAAGCTGTTTCAAATACCTTGGGCAAGGCATGGCGCCATTGCACCCAGCATGAGCTTTCAATAGCTGAGCACTGAAGCTATTTCCAAAAAAACATTCCTTTCTCACACGAGGCGTGAACTTCACTCAGTCCTTCTATCTGATTAAATAACCAACACTATTATGGCTAGATAATGGAGATGGCAAACATGCCCCATGCCAGCACCAAGAGACCCACAACCATTCTAGCGAGAACTGGGAGTCTGAAGACCCAGACCCAGCAACAATGGGTCCTTTCAAGGAAGCATTTCCCCTCAGGGGCTGTGCCAAGAGCCCAACCTTTCCTGTGTGGCTGCCGCCTTATTGTGAGATGTAGAGTATCTGCTTCCTGGGATATATTTGCTTTTGTAGTATGGATGCTCAATAAAAGGAGGCAATGACTTTTTTTCCTCTTCCTCTAAATTCTTGGAAAATATTTTTGAGGTTAACATAAGAACATTTGAATCAAATTTCTCTTCGCCTTCAGGGAGATCATCAAGCACAACCAGACTAGTCACAAGAGATGAACTTTCCTTTAAAGTTTAGACATTTAATTTTTGTTTCCTCAGAGGCACATACAGTTGCACACAGCTATGGCCACAGCACAGTCACACTCATCATAAGCAAGCAATCAGCTTTAGCATCTTTCTTTCCCATCCTAAGTATGACTTAATATCTTTCACTGCTTTCAGCCAAGCCTTCTCAGACAAAGCAGCAGTATTTCTCCAGTTTCCTGAAGTCACAATGTAAAACTCAGATTTTTAAGTTCAACTATGTAACTGCTAAATGCACAAAGAGTATCTTCCGGGATAGCAGAAACAGCACCAAATTGTACTCATTTCTAAAAATTTATTCTGTAAGAAAATCTACACACTAAATCTGGGGTTTCTAATGTTTACTGAAAGCACCATTTTTTTAAATAGTCATAATAATTTTACAAAGAGTCTCAAGTATGTTGCACATTCACTTTACTTAGATCAGAAACACTTCAAGGAAAGAGTTGTTCTTGTGTGCAATCAACCCATCAATCTCTAGAAATACTACACATGACAGAAACTGCTAAAATTTAAATATCATATAACACAAAAAATAAAAGTTACAAGATTGTTTAAAAGAATTCAATACAATTTAAGATGTCACATATTACAATGTATTTGCCTTGATCTCAAATTTGCAGTGACTGAAATAAGTAACAGAAAAATCTGCAAACCAATTTCATTCAGAGATTAGACTGCTGTAGAAGACAATTTCCTTATGCACAGGAATTTACACAACCTGACAGCTTAGCTCCTGAAAATAATGAATTTACTCTCACAACTATCATATGAGGTACCATGAGAAAACCAAGGGGGAAAAGTTCCACTCTTTCTTTCCATGAAGAGAAGATTGACAAAGACAAGAAGAGAACAGACATATAGGACTGTAACATTTAACTCAATGCCTCTATGCCTGTAATGTAAACTTTGGCCCACATCCATCCAGCTACTTCGTCCCAGTCATTCAGAACAGTCCTACAAACCCAGAAGAGCTTTAGAGATTTAGTAAACAGTTATATTTCGGAGAAGGGCTTCTTCAATCCATGAAATTAAATTAACTCCCCTCAGCCTACTACAACACATTTCATCATTACCTTAAATAGCTCCACTTAAATGACACTTTGCAGTGCTTTTGTGCCTCCTGGGAACGACCTCCACAGCATCAACAGTGGGAGACATCTCCTGTGTAACAGAAACAGCCTCCAAAACTCTGACACAGGATCTCCCTTCCACTGCTGCAATCTTCTCAGCACTCATGACTGTCAGTAAAGGTCTCAAGTCTTGCTTCTCCTCTAAGTAATAGCTTTTGCTTATCACTCCATTTATAGTTAACTTTCATCCTGTAGGCTTACCTTAAAGGAGAAATTCTCCCTTAACATGTCATGTCTAGAACACTATTTATGTCTGCACTGGAAATACCTTTTTTAGAATTTTTCTTTCTTTCCTAGCCAATACAATTTTTTATAACAGTACTAAGAGGTGTAACTGTATCCATCTTCTTGCTGTAAGGAGGTAAGTTAGTTTTCTTAAAAGCAAGACAAAAATATTTCAAGGACATTCAATGTATCAAGGAGCACTTTTTCCTCAAGCACGGACCTCACTAACTGAAATATCACCACTGTCTAGCCCAAATATTCAGAAGTAGTCTCTTCTCAGATACCTCTGGTCCAGATGCTTGACTCAGATTTCCCCCATTAGCATTGTTTTTTTTATAAATATTGGGTGAAAACAGAGGTCAGCTTCCTAAAGCACCATGAAGGACTGCCATGGTATTTCGCATGCAATAAATGCCCGAGTAGCTTTTACTCCATACCCTTTCCATCAAAGAACAGAAAGACGGGCTGAAGGTTAATAGAGCAACAAAACAACGGTCCAGAAAGGTCAGATCAAATGTGCACTTCCCCAGCATCCTGAAGCAGCAGTCAAGGAGAGAGCATTGGTAGAGTCACGTAATGATGCTCCACAGTGCGCACTCTCCAGTCCCAGGGACTTGTAGTTCGAGAGCTTCATGAGCTAAATACCCTAACATTTTATTTAATAGTAAATGGATTTTTCTTGGGTTTTTTAAAATCATTTTGGGGCACATTTTAACCTTGGCAACATCCTGCAAAGAACTCCTGAGTTCATGGAGAAGGATTTTGACCCTCAATCTAACAGTTTTAGTTGAAGCCTCCCACTTCTTGTATTTTAAGGGACAGTAAAGTCATGGCTCATTTATTCCCCTCCTGACACCTCTGATTATTTTATAAAACTGTTTTATCCCACACCCTTCAATCTTCTCCATGAAGGAATAATTAACAGCTTCCGTTCCAGAGGTCATTCCATACTTCTGATCACCCTTGTCAGTATCTTTCAGTGTCTCACCAGTATCTGTCAACATTTCATCCCCAATAAGGATTTGCATGTGACAAATAATACATTAATGCCACAAATAAATGAGAAAATAGTACACTACACAAGTAGCTAATTAAAATTAGTTAAAAACCATTAGTTAATCTGCTGGTTACATGAACTGCTGATGATTTTAAAAAAATCATCTGTGGAATAGGAGCATTAAATATCATTATGTATATGAAAAAAAAAGCACACTTCATGTGGACATGATTTTGTGTTTGAGCAAGAGGGCTGAACAAGATTACCTTGCCTCCCAAACTCAGACACCCTGTGAGTCTGAGATCCCACTCATCACACCCAGCACATTTTCATTAAAGGACAAACAGTGGTGGCTCACGAGAAGAGAGATGTAAAACAAACATTTTAATGACTTCTCATAAGTCATCGGGGAATTAAACTGGCCATCACTTCAGTACTACATTCCTCCTCATCAAGTCCCATCAAACATAACAACGACCTCACAGAGGTTTTAAAAATGCATTCATTTTTCAAGGTAAAACAAAAGAACTCATGCAAGACTCAATCACTACCACAACTCATCGTACGAACATGCACTTTGGTTTCTCCTTGGCCACAGCATTCAGAAGAGGAAACTGCCAAGCAACTACTTAATCTGAATATAAGAAAAACAATCAAAAAGGTTTTGAAAAAGTCTGAAACTCTAAATGTTATGTTATTTCTACGGAACATTAAGAAATGAATCAGCCACAAGTTACTGAATTTTTACTATCTTTCAAACTGATGTTGTAGGTATCAATCTCATTTTCATAGCCATATACAGTAAATTCACTACCACACTTCCAAAATTAAGAAATATTAACCTAGATAAAATGAAAATTAGTATCCAAAGAACAAAGCTGTTCTCTGACAGAGGGAAGCATAGATTTAAAACACATACTTCAGGAATCTAGCAAAGATAAGATGGGAGGATAGAGTGAAACACCAAGCAGATGATTCACCACAAAATACTGCCCAACAAACTTAGCAAACTGAACTGCACAAGTACAGCTCAACATCCACAACACCAAAAATTACAGTCTAAGAGGAAAATGAGCTTTACAAAAAGTGGACTACTTCAATTTAGCAACAGGCTAACAAAAAGTATTTTCTCAGGACGCACACCAAAATATTTTCAACCCAATACATCTTCACTTGATGGTACCTTAATAAACCAGCACAACTGTCTGACTATAGGCTGTGCGAGCTCTTCTACCACATCCATCAACACTCATGCAAGTGTTTCCCGACTTCAAGTGGACAAACAATTATGGCATTTAATGTCCTATTTCTTCCCAGACATTTATGCCATCAGAGGATAACAGCAAGCAGAAAAAAAATCAGGTACTCTACATTTGTTCCACAAACAAGATACAGACTATGCGAATTCAAAACACTTCACACTGAAATCTGAGCCAAAGACTTCTATGACCTGTTCCACCAGTGGAGTTATGTGGACCAGCAATCTCCAGCAAAGAGACAGCTGCATTTTAACACACATAGTCACTACTGAATTGACCACAGGCTAAGAACTGGTGTTACAAACACTACCAGCATCCCAGTGCCAGCTTGAGGCATAAAAGTCCTCCATAACACATGCTCAGAATGCAATTATGCCAACAGTCTCCCTATTGCCAAAACCTGTCTCTCTCTGGGGAAGGGATGTTGCTGGATAACTGAAAGGATGGTACAGGGAAGAGTGCTACAAGGATACCAACATCTGCATGCTACAGAGTAACAACTGCCAGCCTGACAAGACCATGAGTTATTTTTCCATTGTGCTCTCCCCCTATAAAAGCCATGCCATTCATGTGGTGGAATGTGTTCCTACACTGCTGCCTGTTCATTACTAACGTTATTTCTGTCAGAGAAGAAATAGTCACAAAAGTTGCAACTTATACTGCAAACAAAAATTAAAATTTGTAGATGAACTAACAGAAGTTAAGAAGTCAGGAGCCCAGGTAAACTTTCAACCAACAGAGACTGCACAACAGTGGTTTTCCACGTGCTTCAGTTCAGACACATGCCCTTCATCACAGGTTGATCTCACTCAAGCACTAGATAGCCACTGCAACTCCACAGAACAACAAACAGACAGAAGCTGATTCATCCACTCTTGGCATTTAAAGCCTGGCTGTTCAAACTGGACTGAACATCATTACTCCTTTCCACAACACAAGTCTTCAATATTCAATATTCAGTATTAAGGCTCAGTAGGTTGCCTCTAGCAATAAAGCATGGTTAGATGCAGGGAAGTAATGTCAGGACATGGCATGACAGCAAAATGCACGGCATTAATTTAAGTGTTTTCACACATTCCAGTTTTCTTACAAATCAATTGCTGAAATAGAAGGAATAGCTGGATCCTTTGTTTTGTCATGCAGACTACTGCAGACAACCAGAAGCAATTATAAGAGTGCATGAAAATAATAATACATAAAATAGCATGCCTATACTCACAAGTTGGACTTTCCACTTTGCAATGGGTCCATCCTCACTTAGGATCCCTGTACTGGTGAATACACCAAAGCATGTGAAATTCAAAAAGATCTTCAAAGCCAGAGGTGAACCTCCATAACTGTGCATTATAGGATTATCACCTGAGTGTAATCTGAAGCTACTAAGACTACTAAAACAAATGGAAATTCATCAGTGCTCTGCTATGCCTAACTCACATGCACACTGCTACCACGCAGTGCCTCCACCGCGGAGATGTAGAACATCCTGACGGCACAAGAAAACTTGCTCCGTTGGCAAGAGGCAGCATCCAAGAGAAGACAGTAACACCCAGAAAACCGTATGTTTCCAAACCAATACAAACACCATGGTTCTAACCTTTTGAACCTCTACAAGGTCTAAACTCAAATGGTACAACCAACAGATGAACAAAAGAAATCCTGTGCATTTCTCCCACCTTGCCTCAAACTTTACGCCAACTAAAACTAGACTCTTACATAATGAAATGAAAGGGACATCAATAGTCAGTTTAGTCTATTCTCCAACCCAAACCATATACCGGTCTTTCTCAATACAAACCCGTTCTTCATGGCCACCAGTAAAAGACTTTAGCTTAAAATGCCGTTTTTACTGTGAGAAATGTTAAAAGCTTAATCAATGTTTTCTGTGATGAAACTTAATCCCATTTCAACCTGCTCATCACGGTCACTGAAAATAGCATTTCCTTCCTACAAATCTTTTAAATACTTGAAATCTCTTGCATTCCCCTTAAACTCCTCATCTCTTGCCAAAATAACTTGGATTTTCTTCCACACTTATGAAGTTGTTTCCTCGAACTGTGATCACTTCATTTCTCTACTCTGAACTCTTTCCAAGTGGTCCAAATTCTTCTTGAATTTTGGCACCAAAAACAGATGCTGTCTGCACACTGACTGTATACCAACAGCAAATAAAGCCAACAGATTTAAACTTTACATCTCTCAGACAATACTCCTGTTTAAACATCACAGGAAGATATTTGCCTTTTCTGCAAACAGCATGACACTGACTCATGTTCAACTTGTGATCCAGTACACCCCCAGGTCCTTTTTCTGGTAGCTAACCAGTTATTCCTCACCCTGCATTTCCACAGCTGGCAATTCCTGCCTAAGTGCAGTACTCTGCATTTGTCCCTATTGAATGCCATGCTATTTTTGAGGTTATTTTGAACTCTCATCATGTCCTCCAACACATAGGCCCTGAGAATTTAATAACTACATTTAATCAGCGGGCTGACTGATGTTTTCATTAAAGGCAACTGTGCCCAGGACAGAACCCTTCAACATAACCTCTCACTTTAACACCGAATCGTTAATTACAGTTCTCCAAATAGGATCATCTACCCCCAGATCATGCCTCCATTTACTCATGAGACCATTAAAATGAGGCAAACCTTATTAAATAAATCAATCAATCAGGAGACAGAACCTCCACTGCTTCTGCCATAGCCACAGAGCCTTCTGCTCTGCAGTAAAAAGACACTGAGACTTTGGACGCAATTATTTTTCCCATAGATCAGTTCCTGCCACTGTACCTTCCAAGCACTTGAAAACAGAATGTTTGCTTATTAATCTCAATTCATGGAAAAAACTGAGACAAAGGGAACTGTCAAATTTCAACGCCTCTTCCTCATCTCTCTTCCACTGTAACTGTCTGAAGACTCATCCCTTGCCGGTCTTCTAGTACTTCTGAGTATTTCTAAACAATATTTTTGAACTGTCTTGAGAATTGTACAGTGCAGCTTATCAGGGCCAGCAGACACAGAAACATCTAGGGGAAGTCCACTGTAGTGTAAAATTCTACCTTATCACAAGTATTAATAAGATTAAGCACCTGCACGATACTATGTGAAAGAAGACAAGCAAAACAGGCACTAAGAACTTCAAATGTTCCGTACCTTCCCAAGTGAGACATTTTCCAATCTTCCTCCTACTATTAACATACTTTTAAAGGCTTTTACGGCTCTTGCTAATTGCCATTCCATTTGCACTTTGGCCTTTGCAGTATCTGCCTCTACTAGACTTTCATACAGGTTCTTCATAATGTGACTTTCACATCCTACCTATATTTCAATCTTGCATCCAAAGTCAGTAAAAGCTCATAATATAAGCTGGTACTTTCTCTGCTTCTCAAAATCCTTTTCAGTACACTGTTCTATCTCCTACCCTTTAAAAGAATCAAGAGCTTTGATTTCACAGGCCTTGCCATTTATCACCTTTCATTTTGACATCTTCTAGCTAGAATAAAATCTAAAGGAGTTGCCATTTTTGTTGCTGCATGTACCCTCTAAACTGAAAATATCCCCATCATATAACTTTGTTAAAGGTCAAAAAATAAAGAGTTGGGTATTTTGATTTTGAAGGATAGTCTTTTAGTCTTACATACCACATAAAAATCTCAATCCAACTAAAAAGTAATGGACTTGCTACCAGTTCCAGTACTTTGTCTTCTTCCAAAGAGCTGCTTTAAGATGAGCGATGCAACACCACAATTCTAATAAACCAGAACAACAAAAAAAAAAAAGAAAAAAGGCTAAATTCTTTCAAATGAAAAGCACAATGCAAATACAGAATGAATGCAAAATGCAGTTAATTCTGGTAAGACTGATAGGATTACAAATGCCATTGACACTGCACCACTTCAGAGCACACTGTTAGATTCCATGGTCAGAAGGACCCCTTCCCAGTCCCAACCCACACACAGAGCTCTATGAAGATGGTGCTGAAGTTGTACATTTTAGAAAAGGATCAGCAAGATACAGCACTTCAGCTTCTTGTGTAGTCACATCCATAACTCCTGAACAGAAACTGTGAATCACCCATCCTTTTTTATTTAAGCCTGCCTTTCAGCAACCAAAGATTAAAGTTTACAGTCTTATTTCAAGCACGAATAAAGGTGTCAGACTTGGAGCTATAATACAACCACAGTTTACTACGAAATGAACTTTTGCTCTCTGCTACACAGATTATTTAACAAAGGAAGCAGCTTTTTTATGAATGAAAACTATTTTTAGCTCATTGTGTAACAGTGAAAGAGAAACATTTTACCATTACTTAAAACATTTTTTGTTAATGTTTAATTGTGAAATTAGGATTTTTGGACTAGGATTTGTTTTGTATGAACTCTCACATGCTAAACATAATTAGACCCAAGCACTAGTCAGAATGTTGGGGCTTTTTTTCATCACTGAAAATACACAAAACCCACTCATCTGCACAACAGCACAACTCCAGACCAAAAGCAGGTTTGACCACACTTGATGCCATGCTGTGGAGACCAGTAATCCCTGCCCAAAAAAGCATGCACTTAAATAAAAGCTCTGTTCTCCAATGCAATTCTTGCAGACATTCGAAAGGTCAGTCTAAAAACACGCTACATAAGCATTTTCATATTACATTGATATTGTTTGGGCACTGAGAAAATTAAATCTAAGGAAACCCTTTTTTGCTAATTTCCAAAACTCAAAGTATTAGAATCATTAACTAAAGGACTTTGTTTCACAAGGCAATAAAGGAATGAAATCTCTTCTCTCCATGCCAGCTACCATCATACCACACAGACATTAAACAAGGAAAGTGTTACAACTGAACTCTCTGGCCTGCACAGCAATAAAATCAGACATTTATCACACCAGAAGCAATAATTTCTACAACAGACCTTGGACAAGCCAATTCAAAGTAATCCCTTGTTGCAGGTTTCTGTTGTTTACAGAAATATAGCAAACGGTATCTGAAACTTCCCAGAAAAACGAACAAGGGTGCAATGGTCAAAATGCTTGAGGAAAACCTGACCTTTCCATGTCAGATTTCCTCTATGACCTAAGCAACCCACTTGGACTTGGAGTTAACAATAAAAAGGTATTTTATTTGCATGGAACAAATGGATTTGTCTCCTTATGACTGAAAATCTGTGTCTTGTTGACTGTTCTATACTCCACGTAGAAGACAGTGAGGATACTACCTTCTCAAGATAAATGAGAAAAATTAATCTGAGGGTTCCACGTCAATCCAGTGGGGGGGTTTTAATCTGGTTTTGAAAATAATTTATTAAGAACACAGCAAAATAGCCTGTCTGATGCACCATGCCTGTCACATGGCACACCAGCAGAACAGGACTGAATCACAAAGTTTCTCAATCACTCAGCCATCATGATGCAATTTCCCTTCCTGCTCAGCAGCCCCCACACTCCCTTGCCAGGCACTGCAAGCCTGGCCAGGCAGCTAGGACCTTTCATCCCTCTCCCCAAGTTAACAATGAATTAGTGCCTGCCCAAGTCACAAAGTCTTCCCCAGAGCAGAAACAAATGAAATACAGGAATAGACACTTGATTCTAGAAGACAACCAACAAAAAAATTAAGGGCTGAGAGAATAATGACATCAAAGTCTAGAAAGCATTACTGGAGGCACCACTGCTCCTGGGAGATATTCAGCAAGGTGGCAGCTGCTGTCCAGCACCTCTGGTGGGGATAAGAGTCTGCAGAACTGCTCAGAAACCTTTCACTGTTTTTGCCTCCCTGTGTCACAGTCGGCCACCTTTGGCTAAAACCAAAGTTAACAAGATCTCTCTTACTCATTTTCTGAAGCACTTTACAAGCTGATAACCTTGGAGAACATCAGTTTTACCCCGCTGACCCACATGCTCACATTGGACCGCTCCATGCTGAGTTCAAAGTTAACGCAGTATATTTTCTTTATACTTTGTGAATTTGTATTTGTAATCAGGCAAACAAGAAAAAGCAGTTTACAAGAGTATGTAGCCCTCACTGTCATGCCACATACCAAAAGCAACATCCCCTCAGTGTATGTGCAGTAAAGACCTATTGCTGTTACCCGTGACACTGTCACACAGACATTAAGTGTACGAGGGCCTGACTTATATGACAGAGTAAATTTAAATAATGCCAAAAAAAAAAAAAAAGCTGTTTCTTCACAGGTTCAAGAAAATCAATATTCTACAGGACATAACAGTGTAGTACAAAAATCAGTTTTACTTTAATAAAAGGTAAAGGTAGCAATTATTTCAGACACAATGGCACTGATGGCAGAAAAACATCGCTAACCTGTCTGAAGAGCCAGTGTGTGGACAAATCTCATACGTACACGTCTGAGTCACCTACAATAAAAAAAAAAAAAACAAACAGTCAGGGTAATGAATAGGCTAAATGAAATGTAACCTTGACTGCCCTTACTAGGAAAATACCGTACAGTCCTAATGAGTGCATACTGCAAAAAACACACATTAACCAACTCTAAAGCTGGAATAAAACTCTCAGCAACGTCAGACAAAGAGGAAGCAGCCAGCCAGCATGGCCAGACAACCCTCAGTGCTCAAGTTAGAACAGTCTGGAGTTCACCATCTCCCACTGCTGGAGGCTGTGCTATCTGAGCTTCCTGAAGGGCTCCAAAACTGTCTTCCAACCACAGCACCTGCAGGGACACACTGATCCCAGCAGGCAAGCCAGACCACTGGTGGTAGCAGCAAGCTTTTAGAGCCAATACTGCAGATACTCATCAATTTCTTCTTCACCTAAAGTACCAATTCCGTTTCAGTTCTCAGTGTTTAATTCACCCGGTAGCTGTTTACCCCTGAACAAGCATAAACAGGCCACTTCTTTGGCATGACGCAGTGGTTGTCAGAGGTGCTCGCAGTGCGAGATCCCCGTCTCCAGAGCTCAGCTGATAGAAAAGCACCCTTTGTCAGCAGCAGCAGAACGCACTGACTCATGTGCCGAAAAAAGGACGAGACACACTGGGTCCTCATCCTGTGCTGGGAAAGTTTCTCTGTGGTGCAGGAGCACCGACATTCCGCACCGGCCCCGGCACTGCAGCACACGCTGACGTGTGCCCGGCCAGCGGAACGCGCTCGGCGCCCGGGACCGCGGGCCCCGCCGGGAGCCGGGCTCAGGGCACGGAGGGAGAGCCACGGGAGCGCTGGCCGAGGGTTGGAGACTCCCCGGAGGGAGCCCCAAAGCCCGGGGCGGCCCCGGGCCGGCGCGGGGGGGCCGGGCCGGTGCGCACGTGTCCGGGACTCGCCGGGCGCCCGCGCCCCCGCCCCGGCCCCGCGCCCCCTCCGACCCCCGGGAGGCGGGGCTG
>JAWWES010000011.1:12199026-12229392 GCA_035583135.1 Lophotriccus pileatus
GAAGGGTGTGGGGACATGGCTGTGGGGGGACATGGCTGTGGGGGGACATGGCTGTGGGGGGACATGGCTGTGGGGGGCATGGCTGTGGGGGGACATGGCTGTGGGGGGACATGGCTGTGGGGGACATGGCTGTGGGGGGACATGGCTGTGGGGGGACATGGCTGTGGGGATATGGATATCGGTCTGTGGGGGGACAGCTGTGGGGAGCTCTGTGGGGCAGGACAAGGGTTCTCTGAGGCAGTGGGGCTAGGGGGTCCCTGTCGGACATCAGTAGGACAGTGCTGGAGGTCTCAGCCGGGGATAGCAGTGGGTATTGGGCTGCAGGGCCTTAGCCCAGCATGGGAGCAGAGGCACTTGGGGGTCCCCCAGGCCATATGTGCTGGCCATGGGGTGTCCTGCAGGCACTGGGGGCTGGATGTTGCCCCTAAAAGCTGCAGGGAAGACATCTTTGTGGAATCGGGGCCAGCTCCTCCAGTTGCCCACCAGGGTTACCTCTAGTCTTGCATTGCCATGGGATGGGGAACAACATCAGGCCAAGACCTTTACAGCTGCTGTTGGAGGAGTGTGCTCCACCCAGCACAGGCAATCTCACCGTAGTGGGATTGACAGCCAACCAAGGTGCCAGAGCAGGACACTGTGTAATAAATGTGACCGCTGCATATGTTACGTTGTGGTGAGAGAGGGTGGGATCAGCTCATGGAAACCCCTGTAAGGGATGAGCGCCCTGGGCAGAGGCACCACCTGCCGAGGGGCTCCATCGCAGCCCCCAGCTCAGCTGTAGGACACCACCCAGTCACCCCAGGGTAAGAAAGCCAGTGGGTCACTCAGCTCCTCTTCCCCTCATCCTGAGAGAAGTGCCGAGGGATCTTTCCTGTTGTCCAATCTACAGCTGCTTTTCATAACCCATCCGTGCTTCTGTCAACAGCCTTTGCCATCCACTGACCAGACGCTTCTCTGGAAATGTAGCGGTGTCCAAGGAAAGTGCGCAGTGCTCAGCTGCCAGCTGCTCACCTCTCCTGTGTCACTGTGCTCCACGGCGTGCTCAACTGGGGCCTGTGTGCACTTTGCTCTCAGTGCTTAGAAGCCAGGGTTTAAATTTAAAAAATTTGCATAGCTGAGAAGTGCTCGGCCAACAAAGCCAATGGGGGTGGCGTGGCCAACAGCCCACTCCTTCACTGTCCCACCAACTCACACACCTCTACAGCCACCGTGTCAGGAATCCTCTTTACTACTTTCAGGTAACATATAAAGATAATCAATATTGTAAGGGCAAGAAGGGACACCTGTGTGACTTCACTAAACATGCCCTCAGAGGGGTTAAGTTTTCAGATGCATCAGTTAAATATTTTGAAGTGCACCATAAATAATTTAGGGGATCTGTAAACCACAATAGGTAGGGTCTGTAGTTGCACACAGTGCTATTTTTTTCCAGTAGTTCTCCTCCATTGCAGATGAAGGGAGCCATTGACTGTTATATCTCACTGAATCCAACCCCAGAAGTGACTGAACAGGGGTTATATCCACCTGGCAGAGCTTCAGGTCCCCAGCAGCACTACTGGCTTCCTGTGCCAGCTCCAGTGGTCCCCCAGCTCAGGAGTGAGTCAGCCCAGCACGGGGATCCAGCAGGAAATTCTGACAATAATAAAAAGAAAAGAAAATACATATTTTTCTGTTGGCCCACGGAGAACTGATTCACTGGGCAGGCATGTAACCACTATTTAAGGGAATGAGAGGAAAAGAAAATGAGAAACAAAACTGCCCCTTTTAGCAGCCACCCACAGATCAGGCGTACTGAGCTGCTGTGACTCCAATCAGAATAGCCGCCTTCTTCTACTCAAAAAAAATTACAAACATCTATATTCTGTTAATGTGCTAACTCTAGTACTGTCACAGTTCAATTTTCTGTTGATTGCACACTTCATTGACCTCCTCACCGCTCTTGCCAAAGGCTGGTGTCAGCCTGGCCAAGCCTCTGTCCCTGCCGACCCGGGACACGTCAGTTACTGGTTTTTATATAATGACTCAACAGTTACTTCCTCTGATTCTCTTGAAATTCAGTGGTACAGTATTTGTGGAGAAATCAATACTAAGGGTTTGATGATCTTCTTAGGCAACTTTTAAAATACTTTTGCATGCAATTTTAAAGATGGGCAGTGTTTTTCATTCACTTGGTTACATGCAGAGAACAAAAATACCTCCAATTAAATGTGAGGACATTGTTTTGTCCATTTTCCAAACAAAGAACAGAAAAAAATACTGAATAATTTCAGCTTTTTTTGTCACTGAATTGTAATTGTCATCGCCCAACGTCCAATCTAAATCACTGCTAGGATTTTCTTTGTACCTCAAGGAAATGTCACTGGGTAGTGATGAATGGTACTGGTTGGTACCTTTTCACTGAATTTCCCTAATTAATTACCCATTTTACAAACGGCTAAACTACCCATTGCTATCAGCTTGACAAAATCCCATCTATATAGGTCTTTATTTTGGCCAATTTCTCCCCTTTTGAGCAGGATGTATCATTTTAAAATCAGAAAAACTTCCTTTGATGTCATTAAAATTTTCACCATTTGAGACATCTAACAACACACTGATGAAGGACTCCCCCAGTTTCCATTTGGATCCCACTGAGGTATTCCCTTAGGCTCATTTTTGCTCACAACTGCTTTTAGCCTTGCAAACTTGCTAGCAGTGTCCCCAGTAGAGTCATAGGAAGACAGGGAGATTGAAACTGGTACTGTTCCACCCAGATATTGGTGGAAAAACAGGGGTAAAACACATAGGCAGAAATAGCTTTCTAGTTCATACAGACCTAGAAATGACTGATGAGGAGAAGCCAAGGAGACTTTTTTTCTGAGTGAAATATTGACTGGTAAAAAGAGCCATGACCATATGACTCTAAGAAAAAATATTATGAAGTTATTAGTGCTATTAAATAGAAGTTCTTATTCTGCCGTTCTCTATTAGTAAAAAGAGTTAAAAGGTTTGCTTTGATACACACATTTCTATGTTCTTAATAAAAATTCCTTTAGTAATTTTCAATTACAGATTAATTTCTCATCACATTTTTCAACCCATTGCATATTCTAGTGTATTATCTTTATCCCCATTAGAAGGTTTCCCCTTAACACCTAATTGCTTTTCTTTTTCAGTCGCTGGCAAATTTGAACTCATTTATTGCTTCACAAACCTCAAACCATGCAGGCTTTTATTAACTGAGAGATTAATTTTTGTGGTTGGCACGTTCCCTGCTTTTCAGCTCTCTTGGCGTCACTCTGGCTTGTACTGCTGGAAGTGCCTGGCAACCTCTGCTCTCCTGCAGCATCACTGGCTGCAACTTCTCCAGGGCAGGGATGGGTCACAGGGCATCATGAGTTATTTACAGGTATACACTAAGAAATCACAGTGCTTTTAAAGCATCAGGTGTTTAACCTGGTAGAAACAAGGAAAGAAAATAAATTGCAAGATAAATTACCAGAGAAACAACAGTTTTTCTCTGTTTAGTTCACCTTAGTGGACTGGCTGGCAGGAAATGAGCCAGGCAACACAGTCCAGCATTGTCACTGCTTCTGGAAATGTTATGGCTATTCACAGCCAGTGTAATTCCTCAAGACTTTGCTCAGTACCGTGGGAGGAGGTAAGCAGCTTGGGGCTTGAAGACAGAAGGAGCAGTAAGTCCTGCAGCTTTCTTAACAGGCTTCCCATGACTATTTTGATTGCACAGTTACATCTATTCTACTTGATCCTGATCTGGGTACAAGTCACACAATAAAACTTACAGCTCCTTTACAACTCTCTGTGACCAGAACATTTTTTATCCATGACATTTCTCGAGTGCTCTCTCCCACCACCTTTACCCTAGTGTCCAGGGCGTATGCCGCGTTTTCCGCCTCCAGCTTCGCCCCACCAAACCCTGCGCTCTCCCAGGTGAGGCTGAACAGTGCTCATTAAGTGTACAGCATTTAGTGAGTCTCAGGCTGACTAATCACATTTTATGTGCTTTCCCTGTCTGACTGTACCCACTGTTATCTCTCATCTATAACTGTAAATCCTTTAGGGAAGAGAACAGTTGTTACCCGTTGTATATTACCTTGCTGATGTGGGCCAAGGGTTTTATGTACTTTGGCAATAAACAGCATAAATATCATTTTGCTCTGAGAACATTTGCGAAGTTTTTCTCCTTTGCACATGGTTCTGAATCAGCTGGGACAAGAACCTATCTGGAGACCACGTTTGTGTATGAAATCTATCTTGTGCCAAAACTAAGATATCCAAGTAGCAGAGAAAATAAATCAAAACCTACTGTTTATTTATTCAGTCTCTTTAATGTGTATATATTAGCGTGTTCCACCCTGCCTTTTCTGGTAGGGCTGTATAAATATGTGCCTTAGCTCAGAGGAGGTTATGGGACCCACCTCTGCAGAGCAGAGGCGCCCGGCTGTCCACATCTGGTCCCAGATGCTGCAAGCACACCCCTGCTAGCCCTGTGCCACCAAGCCCTCCCTGGGGACAGCTGTGGGGCCTCCTGTGGGACACCTCTGGCCCTGTATGTTTGACTTTGTTGGCAAGTTTAGGGGCATGCTTAGGGGATGAAATCCCCATGGCCCACTCTCTCTAATCCCCATATATCCTTAGGCAAACAAAAAGAGCCTCATAAAAAAAGGGGCTGAGAGTGGATAAAGCTCCATTCCTTGGCTGTGTGTGGACATGACTTTCCTCCTCTTACCTTTATTACTTTTCCCTGACCTAAGCTGCTTGCAGGCTCTGCCAGCTGAAATTTTCAAGTTCAGTAGGTTGGCAACAGCAGTGGCATCCCTGCCATGCTGGGCTCTCAGACATGGCATGGGATCTGTACGGGAACATCTGGCTCTTGAACTGAGTGCCAGACCACATGAACACACAGACAGGTATATGGTGACCCACTAAATGGTGCTTAGCAATTTGCAATTACAGTTTCACTCTTCAAGATGATTCACGTGCAGTTGAAAGCCATAAGTGTTTAGAAGTCTCCTTTGAAAGCTCTTTAAACTACTTTGGCAAGCCTGAGTTGTTGAACAATTTATTATCACTTCTCTGCCAGATAAGCTTGTGAAACAGCTTAAAGGGCAAATTGTACAAAGTGCCCAAGATTGTCACAGATTAAGTTTCTTTTCTCTTGTGCCACCCAATTCCCCATTTCTCAGACATCCAGTTCTTCTCAGTTTAAAGTGGCCTGCTTAGTAATTTCCATTACAATAGCAAGATGTCTAATAAGTCACGTCTTCAGCAGCAGAAGGAAAGGAGAATTCATTGCTATCTTTACTTGAACAAGATCTTAAAAAGTCACTTCTTACAGTAATGAAAAAAATAATAATACTGTGCTTTCCCATTCCACTTGCTAAATCAACGACTGCCATGGGAAAAAGTCTCTAGATTACTTCTTAGGCCATTTAAAGACTACTCCCTCCCCAGAAGTTATCTTCCACTCTCTTCTCCTGGCTCCCTGCTGCCTCATATGTGTAACAGAATCATAGTGCACCTACTTGGCACACCCTTTTATTGCTACTTGTCCTTTTCCCCTCTCCCTTTTTTTTTTTTCTTTAAATAATGGAGAAGTCTTTCAGTCAGTAGGACTGAAAGTAGGACCGTCAGCCTTTGTCTAGCCCAGGTCATATTTAAAGAAAAGTGGGATGTGAGTGCCTTTACCTGCTTTCACTCCTCCAACATATTATTTCTTAATGTTGCCATGCAGCACACACACAGAAGCTCACTGATGGATTGTTCCCATCAATTACTCCAGTCTCCTGGTGGCTTGCACAGGGTTTGTCACATCTAGCCTGTGGACTGGACTGAAATCCTCAGGCATCACATCAGCACTGGTGATGGTAACAGCAGAGCAAAGGCTGCCACACTATGAAGGAGGGTTGAGTTTGGTAGCAGTTGTCCCAGCCACGTGGAAAAGTTGCCAAGGGGACCCAGTAGGTACTGCTGACTTCATGGAGAAGTACTCCAGAAGATGGGGGGAGTTCCACCCACACCAATGGACAGCATAAACCCTGTACTAGGTAACCTATTTACAGCTAAACTACCCTAGGACAGTTAAAAAAAACCCGAAAGCAGCTATCTAAACAGAGCTAAAAAAAATACACGTGCAAACCTTGAATGTGAGACTCTTGAGAAACTGTCAGTTCTACCCAGCAGAGTACAACGGGCAAAGGGCAAGTGCTTGTGCATTTATTATTTGGCTGCAAGTATTTTACTGTGAAATGAATCTTCCTCTCACTGCCCACCCAGCATAGAGGACAGATTCAACCTCTCTGGCAACTTTCCTAGCTGAAGAAGGCGATATCCTCTTTAGCTGAAGAATGCACACACACTGCTAATGGGTCTCGCCATCTAGCAGCACAATGTTTTGATTTTGTGATAGAATTGCTTGAAAATAAGGCCTTTAATATCTCTATTGTTGTAAATTTCTCCCTCAAAGTATGTTTAAAGGACTTAATCAAACTCATTTCCTTAATTTCAAGCATATCTCTGAAAACGTATTATCCCAGGCTGATGGCATCAAAGAGTGAATTAGGAATAAAGCCAAGTGAATAAAAACAAAGATATTTCCTTTCAGTTACTGTGAAGCTTTCATGGGCTGCAGAGCATTAGAGCTGCTGAAATACCACTGTCACATTCTTCAAGACCTGCAAATTAGTGTCTTGCTCTCATACCCTCGGCGGGAAGCGAGGATTCGATCCCTGTTACACTTCGCCCAACAAAGCTGTGCTGTGATGAGCAGCTTTGGATGTGTGGCACTGGAAAAATGCCTTTGAACTATTGCTGTTTGGGTTCACAGTTTCTGAGACATATTTATCATAACAAAGTTCCCCTATTGAACCAAAATAAAAACCCTGGATTTGATTTTTACAGCATATGGAGCTCTTGATTTTACCTTATGTCCTTCTACATCACTTGCAGAGAAGCAGAAGATCTTGCAGCTATCCTGGGCCAAGGTCATGAGTTTGTTCCCCATACAGGCCATTCACGTCAGAGTTGGACTTGGTGATCCTTGTAGGTCCCTTCCAGCTCAGAATATTCTGTGATTTTGTGATCGGGGAGCCTAACACAAATCTCCTGTTACTGCTGCACCACTGGGGACTGCAATATGGGCAGGACGGGAGGCACTTGAAATCCACAGCTTCTCCAGGTCTTCATCACATCTCAAACCAAGATGTCCCTGTCCTGCCATGTTAAGGAACAACTCCTAAACCTTACTGTGCCTGGAGACTGGACACAATTATAGCAGTGTGGTCCAGGGCAGATCAAGACCAAGAGTTATTGGTGAGGTGACTTACGCAACCTTGTTCTCACAGCACCTCCTGGGAAACCACTGGCAGACCAGTGGTCAGTGCTGTTACAACAAAACAGAGCACTGGGAAGCCTTTCTTCCGCTTCATGCTCTCCAGAGCAGGGCTGGGCTGTGCCTTGCTTTCAGACAGGACAGGAGCTGAAGCCTGTGTTCAGCTCTTCCCCCTGAAATGGCGCCTTGGAGAATGAGGCAGGTTACACTGTCTGGTCATTTGGCCCACCATCAGTCATCCTCAGTAACTTTTTCATCTCTGTTATTTCAACAAAATTGGCAAAGTCCAAGAGGTCATTATGGTCTGAGAAGTTATGCTTCTGCAACGCCCTCTGACGCCACGGTGGCTCCCTGTTTGCCCTGCAGGATGGCAGCATCGCTGCCACTGGGACTGGCGTGCCCTGCCCGCATGGCCTGGCACCAGCTGGAACAGAGCAGGAGCCTAATGAGCTGAGGGCAAGGAACATCTTGTGCAAGGGCCAGAGAAGATCAGCTCCCCCACAAGACACTGAAAAGCAGTTTCTAGGGCAGGCAGAAAATCTTGGGAACACAAACAGCACAGTCTGGTAATTGGGATGTCTTGAGTAGGGGTAACCTGCATGCTAGGCACCCAGCATCCCAAGGTTCCTGCTTGTGAAAGGTTTGGAGAAACTCAGGGTTACCTGCCACAGAGCTCAGGCCTGGGGTTTCTGTTTCCGTGTCTCCTCCCTTACTGAGTTTCCCAAGTGAGGCAGGGGAGCATTCACAGTGTGGAAGCCCAGTTTCCCCACTGTAGAGAGGCTGGGTTTGCTGTCAGGCAGAAGCTCCTCAGTGCCAGGCAGGCTGAGCAGCAGGCAGAGCTGCATGACCAGGGACCTCCCAGGAAGGATACAGCCAGCCCCATGCATAAGCATGAAGAAACCAGCTTTATAAAACACAAGGCAAGATTCTGTTTGATGCTCATTTTGCTTTTCTGAAACTGTTGACTTTAGAAGTTACCTGTGTTTTGTTTGTCCCCTGCTTTCCAGGTCACACTGCTAAGTCTTCCTCCATCTCTCCAGCCTTTCCTTGGCAAGAGCCAGGCCTGGAGACAGTGCTGCAAAGAAGCCAGGGAGGACAGTTACTTGCTGACCTGAGCCAGAGTTTCCATGCCCAGCCATGGCAGCACCATGTCAGATCTCACAGCAACAGGCAGCTCTGGGCTTTCTCCTTCCCCAGCCCTTGCCAGATGTTTTACTCATGCTGGAGTGTGGCAACTCCAAAGCCATTACTTCGAAGCAGCAGCTAATGCTGGAAGAGAAGCTGCTGGATCCTTTCCACCACCCATTGCCCTCTGGGGTCCTTTCTTCTGTACCTGTAAGTTATTAACATAAGACTAATTACTTTTGCAGCTCCACCCTAGCAAGCAAGCTCGTCTGCCGACCCAGGACAGGTCATGCCCTGACAAACGCCTGGCTGCTTAATTGCTCCAGACAGCTTTTGGGGCTCTGCACACACCTCGAGCTCCCGGGCGAGAGGAGACAGGCAGATGCTGAATACCTGTGGGGAGCAGCAGCTCTCCAGTGCCAGCTGAGCAGGCAGCAGCGTGCTCCTGGCGGCTGGGAAACTCGAAGGGAGGGCTGTGCAGGGAGCAGGGGTGCTTGTGTGACAGCACATCCCCTCTGCTCACACTGGTGTGCAAAGGAACGCGCCCACGCACCTGTGCCCTGCATGGGGAATGCTGCAGGATTCCCAGGAGGTAACATAGCATGGGCTGTGTCCATGGAGAGGGTTCTTGGGGCCCTTGAGGGCTTCATCCAAGACACTCCAGCAGCAGTGCCTGACATCCTGGAAGCTGGCTGGGTTGTCCTTCCCTCCTGTCCACAGCTACAAAACCAGCAGAGATGATCAACAGCAGAGGTGTCCCCTGCAAGCCCAAGGCAGATGAGCTCCAGACACTCCAGACACAGAGCAGAGAATACCCAGCAAACATACTGAAACCACTAGGTCTGTCCAAACCTGACCTGGTGCCAGCCCTGTCCCTGGCCAAGCTGCTGACCTTGGCTGAGCACACCTCTTGGGGAAGGGCAGCTGAGCAGGCAGATGTGGCTGCAGCCCCTCAGGAAAAGCCTCCTTTAAACCTGCACCCAATCAGAGCATTCCCACCCTGGCCATTGTTTTGGGAATGGCTGGAAAATGTCAGCAGGGCGCTGGGTGCGGGTGGGGGGTCAGGAAAAAGGAAAAAGAGATGATTAGGGTTTTTTTTATATCAGCCAATAAATTATATTAACTTTTCCATTGACCTTTTGTTGGGTCACTTTATCAGACTGGTGAATGTGGTTCATGAAGATAATATTATGCTCAGATTTCAAACTGTGCAGAAAGTGCATCCCAAGCAATATGCCAAAATGGAAAAGTCAGCTCCACCAGAGGGTTGTGCTGCTCATTACTCTCCTGAGGAAGGCCAGATCCAGCACCTACAAATATTGTATACATTATTAAAAAAGGGTCTGGTTCCCAGGGAGGCTGGGGATTTCATAAGGTCTAGCTTTGTCCGTGGTGCCTACTTTCCTCTTGAGACTGATGGCACTGGAGCTGCCTGCACAGGGACTGGCTTGCAGGAATGGGCAGCCTTCCCTGGCCAGGGCATGAACACTGGCCTCACATCATGGAGTCACCTTTGGGATGGGATAACGTTCCAAGCACACAAGAGAGGAGGGTGTGAGGGTACAGCTACTTGCTCTGGGTGCCTGCTGACCCTAGCTGCTCCAGCCTCAAACAGCGTTTACCAGGTGCTGGCAGGGCAGCAGCACTGTGCCACATCATATCAGCTCCGTACCATGAAGCCAGCGACAACAGTGGCACCTTCCAGGAGTGCCACAGCAGGCAAGGAATGTGGCACTCAGCAGTGACCCTGCTGTCCCCAGGGCTGTTCTGGTCCTCGGGGCTCAGAGTTGTTCTGCCTCTTGGACTGTGGCCCCAGTACATACAGAGGACTCCTCTCACCCACTGCCAGCCCAGCATGGCCAAAATTAGCTTCCTCCAGTGTGTGCTGGGTAGAAGAGCCACGACTATATCTCGGAAAAGCATTATTGTGCTCCTCGAGCCCTATCTTATCAGGGAAAGGAAAATGGGACTTTGACAAATTGCCTCTGCTGCAGCCGGGGTAGGCACATGATTTTCGGTAATCGCCCACCCTGTGGTCGCCAGCGCAGTGGCCACTATTGTTCCCTGCCCGGCGCTGTGCCCTGAGGAGTCCGGGCAGCCCTAACCCTCCTAAGGGCGAAAGAGCACGTGGGCCCTGGCCATGCTCACTTTGGCTCTGCCCTGCACATTGTGTTTGCTGGTGGGGATGAGGATGCAGCTGAAGTTAGATTGATCCCTTTATCGGGAACATTCAAGTGCTGATAAGGTGACATCGCCTGCCTGGAGCAGGGACTTGAACTCTTCTGCAAGGGGAGATGGTTATCAGCAGGCTCTGGCAGGGCTGTGCTGGCGCTTCAGTCTCGCAGCTGGAAGCAGAGCCACCCTCTGAGCCTAGCACAGATAGGAAGGGTTTGTTTTGCTTTGCACAATGGCTGCTCAGATCCTGTCCAACTGCAGTGCAGAGAGCACTGCAGGGCACTTCAAAGGCACTCAGCTTCGTGCTGTCACCACTCAGGGGATTCAGCACAGGCAGCGGCCACCCTGCCCTTTGGAAGCTCAGCCTGACCCCAGGGACAGCTCGGTCCCTGAAACACCGGTTGCAACAGGAGACACATTGTTCCTAGTCCCAGGGCAAAGAGTATCATCACCTGAAGGGCTTATGTCATCTCACCAGGAAGCCTAAGAGCAGCCCACAAGCCCATCTCTGCCTTCAGAGCATCTGTGCAATGAGGGGAGCACGGCGCTCTCACAATCTCTCCACTCCTTGTTGCTGCAAGGCCACTTGGGGACCCTCCCCAGCAGAGTCATGAGGACCACAAAACCTCTTCAGTGGGTCCATATATCCCACAAACCACATTCCCTGACAGAGCAGGGAGCAGCAGGTGCTTGGCTCCCCAATGTTGCAAGCGGCAGGGCAGAAGAAGATCCACAAGGCACCTGTGGGACATTAGGATAGCCAGCATGAGCCTGCAATTGATGTCCCACAGGGGAACACTTGCCTGGCCCACTTGGATCACCTGCCTGGGAGGGTAAACAGCACTGGGGCCATGCCAGATACCTGCAGCCGACCTCACTGTTTTTGCATGACTGCAGGTCCCATGGGGTCTGGCTGGGGTCTGGCCTGGCAGCAGTGCTGGGATGCTCCAGTGTGCTCTTCATCCCCCTGAGCACAGCTGGGGTTGCTGGCAGGGTGATCTCTGTCAGAGGTGCTGGTGCCAGTAGTACTTGGTAGCTCACCAAATACCCCAGCAGAAGCAGACACTGAAGGCTACTGGGAGTTGGCAGAAAAGTTATAGCAAACCACATTGCACAGATGTACAACACCTGCCCGATGTCACTATGTTCTGTGCCCTTTTCTGCTCTGCTGCTGAGACCTGCTTCCCAAGGCAGGATGAAGAGACAGATTGCCAGATACTGCAAATGTCACAACCATGCCACCAAAGCTGCTGCGGATTCCTGCTTCTCTCCTTATGCCTACAGCTCAGCCCTCTGCTTTCCAGAGCTGGGCCATCAGTATGAAACCAAAGGGGAAAACCCCAGGGGGACCGAATACAAGATCTGAAAGGGCTGAGGCCACTGATCTCCCTTCACTGCACCCCAGGGCAGAGAGCAAGTGCAGCTGCTGGAGAGCTGCAAACCACAGTAGTGTGCCATGTGCCTGTGCATCCTCTCGTGCAGATCCTCCCTTTGTCGGGTCCCTGACACGCCCCTTCCCACACCCTGAAAAAACATCAGGGCTCCCCTTTACAGCTCCCACCCTGGGAACCCCACAAGAAGGGGCAGGCACTGCCTGCTGGGCACAGCACCCATCCCACTGCTTTCTGAAGTTCAGCTTTCAATGATGGGACTCCAAAGCAGCCCTTGTGACACACCAGAGTCTCCCCTATGGGGCCAGAGCAGAGCAGGTCAGCACAGGCTGACCTCCTACAGCCCACCCTGCCACTCCCAGCGCCACAGCCTGGGGGCTTCCTGAGCCAGAGGCAGCCCTGGCCTGTCTCCCTGAACTGCCCTCATCATTCATCCCAGTCTCGCTGCCCAAAATAGCCCACAATGATTTCCGCAGTTAATGTGGGCCTGCTCTGAGCCTGCAGGCTGTAATCTGAACTTGTCTCTGGCCAGCTTCATTTCAGACCTCCCTGTCCCTGCACTCTGACACACAGCAGAGGCACTTGTCCTTTCCTTTCCTCTGCTGTCCAAATGGCATCCCCTCTTTGAGACAGAAGACCTCTTCAGAGGCTCACCTGCATCCTTACTTAAATGCCATCCACATCCCTCACACTTCTTCTCATGGCTTGTTTGGCCATGAGAAAAGGTGGGGGGGCACTGTACACATGGCACAGGTTCCCTTGCAGCCCTTGCCTTAGCAGCTCCCACATATCACTGCACTCCCATGACGAGCCTCCTCTTTGGCAGCAGCTAATCCTGCTCCCAGCCCTGCCCACATGGACACCACTCTGAAATATAATGTATAACGCATATAACATGTCACTCTGTTCCTCGGCCACTCATCAGTGCTTTCAACACCTGACACCAGCTTTGAGATGTTCATACATCCAATAGTAATGTACAACTAGCAAATGTGGTGGCCTCATTTTTCTCAGCTCTTCCAGAACTTTTTAAGTAAGATTTGAAGCAGAAAACCAAACTTTGTGATGCAACTGACACTCCTGAAGGATGGGATGCCATCCAGAGGGACCTGTACAAGCCTGAGATGTGGGCCCATGGAAAGTTCATGGAGTTCAACAAAGGCAAATGCAAGGTCCTGCACCTAGCTTGAAGCAAATCCTGATTTCAATACAGAGCAGACTGAGAGCAGCCCTGCCAAGGACTTGGGGGTGTTGGTGGATGAGAAGCTGGACATTACCTGGCCATGTGCACTGGCAGCACAGCAAGCCAAGTGTGTCCTGGGCTCCATCAAAAGCAGCATGGGCAGCAAATTGAGGGAGGGGATTTTGCCCCTCTGTGCTGGTCCTGTGAGACCCTACCTGCCGTGCTGCATCCAGCTCCAGGGTCCCCAGCATAGGAAAGATATGGATCTGTTGGGGCAGGTCTAAGAAGAAGCCATAAGGATCACAGGGCTGGAGCACCTCTCCTATGAGGAAAGCCTGAGAAAGTTGTGGCTGTTCAGCCTGGAGAAGGCTCTGGGCAGGCCTTAGACCTGCCTTTCAGTACTTGAAGGGGACCTACAAGAAAGATGAGGACAAACGTTTAGCAAGGCGCGTTGTGACATGACAAGGAGTAATGGATTTAAATTGAAGGAGGGTCAATTTAGATTAGATATAAGGAAGAAATGTTTTACAATTAGGGTGGGGACACACTGGAACAGGTTGTCCAGACAGGCAGTAGTTGCCTCATCCCTAGAAACATCAAGGCTGGGTTGGATAGAGCTCTGAGCAATCTGACCTCATTGAAGATGCCCCTGCTTATTGCAGGGGGTCTTTGACAGTCCCCTCCAACCCAAACTATTCCACAATTTCTCTTGCAAGTGTGTAAATGAAGGACACAGATGGTCTCATGGGATGGAGCAGGAGCAGGCCAGGTTACCTGTTGCTCCAAGACTCTTTGCAAAGCACCGAGAACACCTCTGCCTGCTGCACACCCACAGGACAGCCACACATCCCCTGCCCGGCTTGGGAGGTCCTGGCTCACGCAGACATCCTCCTGGGCTTTAGAAAGCAGCCGAGGTGCCCACCCCACTGTCTGCAGCAGAGACTTTTGTTTCACTTCGGGTTATCTTATCGCCATAGGAAAGGCAATACAGCAGAAGAATTTCCTTTCCTTTATGTTTCCAGCCTTTCCATTGTCTGGCGTCTGGATTTCTGAGCCTCGCCACTACTCACCAATGCGCTCAGGCCTTTGGAAACAGGAGTGCAGGCCCTTCTTATCAGCAGGAGCTCTGCAAAGGCTCCTTTTGCTGCTGCAGGCAAACCAGGCAGGGTCTGGCCACCCCAGGGCCCATCCTCAGCAGCACAGCATGGCAGCCTGTGGCGACACCCCAGGGCTTCTCACTTCGCCCAGGAGAGTCCCAAGGAAGCACCTTCTGCTGCTTTCTGCTTGTTTGGCTGGGGTGCTCAGCACATCCTGGAAGAGCTGCAGGTTGTCCAAAGGTGCCTGGGCATGGCACGGAGCAAGGCTGAGCAGCAGGGCTGGGCCAACTCCACTGCACTGTCACATCTTCAAAGTCCCACTGTGAAGAGAAAGAAGCAGGCAGTGCCACAGGCAGGTGTGAGGGAGCCCTGGGCAGCACAGCTCCCTGGCCAGCACAGAACCTGTGTTGCCTTCTTCCCCAGAAAGGAGAACTGGCTGTATTTGAAAATAGAAAGTATTTGGTCTTCTCTTTCTACATCATAACACAAGCAAAGCTCAAAGCAGAATAGCAATGGTTTCCACTTCTCTCACACACTTCCCTCCCTGCCTCATGTGAGGAAAAGGGTCAGAACCATACAGAGCATGTCCAAGAAAGATATTGAGCACGTCAAGACGAGAATCCCTTTTCTCTGGAATCTACACAGCAAGGGTTCCAGCATCCCTCTGCACTGCCATGAATGCAGCTCATTCCAAGAGCTGCCAAGCAGAGACAACTCCTGCTGAGAACCCTGTGAAGTCCCAGAGGAGCTTGTGCTGGTTCACCAGCACTGGCCAACATAAAGAGGCTCTGCAGAGGCTTCCAGCTTCCCTTTGCTCTGTGCAGGCAGCAAAAGCCTGGCTGGACTGCAGGACCTTCCCCTCATGGACATGACAATGGTTTTGCTTCTTTGCCTCAACTGCTGTAACTCCCAAGTGACAAGGGGCTGAGGACATTTCCAGGAGGGCAAACCCAAGCCTGCTCCACCCAGCACGCGCAGTCCTCGTGCCCTGACACCACCCACGGGACAGACCCTTTTCCCACAGCCCCAGCACGAAAGAACACTGGGGCAGGGTTCCTCTGACTCAACTGCGGTTTCTTTTCCTCTTGTCCTCACCATGACCTCTCTTCATGTCCCAAGATGTCTTGGGTACCTCAGGCATTTAACCCTGAGAGATTATATTCTGAGGTACACTGGGGAGCTGCTCCTTGCCTCTCTTTCAGCAGCCCCGTGATATTTTTCCCCAATATTTTTTTTCCCTTTTGCAGCAAAAAAGAAAAAACTCAGTAAAAAAGCTGGACTAGAGCCACCGTATAGGGAGGGTGGACAGCCCAATGCTGCTCCTCACAGACTTTCAGGGTAGAGGAACCTGCTGGGGCCCGGCAACAGCTTGAAGCTCCTCACAGGAGGGAAAGATCTGTGACCCAAGGAGAAAGAGAAAAGGCTGCTTATTACTTTAAAGCAACAGTGTCTTGGGACAATCAGGCAAGAGTTGCTTAATTTTCATAGAAACAGCCTGAAAGGCTCTGGACCCAGCTCCTGCCTTGCCAGGACCAGAGCTATACTCCCCATTGTGGGCTTCCTGGCCACCTCTTTGCCAGGTTGACTGGGAACAGCAGCTCGTGTGCTACTCCACACTGAGCGTGGGGTGAGGAGCCCCTGGGGACCTGCATCTCTGCTGGGATCCCAAACTGGAACAGGAGCCAGAACTGCTGCTGGGGGCGCCAGGACTGCTCCTCTGCCTGGGAAAGGCCGGCCCCTAATGGCAGAAGAGAAGGAGTTCAGCCTCCTCCAGAGACACAATTAAGTATTTTTGGACCAGGCGGCAGTTGCGGAAAGCCGGCGAGATGTTCACATGGCAGTCCCTTGCTGCGGACTCACCTGTGCAAAAGCCATCATCCTTGAGCTGACACGTTGGGAAAAGATCAGTCACCTGACCCTGACAGCCCCCACAGTGTGGTCTCCAGGGGACTGATGGGCAGAGGACTTGTGTAGTGCTGACTCTGCCAAGCTGAGGGGATCGAGGCTCCTACACCACCTGCCATCAATGGCAGTTCGCAGCACCCACAGCAGAGTGGCTCAGTGATTTGCATCCTGGCATCTCCCTCCCCCCACCTGCTCACCTTTGATGCTTCGACAGAGTAAAAAAATATTGCTCTTCCTCAAAACAGACTCTGCAAAGCACCTTTTCCAGTGGGTGGATGGTACAGTCAGCAGCTCGGACATGCAATGGCAAGCCCTGTGTGCAAAGGGCAGCCCCAGCCTTCTGGACTTCCAGGGCAGCGCTGGCGGTTCCACCACAGGCTGCCAGTGCTGCCCTGCAGGTGTGGCACCCAGCACCACCCTCCACCCACGGCACAGCACCCAGCAGCTCTCCCGGGACAGAAAGAACCACGTGCTGCAGGAGCAGACTGTGGGCTGGTCTGAGGCTCCCTAAACTGGAGGAGAATGGCACCTGCAGAGAGAACTGCAGGTCACGATGCAAGTGGAAGATACCATTAAAGGGCAGTTCAGCTTCAAACCATGTTCCCAAACTAGTTTCTGCATTTTGGCTGCTGTTATCAGTGCAGCAGGTAACAACATCAGCCCAGAAAACAAACTGCTTTCATTACAAAGCAAAGCCCCCTAAAAAGGGGAGTCAGATCGCTGGGGTGCTGGAAGGGCTGAGGATCCCAAAGAACAGACTGAAGCCAGTCGCAGCCCACACGCTCCCTCTACACACACAAGGCACTTGAAGAAACAGCACTCCAAAATGCAAACTGGTCTTCTGTGGAAAGCAAAGGAGGAGCAGAGGCTCATCGACAGGTGGTGAGGGCAGAGCACAGCGTCTCCTTTGTGCTCCTGACAACTGAGCAGTCCCCACATCGCTTCATGCCTGCCAACTGCTCCCATGTGCTGCCCTGAGCTGTCAGCCAGGCCTGGCTGGCATTGCCCAGCAAGGGATGCAGTTCAGCATCAGCAACAGACCAAACCACCACAGGAAAGCATTAATTTAACTATAGTCCTTGCCTATTATATTATTTGCCCACTACTCAGTAACAGCATGAAATACTAACAGTCTTTAGGTCCTCTTCTGTCAAGGCAAGAGCACAGCCAGGAGCAGTTTGCATTTAACAAACCTCAGCAAACAGTATTTGTTTGGTCATATTTACATTACCCTCCATTCACTCATGCAAACACTGCAAGTCACTTGGCAGGTCTCATGGCCAAAGGTTCCTGGAAGCAACAAGCACTTGTCTCAAGTCTCAGGCCCTGGGGGTTTCTGTCACTCGCTGGATTGGGAAGGGTCTACATCAGGACACAGCCTGCCCAGCAAGAAGGCTCATGGAGACCCAGCTGACAGGGAAGGGCAGAGAATGCAAAAGAAAACTCAGGTATGTGCAATATGAGTTAAGAATTCAAAAGATTTTGAGAAGAGAAAGACAAAATAGAAAAAAAAATAGCATTTCAAAACTTCAATAAAGGATACTCCAACTTAAGTGTGGCAGGTAATTTGACTGGCAGTAGTTTCAGGACACAGAACAGGACAAAAAGAAATGGGTGTTTCTGAGCCATCAGGTCCCTAAAGGACAAAACCAGATATCTTTCTGCAAGGAGGGTGGAGAAGTTGGATCAGAGTGATTTGGCGAAGGCATAACCTCTTCAGCAAACAAAGGCAAAAATCACCTTCACTGGGAGAAACAGATTAAATAGTCTCCTAAGAATTTACTTTCTGCTACAGTACATTGATTTAAATACCAGTGACCACATTCATTCAGTCTAATTATGCTTTAATTTTGCAGGTAAGGAACCATCTTCCTTGCAGTGATGTAATTAAGAATTCAACGCAGGGGAAGCAGGAGCCAAGAGCTCTGCTGTCAGGGGATCCTCCACACACAGAGCGCAAACTGGCTGTAAAGGACACACACACAAAAGGTCACAAAGCCAAAACCAGCTTGGTTGCACACCCCACATCTGCTGTGGCTTTCCTCAGCAGTTGCTTTCATCTCTCCGTCCACACTTAAGGCCTGAAAAGTACAAATTACAAGACACCAGTCTCTTTTTTAGTATCAGAGACCAGAATCATCTGTTACACCACCACCTAAAAACAAAGCATGCCTCATCTTCGTGACCCTTTCCAGTCCTATCATTACTCCCTGTGCTGTACTAGGAATGAAGAGCAAGTGCACAAACATTTTCTCAGCAGGGCAGCTAAGAAGTAAATCTCACTTAAGTCTGACCCCAAGTAAGTAAAATCTTTTTAGCATCAAATAGTCATGTACTCCATTAAAATTTGCTAATAGACACTTCGGTGACTAGATCAATGAGACAGAACATGACACCATATAGGAAGTAAAATCTCAAATATATTTAAGGACAGATTAGCACCAGATTTTTAGCCAGTCAAACGGAGCTAATGTTTTAAAATACCAGTGGGAAGTCACACAGAAAAACAACTGATACCAGCTCAGCGTGAAGGACATAAAAGCAGCATTTTCCTTGCACAGTGTGCCATGCTCTGCTCAAGCTGGGAAATAGGGAGTGGTTTCAGTACCAGATTCTACAGAATAGGTCTGGCACAGCAGAGAAGGAAGAGGGCAATAAAGATCATTTTACCTCATTTTTCAACACACTAAAGTGTTCTGTCAAATCAACAAACCAGCTTTAAAGACAGAAAAAAAAAAAGGGAGATGAGCAATGGTGTCTCATAATGTAACAAACATCACTCATTGAAGTTCAACTGTTTATAAAGATTTTAGTCAGATTTACAGGGTTGCTTTGATTGCAACAGCCATAAAATACATCCTTTATGGAAGGAAAAAACACTCCTGTGTGGCTCCATCTGCTCCCATTGAAAGGATGTTTCAGCAGCAAACATCTGGGCTGGCTTCCAGATAACACAAACAGCCAGGTCTCTTTTGTTCCCAGAAGGGATGAGCTCCAACTACCAGAGCCCACCCTTACCCCTGCCCAGGCCAATTCACAGCACAGAGCTACCAGGTGAGCTAGTGATGTTCACTTATCCCTTTTTTTTTTACCCCTCAATTAAGGCCTGTGTGACAGTGCAGTCCCTGCCCTGGAAAAGCCCAGCACTGGTGCCACAGCTAAGCCTCCAGGTGCTTGGTGATCCTGCGAATTTTCTCCTTCTTGTTCCTGTTTCCATGTTTTTTCCAGGGCTTTCCTACCACATTCCCAGGATTGGATGCAGTCACGGGCACGAGGCCGCTGCCAGGCCGGTATCCCATTGCAGCCCGGACCCCTTTCATGAGGGCACGGACATTCTCCTGCAAGAGGAAACACAACCACCAGTGACCAATCAGGAGACGTTTAACCACAGGAACTGCAATATGTCACTAAAACCAGATACAGGCGAGCTCAAACCCATCAGGACCTGCTCAGCCCCTGCTCCAGAGCTGCAGGAAGGTCACACCACACATCCCATCCAAAGCCTGCCAGCAGGCTCCACTTCTGTCTGCAGCTGTGCCGGGTCCCCACCGCCCACCACTGCCAGCAGAGGCACTGACAGACACTGTGACAGACATCAGCTACAGCACTGGGATGGGTTCTCACAGCCTCTGCTTTGCACACAACAAACTGTCTTGGCAAAATAAATCTGGCATCTGTGAAAGCCACTGACTAAAATAATTTGCTCAAGTCTGGAGCGTGGGTAGCACTGATGGGGCTCACAGCTCGTGCCAGCACTTTGGGCAGACAGAGGAAGAGTCTGGTAATCCCAAAAATTCTTTTCAGGTCACAGTTTTCTATGTTATTTTGAAAAGAGTTCTTGTTTTCAAAATGCATGATTATCTTTAGCAGTGCTAGAGAAATATTGTTCACATCCAGCTAACCAAAGAGAATGGAACATGATGTCTATGACACAACCTCTTCACTGCTAAACACCTGTTCTGATCTTCGTTGGGTATGCAGACTAAATTGCTTATGGGTTTCACATTTCACTACAAGTCACTAAAACATTTTTTCATCAGTGTAGGGGCAAAACAGATCCCCGTGGGACTTCCCAAGAATCATACAGGTTAAGAAAAATTCTCATTTTCTACTTATTTTTGAGATTTTTCAATTGGATTTTAAATCAGTTTGTATTATTTTCATCTGATTTCAGGTAGTACTAAATCAGTTGTCTTAAAGAAGCTTATCACATCCCCTAAAAATGTCAGTTCAAGAAAGGAACGTTAGTTTGAAGGAGACCAAAACCATGTTCCAGGTCAGTTGCTGGGTCATTCCAACCTCCTTGTCTGTCTTCACAGTCACTCCCCTTTGCTCAAGATTGATGTTAGATCCATAATGACAAGGGTCACCCTGCTGACCTCTTAAAAATCAGCTATGCATAGCTCATTAGCAATCTGTCAGTCACCTGGGACATTCCCACTGATTTAGGAGATAATAAAAAGAACAAAGTGTTCTTAGATAGAAATTATATGCAGATCTCACAGCATCTAGCACCATCAGCTCAACCCAGCATACCTCTATCGTCAAAGGTGGTTTTTTTCTCAGTAACTACAAATAAGTGCTGCAGCAAAAACTCACGGAACAAATTCCCTCCAGAATTTACCTGGTGGAAAAACGTTTTGTCCACCACATTTTCAATTTGCTTTGCTTTGGTATTCTTCTCAGGCTTCACCTGTCCAGTGGCCTGCACAATTCTGCTCTCCAGGCATCTTTGATGCTGGTGCTGAAAATCACTTGGGTCAATACCAGGAGGTGGGTGGCAATATAACAGCTTCCCCTGTGAAAGCAATGGACACAGTTACGACCAAAGAAACTCAGAGAGAAACACAGAGAGGGAAGAAAACAACCCCAAACCTAAGAAGATCCCAAAGTCCAGGGGCTCACACGGGCAAACCGTAAGTACACTTTATTTCTCCTCCCAGGCAACAACTGGCTCAACTTCTAAGTTAAAGTACTGTTCCACATCTACATCAAAGCACCATTTCCAGCTGCAAACAATACAGTGCAAAACTCTCAGGAGCACTGGAGGATCCTATTAAGAAATTCTCAACAGTAAGTTGCCAAGAGGCGCTGCAGAAAAATGCAGTATTACAACACTCAAGAGTTACAGTCCTTAGTGCCAAATATTGGTCCAGCTATAGAATATGGGTTTGTTTCCTGAATATCTGCTGGTTATTTTAGAGATACGATTATTTATTTAGCAAGCACCTTTTTAATATTAAGCAGCTTGAGAAGTTCAGTTTATTCTTTGAAAACATAAAATTTAAAGAGTATTTTGATATACAGTGACTTTATCCAGAGAAACAGAATTCACTTTATTGTGCTCTAGTGAAACCTTCAATTCACTTCCTAGCAGGAAAGAAAACCCAGATGTAGCAAGCACTTACATTTACATAGTCTTTCAACACGTATCGAGCTGATCTCGGCTGGTCGGGCTGTCCATGAGCTGTCATAAAGCCTCTCATATCTGGAAGGCAAATCCACAGTATATTCTGTGTAAGTACAAGAGAATTAATATGTTCTTGTCTGCTGCCTAACTGCACATTTGTATCCTTTGTAAAAAAAAAACTCCCTCAGAAAGAGGCTTCTGTTGAAGACAGCAGGGAAAAGAAAAAAGATAATATTGCTGACTGTAGAGGTACCACAGAAGCATCCTGACCTGAAAGGAAAGGTGAGAGCTGACATCTCCGTACTAGCAGAAAACCTGCTGGGTTTTTATTTTTGTTTTAAGGCCAGAGAATCAGAATTCACTGCATTCTCCAAAGTCTAATTCAAGACACAGTTGATGGGAGGTATCTGAAAGCGTAAGAATACCACACCATAGACTGGCAGGGTATCTCACCAATGTCCTCCACACCATCTACACCTGTCAGATGAGGCTGGCAAACACACACAGGGGATGAGCCTTTAACAAAGACCCTGCTGAGAGGAGGGCAAGTCCTAATATGGAGGTTCAATGCACAACAAACCCAAGGTGGGCCTAACTTTAAAACATGTTCTGAACCGCGCGCAGTGCAGGTGACAGGTTTTATAAGGATCATCACTCACATCCGTATGCTGTTAGCAGCTCTTCAGCTGTTGGCTTTCGATCTGGATCCTCATCTTCTCTTGGCCTTATAATACTTATTCCATAGGTTGCTTCCAAAATGTTTCGTGGGATATGCTGGCAAACATAAGCTAGTGAAGGAAAACACCTGGTGATTTTCAGCTACACAAGTAACCTTGCCCCTTTGTCACTCCAAGAGCACACGTGAAGAATGACTTCTGGGTTTTGTTGCACACCAGAAAAATTAAACAAGCCTGACAATAAGACAAAGTTGAAATGAGGTAGGAAAAGACCAACACAGCATTGTTGTCCCATTGCCCTCAAGGCATGAGTACATGAGCCGCTGGCAGGGCTGGAACATGCTACTTGGCATCCTCCAGACCCAACCCCTGCAGACACTTCCACGAACCCCATGCAAAGGATATTAGAGAAATAGGTGGGACGTGGTCCCTCATCTGGTCTATAGGCAGAATTCCAGAACAAATCATTTCTGCCTTGGTAGAGACGAAAGATGGCATCACCAGACCAGGGCAATCACAAAGGCACAGGCCAGGTTCCACATACAGGGTCTACATGAAAATAACCCATTAGTTCACGTCAGCAAGTCAGTGTCCATGGAGGAAACAGGAACAAAAAAAAAAAAGAGTCAAATGCATAGATGAAACATGGACGTAGAAATTCTACTAACACAGATATATGCCCTGCTGGCCCCAGGTGATGAATTCAGGAAATAAGGTGTCCAGACGGGGGCAGCAAGACCCTCAGCTCTACAGTCTGATGGGAGAGAAGGAAGCACCCCAGAAACCTTTAACTGTGTTTAAAACAGGTAGGAGATTGAGCAAGTGCAAATCACACAGTGGTCCCACATTATAGCACTGGAGTTGCTACCTCCAAATTAAATCTTGATCAGCAGCTCTCATAAGTGACTCGCACTGTAGCAAGAGTTTGGAAGCAAGAACTAAAGTTCCAAAATTCTATACATCAAGACCACCCCTCTCTAACATACTCTGCTGGCCAGAGTTCAGGCTGGCAGAGTTCTCAGTGAGTGCATGTGGTTGCAACTAGCTCAAAATGAAGCTCCCTTCCACTGGGGAAAAAGAAATAACAAAAAAAGATCGATGCTGTTTGTTAGCAATACCTGAAAGTGTTTTGTACGGCCTGGTGTAGCAGACACTGACACTTTCTTGTTTCCAAGGATTGTGTTGATGGTTGAACTTTTGCCAACATTAGGGTAACCCACCTGGATAACAAAGAAGTGGAATGGTAACAGTGGTATCAGGCAGGATGATGACATAAAAGTACTCCAATAAGGTGTACTAAAAAACTAGGGCAAGGGAGAACACTGAGCTACAGTGGTTTGTGCTTGCTAGTTTTGAAAGCCTTATAGGAAGCCAGGTTACAGGACGAACTTTAGCTATGGAGGGCATATGGAATTAAAATTTAGATTAAAACAAGTTCCATTAAAGCACAAAGTCCAACTCACCAGCCCAACATTTACTTCCCCATCCTTCACCCTTGGTCCATCGTGCAGGGTTTTGAATATCTCCAGCAGCTCATTTCTCTGTACTAGATGGCTGAAGTTCCTGACATTCCTGTTCTGCTCCTGCACCACATGCTGCACTGCAGCACCATCAGTCCTGTTTTCCATCCTCTCTGAAGCAATAGCATTTATGTTGTCCCCATCTTCATCTTCAGAACAGGTTTGCCAGGCCTCCTCTTCATCTTCTTCACAGTCTTCATATTCATCACTGCTGTCATCATCACTAAGCAGAACCTGGTTTACAGTTTGCAAAGCATTGTCTGTGGATGTGCTTTCTGCGCTACCTTGTGCTGTGTTGCCTTCTTCCTGACTGGAGCTTTCATCCTCAGAATCACTCAGGTGCTCTGCTACATCATCAGCATCCCGTTCCTGTATGAACAACGTTTCAGGGGTGAAATGAAAAGACAGCACTAAGCCTTGCTCTGACTGCAGTTGCTGCAGTGCAAGCAACTGTATTTTCATCAGCCACATCCCAAGGGCTGACAATTCACTGCTTACATCACACAGGTTTTTTTTTTAGGGGTCTTAAGTATCATGTAGACACAATTAGCTCATTTCAGGTGAATGCCAAAAGTATTCCAAGAGAGACTGTTCACGAGTTCTCTGTGAACTTGTTAAGAGGTTTCTCTCCAGAAGCACAGCTCTGAATGCATGCATAACCACAATAATTAAAAAAATTATTAAGTGTTCCTAGTAATAGGAATGAATGTTAATTTTTCAAAATGTTCAGAACACAAAGCCATTTTGTTTCAGGTCTAAATATTTAATTAAAATAATTTCAAGCTGTCTTGTTTTCAGTCCAACTCTACGTTTCTTCCCTACAAAGAGCTTCCATTCAAAAATTAATACCTTTTCATAACAATAGTATTTTGACCTTTCTTTCCAAAAAAAGAACATTTTATGCAAGGACTGTAAACCAGCTGAACTCAGTAGGTATTTTTGGAAGGAGATATGAGATATTCCATAGCTGAATAGCTGTAACAGATGAAAGTAGCACCTACTGATAACAGGTAACTGATAACTGGGGGCAGCAGCTCAGTTTATTCCATTGGGCAAAAAAAAAAAGGGCTTTCAAGTACTACAGGTTCTCTCAGAAACACCTCCCCTCTCCGGGAGAGAAAAAGAACTCCGTAGAGATAACCACATCCCTCACAGCACTCCTCTTGGAAAGGTTTCCAATTCTTTCAATGAGTTGAGATTTTGCAAACAGGTCTACAAGGGCTGTTTCTGTGTTCTGCACTTTGTTCACCATTTTACTATCCTCACATATGTCTCTGAATTGATCATTAAAATGCTGTTTTACAGCTCCACAGATTTTTAAAATAATCCTTCCCTGAGACAAGGGCAGTGCCTTTCCTAGAAAGGTGCCCAGGTCTATCACAAGCACAGCTGCAAAGCAAGTTACCAGCAGCAGCCAGCACACACTTAGTTTGAGCTGCTCACCCACAGTACCTTTGCTTCTCCAGACAGCCGTTTACACTCTGCCAATGCTGACCAGAACACCACCTTCACACCCTCCTTCTCAAAGAACTGGGCCCAAGCAGCCCGCTGCTCCTCACTCAGCAAATCTGCTTTGTTGATCAGGATCATGTTCTCCTTGTCATTACTGACTTCCTTAACGTAACTTTCCTGAAAAAAACACAAGAGAAGGATCAGCCCATACTCTGGTTTCGACTCCCCTTCCCCCCAAGGCAATAAAAGAGCAGCGAGACAAGCTCCACACGAGTGTAGCCCAGCTTACCATCCCCTGGGCTAGGTGGAACTGGAGCTTAGCCAACAACTACTCGGACAAACTGGAGCATGCAACTCCCATGACATAGCTTGCTGCTGGCCACATGTGCAAACACCTTGTCTGCTTAGAGCTATGACAAGATATTAATCAGCACCCTGAAGCAGGAACTCCTAAGATAACTATTTGAGCAATTTCATGTCTCATTGATGCAGTGTTCTACAGTCTATCATTCCAAAGTTGTCACTTCAGTAATTGATTCTTTGCTTTCAGTGCAGTAATTCTCACTCACGTTTATTCCACTATGCTTTTACACAGAACAAATCCCTTAAGTAAGTGAAGACACTTTTAGTGGGTAATGAGGAGTAATATAATATCTGCAATATAATGTCTGCAGAACTGTCTCTAAATCCACAACATCCTGTGTGACATATCAAAAGACATCAAACAAAAAGTAATTCAGTGCCAGAACACTTGCATAAATTAATAAGATATCCACTTAGGTACAACAGTAGAACAGCTTTAAGGTGGCTGAATGTGTTAAACAAAAAATAAATTATGTAAACCTTATGATATAAAAATAAGACAACATTCAAAAAAGTGATTTACTTACCAGATCTTGACATCTAAACAGAAGGGGGTTTCTAGCATCTACTATCTGGACTACAATATCACTGCAAAAGTGAAAGAAAGTCCCATAAATATCCCTCCTTCTCTTCCCTTTAAGGAAGCAGCAAAGCACAGCTATTATTCGCTTTTAGGTTTTGCTTGGAATTTTAATAGTTTTAACTGTATTAACCTACTAAGTACCTTTATTGAACAGCATCTCAGCAGCCCACCTACCCAACTGAGCCAGGCTTGTGCTACAACCCAGTACTGCTGTACAGTATTTTCTCCTCACTTAGCTCATTCCCCTATAGCTGGCAAGTGGGAAGGAAACACGCCAGTTTTGCCAATCCATTTCTTTTCTCAAAAGGACAGGGAAAATTTAATTACAGCCTCTTCCACTAGAGCTTCTGCAGGCAGGTACTTTAAAACACTGATTGCCATGTGCTGATTCTATTTGTTTGACAGGGACTTTTGTTAACTCAGGACAACTTCAGAACACAAAGGGTTGAATGGAAGAATTTCAAGCCTCACTAGGCAGTTTGTTACATAAATAAATCAAAAACCCCCCAAGGGAGTACCCCCCCCAAGTGGATTTAATAAGCCACATGGGTACAAAGAGGTACTACACAGTTACAGAAATTCAGAGATCAATATGAGAGAAAGCTGACACCACGGTACTGGGATGGGATACAGAGAAGTTACTGAATCACACTGCTGGGAATTAGTTTGAAGCACATGAAAAGGCTGACAACAGATCAAATTATCTGGCAAGGTAAGGGGCTGAATGACTTTTCCCTTCCTTTCCAAGACAGCATCCTCACTCTACATGAAATAAAAAGCTTCAACAAGAGCAGAAAGGCATTAATAACACATTCCAGCCACCTCAAAACACCCAGTACACTCACACTGGCTGTCATGATCCCCTACAGTGGATGCTCCCAACCAGCACTCTCCCAACCAAAGGCCCAGCAGCACCCAGTACAAAGCCCCTTTTGTGAAAGGACCAGCCCATCATGACCTCACCAGTGAAGTATTTTTCAATTTTTGGAAAATCAGACGAGATGATCTCAAACTTAATTACTAGTGAAATTAAATGCCCTGGTTAGATTAACGTAGCAATAGCACTCTTATTGTATTACAGCTCAGCAGAGCAAACAAAGCTATTCCTGTGATAAGGCAGCCTGTTGTCTTTTGTGCACTGCTGGAACTTCTTGCGTGGCGAAGGGCCAAGGACCAAGAGATTCCTTCTTTCCCAACATTTAGTTCATCTCCCTTGCCTCTTGCCCCTGAACAGCTGCAGCTGTGTGGCTGGACAGGAGGGGAAGGGGTTAATCTCAGTAAGAGTCAAAGACTCATTCTCAAAAGAGACCTCCCACAACAAGTTACTGGAAGAGCAGCAGCATCTGAAGAATCTTCAGAGACTTAGAGCAAACCACTGCAGATCACAATGCTGAAAACTAGCAGGCACCACAAAGGAGGTGCCATTCTTCACATCACATTTTGATCACTTCAAAACAAAGTCACTTCAAGTGCTGATAACAAAACATTACTAACTTAATTGTTTTTCCTGTGCTCAGACACTTGAAATCTGACTCAAAAGCTTCAATTCATTAAACACTACTTTTTGAAAAGTCAATAGCAAAATACTTTACCTTCTTTCAATGACTCTCCAAAGCTGACGCCAAAATTCCAAGTTTCGTTCAAATGGGGTTAGAATTAACTTTTTCTCTTCCTCAAGGCTAAGGCAAAACAAACAAACAAACGAACATATCACATTTGGTCCATGTCAGGCAGTAAGCACACTACCAGTTTTTCTTTAGATCTAGGAGGCTTTTGTTTCAGAGAGAGCTCTCAAACCAGAGTTCTCACATATAGGTACTATTTCTGCTGGTTTTGCAAACAGATCAAACACCAGGCAAACTGCTGTCAGTGGCACTGCTTCAGCAGTGACACAACTGCTCCTGATCACGACAATGGAGAAGTGGTAAAGGATGCAAAGAACAAAAATTCATCCAAAGTCTGCCCGTGAAATTTCAGAGATGCAATAATAAATGAGAAAAGTTATCCCAAGTGCCAGCTGTTATTACTCCATTGAGTACCACTCGGAAAAGGTAAAAATTTGGGGATGGCACCTGAAATGAGTCTATACAACCTCTAACTTGCTATTACCACCACCTGAACAAATTTACTCAGGGCAAGTGTGGGTTTTTGCAGGGCATGAGCAGGTACCACACAACTCTCCAAGGCAGCAGATGCAGCACCACACACAAGCTGCTGTACACAGGCTGGCAGCACTGCTGCTCTTAGAAAACACATCCAGCACTCCTCTACCTCACAGGCAAATGCAGAACATCACATGCCACACTAAGGAATTTTAGAAGAACACACACATGCACACAAGACAGCTTTGCAGAGCTCACCACAAAGACTGTGGCTGAAAGGTCTAGCCTTCCAGGACAAGTACAGGGAGCTACTCAGGAGATGTTAATTTTATTGGTACAGCAAGGATAAATACAACCCCCTGCTTCTTGTGTCTCTAAATGCCACCAGCTACTTATCCAGACACAAGCAGCATACTCACTGGGCAAGCTGTCGCCTCCACTCGAGAAAGCTCTCCCTCTCTGCTTGCTTCAAGTCCTCTGCACTGGTTGTCTTATCCCAGCGTGGCCTGTAACAACCACATTTTGGAGTGAGTGGTCAGAAACGTTGCTCAGACCAGCTACATTACTGCAGTAAACATAAAGAACACAAACACCATACGTTCAGCTACGCCAGGATGGTTATAGTTCAGACGTGAGTGCATCTGTTTTTAGCAACTTTAAGTACACCCTCTTTCCTTGTTCCTTCCAAAGTCCATTAGCTGAGAGTATGTACACCATATCACACAAAGTTCCTTTCTCAAGCTAAGATTCACAGAGTCTTATAGACAGGGGAATAATCTCCCTGTTTGCCATGCACAGAGCTCTGGAAAGGCTTACCAGGCAGCCTGGATACACCAGCTCCAGGAGTGCCAAACTTTGAGCAGGAAACCTCCACAATCAGGCCAGATGGGCTGGCACTGGGAGCACTCACATGGCAGGCTGGCACCTGATGTGGTTACATGTGGTTACTAGGCTCATGCAGGCTAGTTAGTGGCTTCCCAAGAACAGGGTACTGACAAAGCTGAAGGCTGTCCTCAGGCTTGAGCCACCAAGGGGCCGAGCCCACTCAGCCGAGGGGCATCCAGGCCCAGCCCTGCAGGACTCGCCTCCGTGGGATGCGCAGGAACTCCTGGTTCTCCTGGTGCAGCTGCCGGATGCGCTGAGCCTCCTGGGCTGTGAGCAGGCCCGTGCCGCTCTGGGCAGACACGATCTGGGCATTCAGACGCTCTGCCAGAGGGAGAGACGGTCATCCAAAGCCACTCGTCCCCAGCCCCGTCTGTCCCCAGTCCTGCTGGCCCCTGCCACCCCACCCTGTCCCTGCTGCCCCCCAGCCCTGGCTCAGGGCCGCATCTTCTGTCCCCCAGTTCCCCGCCCGGCCAAACTCATTGTCAGTCCTACAGATCAGATCACATCTACTCCCACTCCCCCATTCCAAAATCAGTCCCGGCCCTCCACCTGAGTCCCCAGCCCAGACCCTGGATCTATCCCCCCAGCCCCGGTCCCGTCCCAGCCCCTCACCGGCCACGAAGCGGGTGCCGGCGAGCTCGGCCGTGGCCAGGAACTCCTCCAGCGGGCTCTGCTCGGGCGCCGACCGCAGTTCCGGGCCGCGCTCGGCGGCCACCTCGCTGGCGTGGAGCTGCCGGGACAAGACAGCGCCGTCAGCCCGGGCCGCCCCGGCCTCCCTCCCGCTCCCTCAGCCCCCGCGCCGTACCCATGAGGAGGAGGCTCCGCGGCGCTCCAGCCCGCGCTGCCGCTGCAGGCAGCGCCCGAGCCCCGTTCCCCTCTTCTTGCCCATGTGCCGCCGCCGCTGCCGCCGGAAGGGGCGGGCGGGACATCCCCTTCCACCGCCCCTTCCCCCGCCCCTTCTACCGCCCCGTCTACCGCCCCTTCCCCCGCCCCTTCCCCCGCCCCTTCCGCCGCCGCCCCCGCCCCGCAGCGCTCCGGAGTGCCGGGGCTGCGCTCCCCGCGCCCGCCGCCGAGTGGCGACACCGCTCCGGCACCGCCTCCCCGTGCCCGGCGGGCCGCGCCATCGCCCCCTGTGCCCGCTGCCCACCCACCCGGCGCGCCTCACTGC
>JAWWES010000011.1:12237488-12306625 GCA_035583135.1 Lophotriccus pileatus
GGCGGCGCAGAGCGGCGGCGGCGGGCGGGCGGCGAGCAGCGCTCCGCCGGCTCGGCGGGCCCGGGCAGCGGGCGCTCCGCCCTCGGTGCGCGGGGCCTCCCCTCTCCGCGCCCGCGGAGCGCCGGCGCCCGCCTATATCTACGGCCGCGGCCGGCCGGCGCCCGCAAGGATGTGAGGCGGGCGGGCAGCCCAGCCGCCGCCGCCGTGGCATGCCCCCCCGCGCCCGGAGCCGTCGGCGCGGCGCCTAGCCGCGGCTCCGCGGGGCCATGCTGCCCTGGAAGCGGAGCAAGGTGGAGCTGGCGGCGGGCGAGGCGCGGCGGCAGAGCAAGCCCAAGGGGTACGCGGTGAGCGTGCACTACTCGGCCCTCACCTCGCTGGCCCGCGCCTGCCCCGAGAGCGCCCTGCACCGCGTGGGCAGCATGTTCCGCTCCAAGCGGCGGAAATTCCGCGTCACCAGCGAAGACCCCACGTACACTGTGCTCTACCTGGGCAACGCCACCACCATCCAGTCCAAGGGCGAGGGCTGCACCGACCTGGCCGTCTGCAAGATCTGGAGCAAGAGCGAGGCGGGCCGGCAGGGCACCAAGATGAAGCTGACCATCAGCGCGCAGGGCATCCGCATGGCCCACGCCGAGGACAAGGGGCTGCGCCGGCCCGGCCACCTCTACCTGCTGCACCGGGTCACTTACTGCGTGGCCGACCCGCGCCTACCCCGTGTCTTCGCCTGGATCTACCGCCACGAGCTGAAGCACAAGGCGGTGATGCTGCGCTGCCACGCTGTGCTGGTCTCCAAGCCCGAGAAGGCGAAGGCCATGGCCCTGCTGCTCTATCAGACTTCGGCCACGGCACTGGCCGAGTTCCGCCGGCTGAAGAAGCGGGACGACGCGCGGCACCAGCAGCAGCAGCTGGTGGGTGAGCAGAGCATCCCGCTGGTGCCGCTGCGCAAGCTGCTCAACGGGCAGTGCTGCTACAAGCCGCCGGTGGAGCGGAGCCGCAGCGCGCCCAAGCTGGGCTCCATCACGGAGGACCTGCTGGGCGAGGAGCAGGAGGAGCGGGCCATGCACTGCGACTGCGAGGACATCCTGGAGGCGCTGGGCGAGCCCGAGGGCGAGCTGCTGCGCCCCGGCGCCGGCCGCGGCGAGAGCCCAGAGCTGGGCCAGCTTCTTCGCGACCTGGGCGAGCTGAGCCTCGGCAACGACCTGCGCTCGCTGCGCTCCGACCTGCGCGTCCGCCGGCTGCTTTCCGGGGAAAGCACGGGCAGCGAGTCCTCTCTGGAGAGCGGCGGCACGGACGGGGCCGCCCCGCCCGGCAGCGACGCCGAGCAGCCGCCCCCCGGCGACCCCGAGACCGGCTGAGAGCTCGGGCCCTTTCGGGCGTGCGCGGCGCCGCCGGGGCGCACCGGATTCCCTCCGGGAATGCACGGCCCCGCCGGGGCGCACCGAGTTCCTTCCGGCCCCTCCGGGAGTCCACGGTCCCTTCCGGGCGGGCACGGCCCCACCGGGGCGCACCGGACCCCTTCGGCTCCGCCGAGGTGGTTGCACGGCCACGCCGGGGCCCCTCGGACGGTGCGCGGTGCGCCGGCCGCCCCGGTTCCCCGCGGCGCCCCCGCGTCCCGCAGCATCCCGGGGAGCGGCCGCCCTTCCCGTGCCCGTGGCCGCCGGAGCCGGGCCCCAGCCCGCCGCGGCCCGAGGAGGGGAGGCGGCCGCGGGCTGTTTACCTCCGGCTCAGCCCTTGAAGATCTGCCAAATTCCTGGAATAGCTTTCCCCGGGGAGGGCGGCGGGAGGGAGGTGTTGCGCCTTGTTTACAGACAGAAATCTCACATCCGAGAGGCCCCCCCGCCGTTTTCTCCATTAAAGTCACTCCATCGTGCTGTGGTGTCCGAGAGGTTTGCACTGTTGTGAAGTTGGGTTTTTTTTACTGTTATTTTTAAGTTAGACCTTTTTTTTTGGGCCCTGGTCCTGTCCCCGATCTCAATGCTCTAGGTCTTTTGCTGTGCAAAAGAAAACTCTACTTGTGGCTGTTCACGTGTACATACGGAAATGTATGCAAATACATTTTGTTATTTTTAAGAACACCACCATTGCGATCTCCTCTGTTTGCACATATGTGAAGAAAATAAAGATGATGGTAATTTAAAAGAAACTGGGGTCGCTTTGGCGATTTGGCCTCTGTGTGTGTGCGTGTTCCTGTAAGGAGATGGGGGGAGAGATCCGTTTGGATGTGTTGTAGGTGCAGAGGGCACCGCACAAAAAGGCTGTTTCAAGCATCCAGCGTGATTAGGAGCTCGCTGGAAATATTACACCACAGGGAAACACACCGGGTGCTTAACGGCTCTCTCTCCCAAGACACGGGGATGAGGTTTTCTCTCTGCAGCCTCTAATGATGGGCAGGAAGCCTCATGTCAGGGTGCTCTGGATGGATCTTAGTTTGGAGAAACACAATTGTGGAGCTCTGAGGCTGCTCTGGGGCGAGCTGCCCTTCTCCCGGGTGCTGGGAATGCCTGGGCATTGGGAATGCTGCACAGCCCTGGTGCGGTCTGCACGCAGGTGCTGCCGCTGCAGCCAGTCCCTCGCCGCTCCAAGTGCCAGCCTGAGACAATTTCGTAACCTCACCCAGGGTAAGCAGCGCAGTTGATTAGCCACGGGACTGCCGCGGTATTTTTAGCTGTAAATCTGTTTGTAAGTGGCAGGCTCCCAGGACAGTAGAGATGTTCCGGTTTCGTTTGTCCCCAAGTGGAGGTATCAATTAAGAGATAATTAATCTGGTATTTCTGATGTCTAAATGTTTTCCACTGTGCCTGTGCTGCAATCGGGCAAGTTGCAGGAATGTCATTGAAAAGCCCAACCAGCTGCCAGGGCCAGGCCACACTCCTTGTGCAAGGAGCCTGCCTTGGAACTTGTAAATACCCCATTAAAACCAATTGCAAAATCTGCCACCACACGGGCGGGCAAGAAGCTTTTACTATTGTCTCGGTGTGAGTCAGTCAGATCAGGGAGCATGCGGGGGTGGTTTTCATGGGAAGAGGTAATGGAGAGAAGGGAGGATTCCCCTCAGAATGGACACCTTATTGCCCGGGTCACACTCATCCTGTGATGGGCAATGAGATGTAGTAGGTGACAGTGGCTGCTGCTGGATTTGAGCACACTCAGGTCATCACTGCTGAGACACACCTTGCCAAAGAAATAGTGGATCTTGCTGCTTTTTCTCAGGCTAAGCTCCCTTTGCCTTTCTCAGGGAGGGAAGGGACAGGTAATGAAGGAGAAATGAAACACCAGGTAGAGCTTATCCCACAGTGCTTTTCCCAGGATGGGGGCTGCCAGACTGCCTGGCTGGTGGTGGGAGACTTTCAGTGCTCTGGACTGAAGTGTGTGCCCCAGGTCTATGTCCAGAGCCCTCTGTCACTGCCTGCTCTGTCCTGGAGCAGAGGGAGCAGGTAGTGCTTGGAGCAGGGTAGAGATGCAGCACCAGGAGAGCAGAACAGGGTGTGCTGGGGGATTCACGGGCTGGTCTGAGCTTACCCCAGTTGCTGAATGACTGGGTGGTGTTTGCTTTAGATCCTCCGTGTGTGCTTAAAGGTGGTTAATGACATTAGCTCAGTCAGGGCCTTTCCTCTCTCCAGAAGAGCCATCATATCTGCAGCAGTAAGAAAAGGTTTTTATCACATGCCAGAGCTAAAAGCACAGTTCCCTAAGCAGCACCAGCAGCAGCCAGGGCCTGAAGCATTTCCCCTTGAAGCCATTAGCAGGGCTACTGTGCAGTTTCGTTAGAGGCCTGTACAGATCATTAGCTGTAAACGTAGAGTTCAAATTCCTTTGTGCCTGGGATATTTTGGTACTAGAACCATTGAAAAAAAAAATCAGAAATATTTCTGCAGTGCTAGTGCGAGGTTATTCACGTGTGCTTAACTGCTGTGCCCTCCCTATAGCAGCAGGCATTGGCCTGCAAATGAGAACAAGTGCATATGAGGAGAAAAAGGTGGTTTTATTCTCTGCACAGCAAGTTTGAAGAAGTATCTCCCTGGAAAAAGGAGAGGAGGAGAGAGCAAGACCTTCTCTCCAGTAGGTTTGAGCAGAAGGCTGAGCTGCTACTGCTTTTCCTTTGAAACAAGTAGCTTCTTGCAGAACTGCAAAGCCTTGTGCTGGCTGATGGGCTGATGTGGGCAAGTGCAAGACTTTGGGAAAGGCCTGCTTCCATAGATAGAGGACAAACTGTTATATGGTCTCTGCTCAGTGCCAGGGCTGATGCCAGCCCCTGTGCCAGGACTGCTCCCCACCGATGAGGTGCAGCATCCCACCGAGCATGACACGGCCCCTGCTCAGGCTGTCGGCAGAGATGTGTTCCCCATCCATCAGGCTGCATCCATCAGCACTAACTCAGCCCTACAGCTGGGCACAGGGAATCAGCCCCTGACGCAGCGGAGATGTGCGGGCTGCACAAAGAGTAGCGCAGACTCTGAAACTGCTCTCCAACAGCCAGCAGCCCCATCCCACTGCTGCTTTCCTGGGGACAGGCAGCAGTCAGGCAAAGGCAGCCTGGTTGCTCTGCTGGTAGGTTTGAACTGCGTGGGTAGAAGTCAAATGTGGGAACAGATGTTTGCAGAATTACACGTCAAGCACTGCTGTCTGCCCCTGGTGCAAATCACTGCCCTGCTTGGGCTCTGAGACAGGCTTCTGCCTGGCTTGGGCAGTCATTGGAACTTTCCAGCAGAGGAAGGTTGGGCACTGAGCTCCACACATCTCTGACTTAGCAGGCAGCATGTGATGAATTGGCCAGAAAATATCTATAACAAACCACACAACACCAGGAAAGGCAATGATCCTGCTCTGCAGGCTCCAGCTGCTGTTCTGAACCTGGCACATGGGGCTGATGCCTTGGCAAGTCAACTTAGGTACTGCACTAGGTACCTGGGATTTCCAGAACATGTTATGGCTAAACAGAGCATGTGATTATTCCAGTGAAGACTCCCAGAATATGAAAAGATTAAAGAGAAATGAGCCTTTTTGCTAATACTAGTTGTTGACTGTGTATTTGCTGGTGTACTACAAGTTTGCTCCTCCACATACATAATGAGGCTGAGGGGGGGCCACACAAATGTGGAAGTGTTGGCAGGATCCCAAGTGAAGCTTCTTGTTTTTCTCTGCTCTTAACATGCCCTTCCCTAGGTCTTCCTCATCCACAACAGGAAAAAATACCATCTACAACCTGAAAAATTAGGCAGTGATCAAGTGGAGTGAACCAGGTCATGAAATGACTTTTATCCCAGACTGTAGTACTGATTTAGATCCAGAATTATTTGCAGTTCATTTTGGTGATGTGCCCTGCATGGGGCACATCCATTTTGCCTGGCCAGGGCACAAGCTGGGAGAACTGCTGGCTGAGGAGCTGCTTTGGACTGCTGGATGTGAGGTCTAGATGAATGGCAACAAGTCAGTGATGAAAAAAAAAAAATCTTTCTTTTTGGGGTTTACAGGCAGTAATCAGTATCAAGTACAATCCTGGGACAGTTCCAAGTCACCTTCAGCACACACACTTGTCACTGATAGAGAAGCAGGAAGGCGTCAGGATTTCCTCCTTGGTGGTATGTTGGAGAAGAGCAGCTGACCTGTCCCACTGCTGTTTGTCATCCCCAAGGCACCACAACTGTCCTATTGCCCAATTCTCGGCCATCACACCAACCCCCTTGTTACTCAGTAGAGAAAATCCCCCATTTCAGCCTGCAGTGTAGGCACAGGGCAGACAGCCTACCATCAAACCATCCAACGAGGCTGTGCGTAACAGCACCTTGGTTTTCTTGGGTAAGGGTGGGCAGGGTCCTGTGAATGATGGAAAAAACCTGTGTTGCTGCAAGTGGGGTGCAGTGACAGCCAGCTATGCCTCACCTCCCACTTCTCCTGGAGCTGGGAAGAAAAAAACCTCTGCATTTCCAAGGTCAGCAGCAGCCCCAACTCCCACAGAGCTCATATGCCGTGAAGGCGTCTCCCCCTCCTCACCCCAGCCGCTGGTAGCAGCAGGGGCTGTTTTCCCCAGCAGCTGGAAGGAGATGATGTGCAGGGACAGGAATGTGAGGGCAGGCAGCTGGGGCAGCTCATGGACAGCGTGGGGTCCCAGAGGCCAGGCCAGGCCAGGTCAGTTCATCTGTGGGGCTCTATGAGTCCCACGGATGAACTGACCTGATCTGGCCTCTGAGGTTCTGCTTGTCCCCACATCTCCACCACCTACCCCACACAAGGTGACACCTTCAGCTTGCTGGCTGGTGGCTTGTAGGGGTCTGTGTCTTGGTTAATGCCCTGCAAGGTGCATGAGCTGGGGGGAGCAGAATTGTTCACTGCTAGAAGCCGGCATGAAATCAAAGCTATGCATTCAAAAGAAACATGACATTCCCCTTGCCGGTGGGGGCTCTGCCTGGTGGGAGGGCTGAGCGCTACGAAAACACTCGGAGAAACAGTTATATAATGAAGGACAAGGTCCCAATCCAGCCATTGGCTTGAGGAGGTGGCTCTGCAAGGAACTGAGCTCCAGGCTGCAGCTGCCCAGCACCCTCCAAGATCCAACCTTGGTCACTGTGGTCTGTGCTGCTGCTGAGGGGTGACGGTGGGAGAAAGGGTACAAAATGCTTTTTCCCAAGCTGGGAGATGTTCTGCATGCTCAGGCTTGGTAAGGCAGGCACAACTCCCATCTGTGGGCTTAAACCAAGCCCCTTTGGCCCCTTTGATGGTAGGAACTGGGCAAAGTCTGGGATGGGATAGCCCAGGACTGACGATGCTGCTTGCTGCAGGAGGCATCTAGGCTTTCATGTCACTGCCCAGGTGTCTTGAACTCAGTGGTGGCACATCACAGTACACATCACCTGTCTGCAGCCACCAAACATGTCCTCAGGTTTGTGGAAAGGACTCTGGAGAACTGGTCACAGCAAAGAGCTTTATCTATAGGGCTCCTCCCATACTCTCCTGCTCTGAAACGGGGGGCAGCTGGGCAGCCTGCCTCCTGCAGCCGGTCCTGCTGCCACCCCACACAGAGGGGTGAGTTGCTTGGCGTCACATCTGGATCTGGAAATACCTATGCTCTGGCAGAGGCGAGCAAGGGGGGACACAAGGAAAAGGCTCTGGGATGGGATTCATCACTCTTCCCACGGCACCGTGAAGTTGCACGCAGTCTGCTCGGATGCATGAGCAAGCTAAACTGTGACATTAATTAGAGCTGACAGTGTTCCTGGAGGGAGCTGGCAGAGCAGCAGCACCAAAGCTGCTGCTGCTGCTGGGTCTGTGTGCAAAGCCAGGCTCTGCACCAGGCTGGCCTGGCTGTGCCATGGCCCATGAGTCTGTGCTCACTCTGGCTCCAAAAATCATGGTGGGAGGTACACCCTCAGTCCCAAGGGACAGGAGAGGTAGTGCCTGAATCCAGCCTTGCTCTGCCCTTTTGAGCCAGCCCTGACCATATCTGGGCGCTGCCTTTCCCAGCCCTGCACGCTCCCCTCTGGCTCTTCCCCCTCTTGTTGTGTCTCTTCACCCCCAAAGCGCTCGAGCGCTCAGTGCCACTTGTCTCTCTCACACAGCTCTTTTCCCAGCCCAGTTTCCTGCTGAGTAAGAACTGCCACTTGCTGCTGTTTCAGCAAATGCCATGGAGGATTGCTTGGATTGTAACACAGTGGTGAGGGCTCCTCCTCCTCCGGGCAAGGAATGGTTAAGGGAATTAAGATGAAAAGTTGTTATAAATAATTTGGTAGCTCCTATAGGAAGATTGCAATTTAGCTGTATTATCATAATTCCATTTTCAGTCTCTCTGCTCATGCTTACAGAGCGGTAGAGTCAAATGTGAATGCAGCTGCCTGTTTTTCCTACCAGTGACTCCTCATTCTGTTGCTCAAAGCAGGTCAATAGGGACATCAAGCCAGGCAGCTGGGATGTCAGATAGGGGTGTGGTATTTCCCTAGCACCTTGTTTTGGGTATTGGGAAGCCTCATTCCCCTCTACATGCCACAGGGATTTTAACTTCAGCTCCAAGATCAGCAATGCAATCATCTGAGAGTAGCCCATTTTGGTGTAAAAATATCTCTTCTCCTGGAAGTGGAGGAAAATAGTCTGGAAATACTTTTCTCTGAGCAGGGAGACCTGCACTTCCTTTGCCTATGCACCTTGTGGCTGATGACCCGCAGAGGCACCTCCATCCAGGTCCATGGTGGCCCAGGAGATGAGACCGGTGCAAGCAGAGAGCAGGAACTTTCATTAGCAATAACTAATTAAAGCCAGTTGTTAGCGATGATACCTTCTGAACGTGGCCAAGACCATGTTTGCATTGCAGCTTGGCTCTGCCTCTGCTCACCCGGGAGGAAATGGAGGCTTCCCAGCAGCAGAGGGAGGTTCTGGGGCCTTGCACTGCCCACTACCTTCTCTGGGGGTCCCAGAAGAACCCGGACAGAAGGCCCTGGCAGCAACAGGCACCATGGCCAGGGAAAAAATGAGCAAGGGGAAGATGCAGCCACAGAGAGCTGAGGATGTGCCGTCTCCATCATGCACAGACTTCTGAGGAGCAGCCAGTGACTGGGGAAGTCCTTCCCCATCCCAAAATCCGCCTTCATTTGGAGTGTAGACTGACCCACCTGGAGGGTTCCTCAGTGCAGGAACAACACACAGGTGCCTGCCCTGCTCTGCCCTGGCTCAGCAGCAGCAACTCCATCCCTTGTCCCAGTGTCCCCCAGGCACCCCCAGTACCTCTGCACATCCAGCTCTGATCAGTGCAGGGCTGGGACAGATCTGTGAGCTCAGACTACCTCAAGGCAGTCTGCCACTGTCCCTGCAGGTGACAGTGTGTCTCATCCTGCCTCCCACCTTCCACACTGCTCTGGCAAGTTGCGGGATCAGAACTGAGCGGCTTATCTTTAATCTTTTAATTTTACTTTCTTAAGCAATGTCCAGGCTTTAGAGAGTGTCTTGTAATGCAAAGGCTCTTCATGGCAAGGAGGAGAGTCCCTGCACTAATACAGCAGTTATCCCACACGCACCAGTACAGCATTATCCCATATACCATTACTGCAGTTATCCCACATGCACCAGTACAGCAGTTATCCTTCCGCACATGACTTTGCTGCAAAAAACCTCTGGCTGGAGGCTGGCTCAGCAATTTCTAGCACAGCATACATGGTACAGCTGTACAGGAGAACTAAAGTCTAGTGGGATCTGCTGGATCTGGCAGCCACTGTAAGATCTGCCTTCTCCCTGTTTGGACACCCAGCCCAATCCCATACAGACCTTTTTGTTACTGCTGCTTTCAAGTGAGCTGAACCTGCTGCCTCTTCCCAGCTCTCGCTGCTGTTACTGAAGAGAGAAACTCCAAGGAAACCAGACCCTCCAGGCTGCTACCAGAGAGGCAGAGGAGTGAGGACCACTGCAGACACAGGGTACTGCAAGGGCCTGTTGTGCACCTCTGGGCTAACCTAGGGGTGGGGTTCATCAGCCAGGCTATAGATGGTCATTATTTCTGCTCCCCAGTTTGGGCTTCTAGGACTCGAGGTGTGATGTGACCTGAGCTCAGGTGTACTCCATGGCCATGCAGCATCCCGGAAAAGGCAGTTCCATGGACACTTACACCCACAACGCCCCATGGCATCTCTGTGAGTAACACTCTGCAGAAAGCTATTTCAGGACCCAACATGACTCTCCCTGATGTCAGGTCCAATTAGGTATATCCTGCAAAGCAAAAACGTCCACTAAAGCCAGCTTCTAGTGGGACAATGACATTAAGATGTCCCAGGTGCTCATCTGGGTTCCCCAAGCAAACCAGGAGCTAAACATAGCCCTGGGAAAATGGCAGGAGGGGGTGGCTGCTGTCCTCTGCGCTGAGGTCTCCTGGGGTGCTCAGCTCCTGCGTGGGCCATCCCTTCCCTTTCATACCCTGACCTTCCTCTGCCCTGCCTCTGCACAGGCAGTGGGCAGGATTCACCTCCCTGCACTAGAGCTATAGCAGAGATCAGTCTGGGCTCATCTTGGTGGGCTTGAGTCATGATTTACCCCACTCATCAGGGCCCATCAAATCTGACTGTCATTTCCCAAGGAAATACCCATTTGAAAAAAAAAAAAAGAAAGATAAAAAGAATAATTAGTCAAAATAGTGAGAGACGGAGAATTTTAAGCATTTAATATTTTCATTGTCCTCCCCCACAATGGCATTATCCTTCTCTAAATAGATGCTGAGCTGAAGACATAACAACACCCCACTTCCCCCAAATAGCTCGAGTGAAACAAATGCAGGAAGTTTGGAGGGGTCAAAGTAGAGCTGCGACCAGCCAGGAGCCTGGGCACCCCTGGGGGCTTCTTGGGGCCGCTGGGGCTTCAGAGGGCTGGCAGCTGAGCTGCAGCAAGACAAGACCTAGGGTCCTGCCCTGAGTGAAATGGGGGTGCTGTCTTTGCACTGAAAAAGAGCTGATATGGGGAGTCCTTGCCCTCAGTCCCAGTATCTGACCCGTTCCTAGGAAGGCACCAGCGGGTCAGCGCTGAAGCGTGGCAAAGGCAGCAGAGGAGACGCAGACTTTACAGCCCATCATGTTCCCAAAAGCTGGCGGCGGTGGGCTGGCTGTCTGCTCCCGGTGCAGTGCGGCCCCCCGGGAGCACCCGCCGGCCCGAACAGCCCCGGTGCCAGCTCCTGCCGGGTGCGATGGGAAGGAAAGCGGTGTCCTCTGGTTCGGCGCAGCCCAGCCCTGCCGCGGCGCGGAGCCGCTCCTCCCGCTGTGCCGTGCCCGGCGAGACGGGCCGCCCGGGCCGTGGGCAGCTCCGCGGGGAGATGCTTCACGCGGGGGCTGTGGGTTCCCCTGTATCGGCCGTGTGCCGTGGGGACAGCCCTCCCTGCCCGCCTCCCCGAGGCAGGGCTGACATTCCCTCTCCCAGGCAAGTGCCAAGCCCCACCAAGCACCTGGGGCTGGGGCTGGGACCCCCGGGAGGAGCAGTTTCATCAGGACCGGGGCTTTCCACGCGAGAGCGGAGCCCCCGGTGAGAGCCACACCGAGACAGGCAGACGTGGTTCGCCCCCAGGGAAGGGGCAGCACCTCCAGGCAGCATCTGCCTGCAATCGCAGCGAACCTCGTCCGGGTTCAGCTCTAGAGCAAGGCACAGAGGAGCTGCTCCTGGCACTTAAGCAACTCCGCACAATCGTCTGTAATGGCAGAGCCATCAGTAAGTCAATCCAAGGTGCAGTTAGACCTTCCTTCCCAGAGGAATACTGTTGACTGAAACTGAAGCACAGAGGCAGGGAAATTGCTCGATGAAGTAGTTTGGTAATTGTGAAAAAGAAGAACTTGTTTTCTTTGTCTTGCAACAGCAAATTGCACAATGTGACCTGCAGTGGCTTCAGCTCGGCAGGTTTTCGGGAGGAGGCTGTGGGGTGATTTAAAATTCGGACTGTGAGGAGGGAAATGATACTGAGGCTGTTATGGACCGTATGGCATCCATAAGGAATGTGGCAGTGGGTGGTGATTCAGGTTGCAGTGGTTGTGTTTGCTTTGCTATTGGTGTGACCTCTGTGGGCATGGCTGAGCTCTCCTCTCCTGTTTTGGGGGGTCAGCTCAGAGAGGAGCTGGCTCAGCCCCAGGGCTTCCCCATGTTCCCAGGGTAAGATGAGCTAATGGGCAACGTACCAGAGATGCATTAAGCAAGAGGAGCTTTTATGACCTCAGTTTGCTGGGTTGTCATAAGAACCATGATGGTTATGATGACTTTTACCCCGTAACATAAAAATACTCTTTGGCAAGGTGAAGAGATACTCTGCAGGTCAGCCCCGGGTAGTAGGAGAAGAAAAGCCACCAGGAGAGCTCAATTAAGATTAATTGCTTTTTCTGCTCTCACCCCTATGTACCCCAGGCCCAGACATGAGCTGGATGTGCTAGGTTCAGGACAAAAAAATAGAAGAAAAAAATAATAGTACTGAAAGGGACTAGCAGCAGAGCCTAGGAAGAACACAGGCCAGGAGAGCAAGCCCAAGCTAAGGTCCCTCTTGTCCCCTTCTTCTGCTTCCTTCCCTCCCCAGGTGCTGCTTCCCCATTCCTGCTTTGTCATTCAGGGTCAAATGGGAGTGCTCCAGTGTGAGGCAAAGCCCACTGACACTGTACATTTAATTCATCTCACAAAAGGGTTTTAAAAGGAAAACGAAAAAAGTAATCCCACAAAAATCTTCCAGGTCTGTTTTGTCCCAGTTTTAAATGGTAAAATCTGTACTTTGTTCTCAGCTATTGTTGCAAAATTGAACCACTTTCAGCCTCTCACCTTAAAGGCTGCCTTCACGCAGAGCTGCTGAGTACAGCATGGAATGAAAGCTCTTATTTGGCCTAGAAACCTCAAGTGTGTGAACCTTGCTAAAATACACACAGGGAGATGGGCTTTGAAATGGAGCAAAGCCAGAAGCCAGCAAGTCCCCAGAGGATGCCGTGTGGCTGCTCCCAAGATGAGGAGTGCAACTCCAGCTGAGAGACACTCTGTACCTGACAGTCCTGTAATGCCTCCCTGATAACAGCCCTGGCCTAGAAATAGCTCAGTGCTAGATGATGCTCTCAGGAGACTGATGAATGTCTCTGACTCTCTGCAGCATCCCAACAGCTGACTCCTGCCTGGCCCCACTGCCCTTTGGCTCCCCAGCACCAGGGCCTGACTTGAGGACCTGCACCATCCTTGTCTGATGAGCACTGAGGTTTGCTTGACTGGGATGGAGGGAAAACATCCTCTCCTGGGATGGAGAGAAAACATCTTTGGTCCTGAAAACATCGCAGGCACATTAGCCTCCCCAGGGCTTGCCTCCCTGAGCAAGTCCAGCATGCAAAGCTGTCAGTTTCCCTTTCTTTTTGGAAGATGTAACCATGGGAGGGGACTGAACTCTGTCACTTCCTCCATCTGGGAGAATGCCAATGCTCAGCAGGAGCATCCTGGCAGTGCCAGCTTGTGCCCTCCTGGTGCCACCTTGTCCTGCTCAGCCATCAGCTGCACACCCTGGTGAACTCTGCAGGGCCAGGAATGCTCCAGCAATGAGACCTGAGGCCACTCCAGCCCCATTCCCAGCCCTCTGCCATCCCATACCCTGTTGCTGCTTCCATTCCTCTGAGCTGACTCCGGGGTGCTGCCCCAGAAGCCCTCCTGGGTCCTCCTGCACCCAGTCCTGGGAGGCTGCTGGAGAAGCCCTGGCCCTAAGCCAGGAGCAAGGTGGTTGCTCGGTCCTGGATCTGGGACAGCAAAGGTAACTGCAATCTGCTGAGTTCCTCCTGCTGCCCAGATGGATCCCTGCTCTCTGCTGCTGTGCAGGATCGCTGTGCAAAGCAGAACGACTGCTGCACTTCATTTCCCAAGGGGCCACTGTTTGCTTATCAATGAACAAAGTGAGCCCTCGTCCATGTGAGCACCTTTGCCAGCGATTCTGCACAGGGCAGTGACCAGCAGTGCTGGAGGGTTGCAGTGCAGAAAGCCACGCTCCCATCCATCCATCCATCCATCCATCTTCTCCCTCTGCAGAGAAGGCAGGGATGCTCCTCCTCTCAAAAGGTGATGTAGAGAGGGTAATTCACTTATGAAGTAATTTAGTGCAATTCTTAGCTATTAATACTGTGCTTTCTATATTTGTTTAGGTTTTGTGTAACCTCTCCGCTGCTCTGACTGATGCTGTCCCAGGGACTCAGCTGTGCACTGTGTTAGCACTGCCTGCGAGATGTCTGGCCTGGCTGAGGGGATCCTCTCCCCTTCTTTCCACACCAGACCCTGACCTGTCCCTGCAGTGCAGCAGGAACAGCCTGACCTCTGTTACCTGCCCCAGCTCATGGCCCCAGGCTCCTGCAGCAGCACTGATTTCTCTGCAGTCACTCTACAGGGGAAGCAAAAAGCTCCTGGTATCTGTTTTATCTCCATCCATCTTAAGCACTGGAGAAAAGTGATATTGGAGCTCAGCAGAAGGGTATTTTTTTTTACATGATTGAAACTAGAATTATATGTGCAAAGCCATAAACAGTGTCTGATGCCCATCTGCTCCTGTTCACCCACAGTACATTTCAAATAGAGTCACAGATCAACACCATGGGGGCCTGATTTGCACCCAGAGATCTCCAGAGACCCCAAAATAGGCTCTGGGTGCCTTCCCCCTCCCTGCTTTGCTGTCCACAAGGCCTATTGCACTGCTCCCAGAGGCCAGGCAGACACAGGCTGCAGGTGAGCTGCCTGGTTCCTGACCCAGGCTCCAGCTCCAAGTCAGGGCTCCCTTCCTCGGCCTCCCATTCCAAGAGTTCTTTGAGTTGCCACTATCTGATCCCTCCCTCCTGAGCATTTTGCTTGGTTTTAGTTCTCATATTTTCACTACAAGTGATATATCTCATATTGGGGGGTGTGTAGGGGGTGTGTTATTGACACAGCAGCTCTCATCATCTGACATCTGCAGTGAGGTGACAACATTTCCATAGAGCCCAGGACAGTGTGTTTGGCTCACCACTGGGGCTGCCTCAGTTTCCCTTCTAGGTGGCTAAGCCAGGAGCCAGCACCCACATCCCTCTGTTCTCCCACCTTGGGAGCGCAGCAAAGGCCCTGCCACTCGTGCATGTTCCCTTTGGCTCCTGGTTTCCATCACCCTCTCTGTGGGCTGGGAACCATGACCCACACCAGCCTCCGTGTGCAGAGCCAGTAGGACTTGTAGGGATGTGCGTGGAGGCATCCAACAGCGAGGCCAGTGCCACTCTGCATTGCCACCCTCTGCCAGCCCTCTCCTCAGCAGTGCCTGGAGGCAGGGGATGCTCTGCCTGGGGTGAGATCCCCAGAGGTGGCCAGTGGTGGCTGCTGGAGCTGTTTTAGGTAGCTGGCCAGAGGGTCTGCTGGGCAACCAGGTTCCATGAGTTATTTATAAGCTATGGGAGGAAAGTGGTGATAAATAATACATTGGCATCTCACGTTCTGCATGCATGTGTCTGCAGATAAATATTTCATTCTCCAGGAATACACATAGATGCCTGTTGATAAATAAAAATTGGAAAATGTTCTATTGGATGGTTTTAAATCTGACTCTCAACTTGCATCCAAAGAACACGGTGTACCTTGTGTACAGCACGAAGATGCTAATTCCCCTCAGCAGAGGCTGCCTTAAATGTATCACTGCAGCATACTGGGCATGGTGCCTAGTGTAGCACACACACCCCAGAAACATACGGCCCCAGCTTTTCCTTCCACACCATTATTTTAACATCACTTTTATAACAACACTATTCAAGCAGCTTTTCTAATTATACCTTCTACTGACTGGGCTCAGGACACAGCTGTCAGCCTCCTAAATACTAGCACAGAGACCCAGAAGGCAGCACATTTCCTCTACTAAGTGCCATTGGAATTTGCTGTGTGCTCAAGCATGGCTGGTGATGCCGAGCTCCTTACTGCTGGTTAATTAGGCAGGTGGTTTCTCCCTTAGGAAAAACATGAGATACTGAGCAGGATGAGCAAACCCATGACTCCCACCAGCCCTGCCACCAGTACAGGGCCACCACGTGTTGCTCCCTACATCAGCCTTAGGGGCTCTTGGGAACCCAGGGACCTCCAGGGCTCAAAGGCTCCTCTTCAAGGAGATGCAGACCTCTCCCCAGGGGCCAGCCATCCTCAGTATTTGCTGCTCAGGAAACACCAGAGCCCATGACCGAGGGCCAGCACCCACATGCAGCACTGGCCTCTGCCAGCCCAGCACCAAGGGCAGGTGAAGAAGCTGCTTTTCTCCAAAATATGGAAGATTTGGTTTCTAGAGCAGATCTCTCCTGACTGTCTCTGAATGCAGTGCTGGAAGTGGATTTAACAGGGTCATTGTTCAATTTGGCCTTCACCAAGAAGCGCCGGTGCCTTGGCACCAGCCTGCGGCACAGCCGGCTCTGCACGGAGCCACCAGCCTGGGCAAGCAGCACACGCCGGCAAACAACCAAGTGCCAAGCGCTGCGCCTGACTGGTTTGCCTGGTAGATGCCTGTGTAACATACTGACATATTTGGAATTTTTCCAATGGCTGTATTTGGCTGCACTGGCTTGTGATTTTTTTTTTTAAGCAACCCTTTTTTATGCCTGGTTATCACAGCCGGCTGCTGTGCCACACTGGCTCTGGTTCCAGCAGTGCACAGTCACCTCCCAACACCCACCACACTGCTTTGTGCTACCACCCAGAGCAATAGCAAGGGATTTCCCACCTGGAAATCCCAGGGACTGGGCTTCAGCGGCAGAGCTTGGCAGGGAGACTTTGATCATCAGCCAGGGCCTGCCCCCATCAGCGGTCCCAAGCAGTGGATTCAACACATCAAAGGGCAAGGAGGAATAACTCCTGCTGAGCACAGCAAGACTCCGTGCCACCGGAGACTGCTGCAGGCCCCTGGGAAGGGCTAGGCACAGGGAGCTGCTGCTCCAGGGAAGGGAGGCTCTGAGCGGCTTGGAGGAGCTGCAGGGCAGATCCAGGCTTAAGGAGAAAAAACAGGGAAGAGGATCCAGGTTAGGAAACTGAGCAAGGAGGCAGTGGTGGGAAAGCCAGTCAGGAACGTGTCTTTTGCTTTCTGGAGCATGAGAGACCAGGTCACTGGGGTTTGTCTTTAGCAACCCTTCTCCTCATCCTTATCTTCTGCTAGGCTCCCTCACCCACAAAGGTGTCCGTCCAGTTGGTGATGAAATTATAGCCATGTTTCTTTCTCAGCATTCCCTGATGGGCATTTTACTTGGGGTCCCACAGGAAACTGCCTGCCCAGTGCCTTCAGCCAGAGGAGATAGAATACATGAAACTCCACAGGGAACAGGGATGTTGTGAGGGGAGCAGAACTATTCCAAGGGGGGCTGCAACTCAGGTTTTGGAAACTGGTCTGCCAAGGGGACACACCTGGCAGTGTACTGGGGAATGCACAAAGTGCCCCAGAACCTGCCAAGAACCTGCAAATGTGGTGGTGCAGGATTGCACCCTGCAAAACATGACTCGGCAGGCAGTGGGGAGAGCTGCTTTGATGTCGTGTGTCGTCCAGCTGGAATTACAGCCTCACCCGCTCTTCCTTGAGAGAGATCTGCATCTCTGAGAGGAGACTTTGTGACAGGAGGGCACTACATCGACACTAACAGGGGGTGTAGTGCCTGCTCACTCTGGGCATGCACTGCCATCCCTGCTCTTGCTGCACTTTCATCCCCCAGAACCTTCTCCCACTTACCACACAGCATCACTGCCATCTGCCAGGACAGGTTCATTGTCCTCATCCTCCTCCTGGCAAAGCTATTTGTGTGGTGGCACCTTTTGCTTTTCCCCCACCTGGTACTTGCATAAAGCACTCAGAGAGAGATAATTTTGTTAGGTCTAAGAAGTCTGAAGGCAGAGTACTTGTATCTCTAATGGAGGAAATTGAGAATTTTATTTCTAGTCTGATCTAACCCCTATGCTGCAGGTCCCCACTTCTTCCAGCTCCATTAGGAAATTCCCAAGCTGTGTAATATGGTAAGAAATAGGTTCAAAAGGAAGATACATCACTCCCAAGCCTCATCTCATCCTGCTTTAATACTGGTTTATCACACTGAATAAACTGGAGTAATTGTGCAGAAAATTTTCCATCCACATCATGCCCATCATACATGAGGATTTTCTGCTCTGAGTAACTTGCTGTCACCAGTGGCCAGACCCACCACTGACAGCAGCTTCCTGGGATCATCAGGGAGTATAAGGGTGCTGTGGGGACCGGGGGCTTTACTCCCTGGGACAGCAGGGCAGGACCTCGCAGTGGGCCCATCCCACCATCCCAGAGCAGGACACTGGGGGCAGTCTCACTGCTGGGCAGCCCCATGGTTGAGGTCAAGGTGGGAAGTCCATCTGCAGGTCTGGACCAGCGGGGACCATGGCCAGGCAGGCACAGCGTGTTGGTGCTCTCCTGCTCACTGCTGCTCTGGGGAGTGATGCTGTCACAGGGGTAGGTAGGGGCAAAAACACCATCTCCCCAGAAACAGGTGCCTCCTAGGCCTGGTGTCTGCAGGCTGAGCAGGCAAGGCAGGCTTTGACCAGTGCCCAAGCCTGGAGCTTTGCTCCCTGCAGAACACTGACCCCACATTCTGTCCCTACTGGTCCTGGTGTGCTGGGATGGCAGGGACAGGCATAAGCAGGGCACAAGGACAAGTGACTGAAATGTCCTACATAACAGTGTGGGAGAGGAAAGCCTCCACCCTAAGGACTCTTGTACTGCCTGTGACAACAAGAAAAGGAATAAAAATAGTGCCTATTGTAGTGTTCAGGCAGCAGGCTGCAGCAGGGTTGTGTAATGGTACCAGCCAGCATGGGCTGGCTCTCCCAGAGATAGCAGGGCTGCTCTGGGAATGTGGGTCAGCCGGGCACAGCCCAACATGGGGCCAGGTGGCAGTGGTCCCTGGTGGAGAGGAGGGGTGTCCCAGCCACTGGCTGAATGCCAAGCTATAACCCCCCAAGCCCCAGTCTGGGGCTGCTGCCAGAGCAGCTGGCACCATTCTCTTCTGCATGCATCCCCCCAGTCTGCCTTTCCCTGGAGCAGACCAGGTCCTGCAGCCTCTCCTTCCCATGCTCTGGCCCTGAACAGCACGCCAGCCTCCTCCAGATGCTCCCCATTTCCCCTGTCTCCTCCCAAGCGGGAGAGCCTAAAGCCAGCCAGGGGCAGCCTCACCACTGCCCAGTGGAGGAGACACTCACTCCCCCCTGTGACTTCCTCCACACAGGGACATTTCCCCCTAACACTGGTCTGCAAAACTGTGAGATTAAAGAAGGGAAAGAGCTTCCCAGCAGCCAGCATGGCATCAGCAGGAGCCAGGCGGGCAGGACCTGCAGCAGTGCCAGGGCAGTTGTGCTCCTGTCCTCACCCTGTGCACTGTCGACGTGTCAGATTTTGCAGCTGGTGAGCTGCTGTGCTTTGCTGATTGGCTTTCAAATTGCTTTCCGATACCATGGTCCTGTCAAGTGCTTTAGCAAAACCCGGATTTTGCTTTTTTGTGGATTAAACACAGGTCCGTCAACACCAGCAGGAGCTGGTCTCCAGCCAGAGGTGTGGCTGCAGGGTAAGTGGGTCAGGGAAGTGGTTTTCACAGACACCAGCCAGAGCTCTGAGCTGCCTGCCTGCTACACATTATGTCCGGCTCTCAGAATTCACTTGCAGACGTGGCTTAGCACAGGCAAGTCCCAACCACTCAGGTATTTGTGGTTTTTGATGTACCACTGTGTCTTAACCTGACCAGAAACCCACGGGTGTCAGTGGGCTTTGCTGGGAGTCAGACCAGGGTCCCAGAAAGGGTGCAAAGCAGGTCAGTGTGACTGTCACATCCACTGAGCACCAGCCTGACCTGTGCTAGGGACTCAGGAACACACATATCTGCAAGGCAGGGGGCGTTGGTCTCCCCCACCCCACACAGCACAGCTTGACCTGAACCCCCATCTGACTCCTCTGTGCTCCTTAGCAGTGGCAGAAAGCAAAGAGCAGAGGTGATAAAGGCAGAGACACCAGACATTTGCCCCAGCAGTAACCCCCACCTCACTGCTTCATGACAGCCCAGGGCACAACTTTTTATGAAATGCCAGAGCAAGATGCTCCCATCTTGGTGTAAATCTTCACTGTCCTCACCAACACTTGAAGTGTGCCCCTATGTGGCTCTCTCCCTCCTTCTGGGGAGCATGCAAATACTTTTAGAGTTGATAAGTCCTTCCTATGTCAACTTTCAGGTTTATTTATACAGCAAAATATCGCTTCTTTATAATGCAAATGGAGGAATCCCTGGGAAGCAATCAAAGCAAGCAGGAAGGTCTGTTCATACCGTTTCATGTCAGACAAACTGGGATGAAAGGACCGGCTGGCAGGAGCTGCTGCCTCCAAATGCAACTTGAGCTTCTGCCGTTCCTGTGCTCATGCGGGAAAAGTGCTGGAGTGAGCTGGGGCTTCCCCTTCACATGACTCCTGGCCATCACCTGATGTGTTGGTGACACCAGAACAGATTCACAGATTCCCGTCAGTTGCAACACTTCCCGCAGCAGACACCGGCGCGCTGCCCGGCCGGCTCGGCAGCTGCCGGCATCGCCCCGGCTCTGTGCAGTCCTGCACCCAAAAGCTGCCCAGCCCATTACCCAACACCTAATCCTGCCCACAGCCTCACCCTCAGTCCTGCCTCCTCACTCTGCTCTCGCATCTCTATTGCCACTGAAAAAGCTAAGCCGTCTGAGCAGCTCACTGGTGCCCAGGACGGGGAAGGGCTGGGGGCTGTTGGTCCCCTGCCTGTGCATTCAGCAGGAGAGTACTGGGGACTGTGGGAAGGAGAAGGACAGGAGGAGCAGCAGAGCCAGCGAAAGGGCTGGCACAGGTAGTCATGATGCATGCCAAGCAGCCACTGCAACCATCAGACCACTACCTGTCTTTAGGAGAAGGAATGGGGACCGTGGCCACCGCTCCCCAGTGTGGCACCCCCAAGGGTGTGCTGGGGCATGGGCACAGCATCCCCTCCCCAAAGGCACCTCACCACAGGGACACCTTGCAAGTTCAGGGGTGGTAGCTGGTGTTGGCAAAGCAGGTTGCCCGGTAAAGCAGGTTGGCTGGTTCTGGCTGGGAAGGCGGGATGCTGCCCTGGGCAGGGAGGCAGGGCTGTGCCCGCAGCCCCAGGCCTGGCACACACGGAGAATAGGGGAAAGAGGGCCTTTGCCCACCCTCTTCGTGAGCAGAGAGATGAGCAGGATCCATGGAGAGACTGCTGAAGGCTCATAAGCTTCAGACCTTGCGTGCTACAGAGGGCTGGATATTTGCAGTCCAAGAGGAAAGCCTCTGGCACGGCTTAATCCAGCTGAAGCAATTGTGCTTAGATAAAGTCACTAGGTGCAAATGGCTCATAATGAGGGAGTTTAGCTGGATGAATATTTCTAGAGTAATTTCAGCTTTGCCTGATAACACAGGCAGCCTAAATGGGTTTGCACTATCCTTTATATGGGGAGCAGAGAGCTCAGTGCCTGGTGACAGGGTGCCTACTTCACACCCCCAGACAAAACCGGCGGATTTGCCTCAGGATCTGACTGTCCCTGCATAGGCAAGTCATAGGCAAGGCTCCTGCCTAGGCAACACCAAATATTTAGCTGAAAATGGTCCTTGGGACACTGGTCTATGTGTCTCCCCTACCCTAATGGGGCTGCACTCCCTGCACACCCCGGCATGAGCTTGACCTGCTCCAAGTGCCTCCCCATAAGAAGATACTAACACTGCAGTAATAATCAGCCTATTTTTAAAAGTTGGGAAGGCTCTTAGCAAATCCTCCCCTGGGTTGCCTTCCCCCTGGCTTTTTCTCACCCTCTGCCTCTTCCCTGAGATAGCAATCAATGATACCGCAGGTTTAATTAGTGTTTTTGACTTCCAGCACAGGGATGTGATTTCTTCTCTGTGCTTTTGCCAGAAGGTGTCTTATCCTGCCAAGCAGGCAGGTAATCCGGGCAGGCAAGACCGGCTTCATACCTGCAGCTGCTAACAAGGCAAGGGTTGTGGCTTTGGGGATCTGTGGCAGTGCTGGCAAGGCAGCAGGTCCCCGGTGCTCGTGCCAGGCATCAGGTGCTGCTGCTAGAAGAGCAGCACATTGCTGTTGTCCAGGGCTGTTTCATGGCCTTTCTAGTTTTGTCCAAGACACTCAGACAACGTAAAATTAGCACTAGCCTTAGTGCTAAAAAAGAAATGCTAATAACATTCAGCTGAGGGCTAAAGATGGAGCCATGTCTATTAATACCATGTCATCTTCACCCTCCGGAGTGGGATTTCAAGCCAGCCTGCTCCAGCACAGCCAAGGACTAACTGTTGCCCAAGAGCCACCTTTTAGCCGTGAATCTGTCAGGCAGGGTGGCAAGAACGTAGGATGCAGGTGGCTGCTTCTAATTACAGGGAGAGCCTTTTCTCCTTGGTGTTTAATTAGTACTGATCAGCAGAGATGTGCCATTAGAGCCAAGGCAAACTCTGTAGGTCAGTGTGATCTGGCAGATGATCAGGCAGCCCTGGGAACAAGGCAGCAGTGGAGGCAGGACAAGTGGGGAGCCCGTGGCGCTGGTTGCACTCAGCAAGCACAGGCTGGTCCAGCAGCAGTGGAGGCTACAGGTCCTCAGGGACATCAGTGCCAAGCTAGGAAGGGGAGGAGGGCCTGGACAATGCACAGTGCCATAGGCCTGCTGTGCTCGTGCAGGGCATGTTGCAGAAGGGGAAGGAAAGCTCGGACCTGCTCCCCTCCCAGTGGCACCCGCCCTGTCTCAGGTGGAGGAGGGAGACATGGGGTAAGAGGAGGTGGTGATCCTCTTTTTCCCATTCCTGCCTGCATTCCAATGTTACTGCAGTTCTGAGAGTCACAGAAAACAAACTCCTAAGGTCCACGTGAGGGTTAAGTCTATTGATCAGTTATTAAACTAAAGTTTTGAGTTAAAAGCTTCCCAGAAAGCTGCTGACTGTATGCAAAGCAGGAGATACCCAGTTCATGTGTGGTTGAGCAGGAGTACCTGTGGGCAAAACATACTCCTTGCACTGAAACAAAAAGCCACAGGTGGATAACATATCCTGGGAGCAGAGCCTTGCCTCTTCCCAGCCATAAATCACTCACGAGTGGGCTGTGATGTTCTCTGCTCTGCCTGTTACCCCCTGGATGTGTGAAGCTCTTCTGCAAACACTCCCAGCTCTGCAGGCAGCATGAGTGCTGCCTCCAGGATGAGCAGTCTGCACCCTGACTTGTTTTTTTTACTGCCAAAATCCACAGGGCCCCTGGGAAGCAAGGGATCAGCTAACCACTAGGCTGCCTCTATGCAGAACCAGGGATGATTTTGCTTGTTTTGCCTCAAAGCCTGTCCCACAAATGTTACAAACACCTTATGCCTCAGCAATAATTACACTTCTCCTCTCAGACCCTCCACTGCAATACCCACAAAAATCCCGTAGTGCACTGCCCTCAGCTGCCTCCTGCCCCCCAAACCATGGGCTGGGGGGGAGCTGCTGTTGCCCCAGGCAGCCTGTGCATGGTGGGTGGGTGCCAGGCACCTGCTGCAGCCCTGCCAGATGTGGGGACCTCCACACGGTGCCTGCTCCTGCTGCTTCTGGGGTCCCAAAATGAAACCTGCCAGCAGCCATCCCTGGATAGGGAGGAGATGACAGGCAGGCACCCACGGTTGCACAACCCCTAGTTTCCTTGGGAAACCAGGACAACAGCAGCCCTATTTCTGCCTGAACAGATGAAAGGAGGTATGGGGCTTGCTGGAGGAGATGAAGATCAGTGCCAGAGGCAGTTCCTCAGTCCCACAAGGAGAGCACAGCCTGGCTGTGCCAGCAAAGCCATGCTCTGCAGGCTTACACTGGCCAGGCTCAGTCCCTGTGGATGCACCTGAAGGATGGTTGTCCTGCACTGCAACTCCTGCCTGCAAGGAGGGGTCTGGCAGCTCTTTCCAAAAGCAGCTGGAGCCATAAACACTGGGTTGTGCTGACAGTTCTGCTGCCCATTTACCCGTGGTGCTGCTGGTGGCTGTGGCAGGCACTCACTGGAGCGCAGTGTGTGCTGCCCACCAGCCAGCTTCACATCTCTGATGAGCAAAAGGCAGGAGGGACGGTGGGTTTCTCCATCCTGTCACCAGCACATGGCCATGCCACGTGTGCCTGTGTGCCCAGACTGCTGGGAACCATCAGCCTGGCTGGGGACGCTGGAGTTGGGCCTGCAGGGTGGCAGGGAAAATTTGTTAAATACTTGCCATGAAATGCTGTACTTTCTCTGAAACTCACAGCAGAGACCTGCTCACTTCCAGGCACTCCTGCCTGGTTGATTGATGCACACCGACCTCGCTGCTGCTTGAGAGGCTCTTTGAGCAGTGAGCTCAGCCCTGGCTCTGCCCGTTTCCTATTGCCTGCTTAACTATTTCCCTGGCAGCAGGGATGCTGCCTTGGCAGGGGCACTGCTGGAGCTGTGGGCAGCAGGCAGTCAGGGATGCTGGGGCTGTGCAGTCTCCGGGCCGGGTCTCTGCTGCACCACAGCCAGACCAGCTGCATCAGGCCTATACAAACCTTCGGGAGCATCCTTGGCCCTTGCTCCTGGTGGCACCCTGCTCTTGGGGACTTTCATGGACCTCAAAGGCAGGCTGATGGGTGGCATCATCCACCCCCTTGCTCTCCAGCCATCATAGGGTGGCTGTGCCAGGGTGTCCTTGGGGGAACTTGCTTCTGCCTCCCCCTCCAGTGTGGGCAGGGGGGGCAGCAGAGCTGTGCCACCGAGCACAAATCCCATTAAACGCTCCACAGTGCTGAGCTGCAGCTCCAAGCCCTGAGCCTCCCAAAGGACATAAGGCTGCTTAGGACACCCTAAGCTCTTCATGCAGATGAGTACTTGAGGCCATCAAAGAGGTCTTAAAAGCTTAATGCAGGTAAATGTTTAAACTGCTCTAAGCCCTCAGTGTCACAGCTGGGACAGAGGGAAGTCCCCAGCTCAAAGCTGCCTCTGCACAGTCACCCTCTGCCACAGCACAGCAGCCCTTGAGGGCCACCATGCCCTTGTATCCTCAGTTGTATTTCTCCTCCAGGTCTGTCCTTCTATCCCCACTGTCCCCCCCCAACCACATCTATACAGCAATGGCTCGGGCTGGGATGTTTCTCCCAGCACCATATTTGTTTTCTGTCTAGACACTGGTGGATTTGATATGCAGCCCTCCAAACCCCAGCTGTGCATTCTGCTCGCTCTCATCGGGAGAGTAATAAAATGGATGCTTTTTTGTGGGCAGTTACACACTTAATTTAAGCTCTACCCACTGAAAAGCTGGAATGAAATTGCAAAGAGTGTAGCTGGTGCCCCAGGAGTGTTTTCATAAATAAATCTGGAGGTTTCAGTGGGATCTTTAATACACACTAAGTAGGAGTCTGTCACAAACTTGTCCTCTTGCTAAGAGACAGCAGAACATCTCTCATCCATAACAGCAGATCAATCCACACAGATTTTCCTCAAGTGGTTTCTCAGTGTCACTAATGACTCGTTCCTTCTGGTTGCAAAGAACTGTATTTGCAGGAACGGGATACCACAAATTACTTCACTTGCTTCCAAGATGCTGAAGCTGCCCTTAAGCTTAATACTGCAAGTTATTGCAGGTATCTGTGCCTTTTTCTCTGAGGTACCATGAGAAACCTTGCTGCTTCTCTCCCTCCCAGGACTTGTGTTCCTACATGTTTATTGTCAGTGTGGGAACAAACTGAGCTCCCCAGTTTGGGCCATACATCTGCCCTGGAGAGGTCCCTGGGTGTGAAATGCTCACCAGCTGAGCTTCTGTCCTGCACCTGCAGCCATTTCCCTCCTCAGACTCCGTTAACTCAGCAAGTGCCATGAGTGTAGCATTTCCAAACATACTCCCACAGGGCAGGAACACCATGTCCCTTCTCAGAGCTGTCTGCCTTGGAGCAGGGCTTGCTTTCAGACTACCTCTCTGGTTTTAGGAATATTTATTGTGCCATGTTAATGACTGGACTTGATGTTCTTTGAGGTCTTTTACAACCTAAATGATTTTGTTCCTACAGCATCAGCCTTCAGTTTGCAATTTAACTGTGCTGGAATACACACTACCTGCAGCACGTAGGCATTGCAAAATCAAAGCAAAATAATGCTTTATTTTGACTCAAACCCCATCATATCCAGTCAAGAAGTTCAACACCTTTTCAGCATCCTCCCCAGCCCAAGCCACCATAGCATCCCACAGCTGGTCCACAGCTCTGTGCCACTACTGTGGCTAGTCTGGTCCCAGTCTAAAATGGCCCCATAAAAGACATCTTGTGACCTTTCCAGCTTTGGCAAGGAGATGGCACAACGACCAGTTGTGATCAGTGCACTGTTGCCTCTGAAGTTCAGCCTGGAAAGTGCCCAGCAGCTATTCCCCAGCACTGTGCTGTGTGAGGGAGGGATTCATGGGCAGCACGTGATGGATCACCACTTTTAGCCCTGTGACAGGCATGAGAATCTACTGTTGGGTCTTTCATAGGTTTTATCTGGATGTGGAGCCATAAAGAAAGTGGAAAATGCAGCCAAGCACTTTGATGTGGATCAGCACAGAGAGTTCCCAGCATTCAGGCGGTCACCTCAGACACCCCGGGTGACCAGAGTAGGTTTTCTTCTTCCAGCTAAGGGCACAGACCTCTGAGAAAACTGCTGCAGCCCCAAGAACCTGGCATATGTGAAAATGTATTTGGAGGGAGGGGGGAATTTCCATATGAAAGAAGGAGTTGACTTGGGAAGAAATAGGGAGACTGCAGCGTGATACTAACATGAAAAGCACACTCATGAATACGGGCTGGGTAGGAGAGCCCAGAAGCACCCATTTCCATGTCTGCAAATGCAGATTTATTTTGCATGCAGGACAAATGCTTGCATGTCCCAGCAGTACCACCCTGCTAGAGGGGCTCCAGGGCCTTCCAGCAGAAACCTGCAGGAGCATGTTTGGGATGCTCCTGTGCTGCTGCCACGAGACTCAGACCCTGAGAATGGGGGTGCACCTGCAGGTGTCATCCCAAAAAAGCATGGCTTCCCATGAGTCCCACTGCTGGAATAGGAGTGAGGGTTCTGCAACATACTTCTCATGACACTCTCTATTCCTCTTCTTCCCCTATATAAAAACCTCCTTGCTAACTCACAGTCTCAGTCTGGGAGACCCCGGGACCCCAGCACAGCAAATACTGGTATATAAGTTCCCTGAAGCTGAGGTACCCTTTCTGTGGAAGGATTCTCACATGTATTTCAGAGTTTTGTTGAACAAAATCCAAGCCCAGTCCAGCAAATTGAATCTTTTACCATACAAATTTTTAAACCTAAAAAAAGCAATTTATTAGGCTGCTATAACCATGCAATTACATCATAAGACAGGAAAACAGTGACAGAACTTATAAAAAAAGCCAGGCTTACTCAGCTCTTAATGTAGCACAAGCGATCGCTCAGGCATCCTTGGAATGAGAATTTTGAATTAAGGTTGATGATAGCATGAAATAATAACCTCCACACTGTCTAAAAGGCTTTTATTCTATTAACTCCAGCATCTCAAGCAGGATGATAAATTCACTCACTAATGGTCAAATAGCACTTTTTCTTATAGCTTGTGTTTCATTTCTTCTTTGCAGATACCGCCTGTACAGTCCAGCCTGTGCCGGTGCCGACAGCACTTGCGAGAAGCCTTTCTATTCAACTGACTTTTAATGACTGAGCAGCTTTGCTGCTGGGGAAGTTTTGGTCCCTGGGATGAAAATAAATGGGACATGCCTTTCTGTCTCCCTACTCTGTGCTTTGCCAGTTCTTTTTTTGCACAGAAATACCACCCGAGTCCCCAGGACATGGACGAGCACGTTCACAGCCCCAGCCCTCTGGTCTCTGCTGCCTGGTTCAGCTTCGCTTCTCCTCTCTAGGTTCAGACCTCCTCATATTTTTTGAGGAATATCATAAACCCCTGAACTGTCATTTATATCCACACCTGGTGTGCCACAAGTTTATCAGGATTGCTGTAAGGGTGACAAGGACCCTGGCGCTGCTGTGGGAATGCAGTGATTCAAACAAAGCCTTGCCTAAATACTGTGTCTTGTCTATGGACTAGGCAGCCTGCAGTAAATAACTTTTTTGATTGATACTCAGGACACAGGTACAATAAGCAATTTGGTAAATAAAATGCAATGCCAGCTGGGAAGGGCTCAAGCTCTCAGGGAATTTTCCCCTTCAGAAGAGCTGATTATTCAACAACCTGACATTTAAAGTGTCCTAAATTTCTTAAACTGGACTCATAACTGGAAAATGCAGTGGATATCAGCTCCGTACCGACAAAGGGGAAAATCTGAGTCCAGATTCCCCTGGCCCCTTCCCCTGCCTGGTATTTTTCCATGGCCTGGTTACCCTTTGGACACATCCCAAGTTCCTTCCTGTGGTGGTCTCTGAAATTCATTTAAATCAGGAAATTACTCTGCCTGTTTTTCTCCACAGACTACATGTGTCCAGGCTGACAAAGCACAGCAGGATGGATGTCAACCATGATTTAACCCTTCATATCCAGGGCCAGGCCCTTCTGAAGGACACCTATCCTCTCAGCCTAGTGTGCCAAGACTGCAGCTTCTGGAACGGCTCATTTTAGTTACCCTTGTCTGGATCCTCCCTGACTCCAGTTCGTCATCCTTGGGACTGCTCACAGCCCTTGGGATGAAGGCACACAGTGGTTTTGAGCAGGTACAAGCTCTGCTGCTGTTCTGCAGTCCTGTGGGGGCTAAGCAGGTCTCATCTCCCCAAGAGACAGCTGAGCCATAAGTGCCTTCAGTAATTAACATCAGTTTCTGACAGCTACATCAGCCTTTCTGGTGCATCAGCTCCACAGGGAGGACCAGGGACTTTTCCAAGTCTGGAGCACTCCTGGCATAAATGCATCTGTGGCAACCAAGCAGAGGTGCCACCTGAGCTCTTGTTGTGAGCACTGGCAGGCATAGGGACCATGCCTGCTTAGCAAGGGAAGGATGGTCCCTTCTGCTTTTTTAAAGGACTTTCCCAATCCCCATGTGGGACCAGATCACACCCATGGGGGGGCATGGCAGCTGTGGCAGATAGCGAGGTATAGATTTGAAGCTGACTGTAGCCTTTAAATTCACACTGGGAATGATTTGAAGAGACCCCAGGTCCTCCTGCAATGATGATTCATGTGGCAAGGTCACATATGTGGGAAACCTTCTGACCTTGACGTGTATTCCAAGCAGAGCAAATGGTCTGTGCCCACTCCTGCCAGCAAACTGCCCAGGCTGGTGCCACCCATCCTGCTGGGCACAGCAGGCAGAGGACTGGGTCAGGAGGAGGGAGCTTACAGAGTAGGGCTAGACCAAGGCTAAGCCAGCCAAGGTTTCCATATCCTCCAGCTCAAACAGCCAAGCAGAGCCTGCTGCTAGAAGACAAAAAGTTGGAAAAGTTGATTAATAGAGGCTTGGGAACAAAGCTGACTTGATTTCTTTTGAAATGGAGAGCAGTTGGCATAAGCCTTCACAGCTTCCAGTGGGAAGGAAGATATATGTCTGCCTGGACAGAGTCCAACCCAGTGCGAAGGGAGATACATTAAGGAAGTAAGTGGTTCACAAACAAACCCATGTCTCTCAGTCCCAAGCTGCTGAGACAGGCTTGTAGGACCACGGCTTGGACAGGAGCCACCCCCAGAGCACTCTGGAGGCAGTGCCAGGCAGTATGGAGTGGTCACAGCCACCTGTGGGACAGCCACACGCTCATCCCTGCATGAGCAGAGCAGAGGCCAGCAGCATCAGCCTTCCATCAAAGCCAGCTGGGCCAGGAGATGCAGGGAGCTGATTTACAGCCCCTGGCAGATGTTCCAGGGGCTGTCCAGAATGGAGAGCAGACCTGCTGCTTGTTTCAAAGTCTACATTGCACTGGTCCTATAAATCAAAGCTTTTCCCCTGCACTGTTTGTGATGTGGGTAAACAAAGCACCAACTCCTGGCCAGAGGGACAGAGAAAGTAGCACCAAGTATTAGTACTGCACAGCACCTTCTGCTAAATGAGGAATAGATTGGGGTAAACTACTGCAAACCCATGTGGGAGTGGAGCTCCAGTCCCCCTCACCCAGCAGGATTGCAAAAGACCTGCTGGCCTCCACTGAACTGCCTCAGCTTGCAGCTGTGGCAGGTAGTCCAGCCACAAACCACACAAGCTAAGGGAATGATTCTTTTAATTAGCAACAAGCCCCATCTCTTGAGTAGCCTGCAACATTTAAAGGGCTGTTTGTAAAGAAAATGTTTTCTTTCCAGGGAGATGGCTCACTTATGACAGCTGTAAAATCCATTAATGAGAGCATAGGAGTCCTAGAGCTGTTACAAAATCCACTGTCTCATTTCTTGCCTTCAGTGTTGCTTATAATTCAATTTGCACACAGGATCATTTGTTTAGCAGACGTTACTGTAGCAAAGGTGAGTTAACTGCATCAAGCCTTCCCTCACTCCCAAGGCACAACTGCACGCTGCCAAAAACCGCTCTGCATGATCCGTCTGCCAGGATGGGGCCAGCACACAGCCTCTCCCACCACAAGCACATGGTCCCAGCTGCTGCTTGCTGGTCTCCTGGCATTCCCCTGGGTCACACCAGGCAGCTGCCCCTCTGCAGCCCACCTCCATCCAGGGGCGTTCATAGGTGCCCCGGGCAGTTCTGCAGAGTCCCAGCATCATCTTTTGGGCTTTGCTCCCCATATTCACAATGCCTAGAGTATCTTGCAATACTCAGCCCACGAGGACACATCCCTTCTTTGCAGGTCCTCTCTTGTATGGGGCAGCCTTGATTATGGTATGACAGCAAATGGGGGTGGGAAGAATGGGGCAGCTACCCACCTAATCCTAGTCCTTCTTCTATGAGGACAAAAAAAAATACATCTATTCCCATAGGAACATCACTCAGCTTTGCACATTGAACAGAGTCAATTAAACCAGACAGCCTCTCCTGAAGCTGATTCTGTACAGTTTAATTAAACTCCACAAACAGCTTCACACACCCAGCTTTAACAAGGAGGCAGAAGAAACCCGCTGCAAAAGCTCCAGCAAAGTCACACCAGGACAGAGACACGGACCCAAGCAAGTAGGAAATGTCCAGGGCAGAGGGGCTGCTGGCAGTGCCAGTCCCAGGCATCTTCTGTCACCGATGCTTCTGTGATGTGGAGATGAGACTGCAGCTCGTGTTGATTGCTGCGCTGAATTGCAGTGCACTGTCTCCATTTATTTGATTTGTATCGCCTGAAGGAAAATGCTTTTGCTGTCTTCATGCACTCTAAGCATTTGGCTTCAAAATAAAAGCTCTGGGGACCTGTCATCACATGCTTTCCTTCCCATAAAGAAAAGGCAAGATCCAGTCTTTTTGAGCTGAATTGCAGAAAAGTGCTCAAGCCCACCGCTGCTGCTTGCTCAGGGATGACCTTGCAAAGGTTGTTTCTGAAAGCAGCTGCCTCCTCCTGCTTTTTTACGTTAAAGCTGTCACATCCTGACTTCCCTGCTTTACCTGGAGGACTTCAATAGCCTTTGGAGGAATCAGAAAAGTAGCAGCATAGCTCAAGCTCTTCCACCCTGAACAAATGCTCTCAGAACTTCATCTGACGTGTCCACGCGCACGAGTGCTTCTGCTTTTCCACTGGCATCGCAGGGCTGCTTGTGTGCATGGCACAGCCCTGTGCCTCTGTGGGATGGGAACAGGTCCTGTCTGCTGGGGGCCTGGATCCTTCCCCTCTGCATCCGGTGAGCTCTGGCAGGATTTCCTCCTCTCCAGACATGCAGAGGGCCGTGGGGGAGGTATGAGATGTTTATGTGTGCCGGGCTCAGCACTGCTCCTCCTGCCCCACACGCATATGCATGACCCAGACCAGTTCCCAGGGACAGTGGCAACAGATGTGAATGGCCTGCGTGAGTCCCAAGGAAAAGCACAGGTCAGAGCTGCTGGGAAGGCGTTTAGCTCTGCTCTTGGGAAAAAGGAGTGGAAATTCAGTTCCCCAGTTTCCCCCAGTGCAGGTACTGGTTTCTTTCTCATCTCAGATACTTCTGTGCAATGCACTTTCTGTGGTCCATTACAAACACACAGGTCGGGGGGATGTCACTGCCAGCAGGGACACCAGGAAGCTGCAGTGCACCCTGGGCTCCACTTTCCTCCAGACACCTTCACACAGCTACCTGGCAACTCTACAGCCATACACACCCAGGCATCCACCCACAGGAGCAGAGCCTCCCTGCCAGCCCACCATTAGCCACGGAGGTCATTCCTTATTCTTAGGGGAAGCAAATATTTTAATTATTTAATTTGCAACTGACTCCAGTCCATCAGATCAAGACATTCAGCACAGCACACCCAAATAATGTTTGCCTAATTCTGCCTTACTCCAAACACTGTTTTGCTCTAAAATATTTAGTTTGCTCCAACAATGCTGTTACTGCTGTACCAGATTTCACTCCTCCTGTCTCTCGCTTTATCTTTGCCTCTCCTCCCTCCCCCTCTTGTTTTTTCCATCTGTGTTTGGAGCAGAGGAAGTGGAGATGAAACACAGGCTGCTGACTCTTCCTGCGGGCTCTGAATCGCCCAAACCAGTCGACTCCATTCAGTCTCTGCCTTTCTCTGCCCAATTCTGACAAGCTCTGCAAAGATCACGATGTATTTACTCTTCTCCCAGCGCAGTGAGGAAGATGGAGCATGAGTATTCAGTGTATTGGTACAGAAACTACAAAGAGAAGCTCTGCAAATGTAATGGTTGGAGGATCCAGAAGGCTCTGACCTGACCTAGCACAGGGTCGTGGTTAAACGATTTGCTGAGGGCTGCCAAGGGGCTGTGCAAGCATTGTGCAAGGCAGCGTGCTGCTGGCTGCACAAACTACCTGCTTATTTGCTTTGTTAGGGTTTACACACACACACACACACACACACATAGCCTCTAAAGGGGAAAAAAAGGGGGTCTTGAAAGCTCCCACCGATTCTGCAGTGAACCGTGGCATTAGGGATGCGGAGCTGGGTGACCCCACCAGCTCATGGTTCATTCAGCAGCAGCTCGTGGGTGTTGCTCACCAGAGAGCAGAGCCATCTCTGGCAGCTCCCTGCCCTACTTCTCTTTCAGAAATACATAATTGTGACATTGTGTTACATAATTTATCATGTTACATCGAGATTGGGGCCGTCCTTGTTCAGTTGATTCCTCTGGGTGTTCGAGCTGCTAGGGAGGAGAGACAAGAAGTGCTTGCAAGGGGTTTTCTCGGCAGGAGAGGCCCCATGCTGCCATCCCACAAACAGCCACTACTTTAGAAAAAGCTTTTAGAATTCAGAACAGTCTGAGACACCCTATCCCTGAGCACACAAGCAAAAGGAGTTGTACAGAGACTAAAGTTTAAGTTCAGAGCAGACCTTGGTCTGACCTGGGAGTACAAGGATGGCATCTCCTGCCTGCACCATGCATGTGCACAGCTCCCCAGCACACTGATTGAACCATGGGGTGTCAGAAAGGACCCCAGTACGTCAGCAGAGATCATCCCAAACAACCTGCTGTTTTTCCAGGCTCCCTTACATGCCGACCAAAGGCATAAGAAAGAGGCAGCTACGAATGGGTGGCAGTGCCTGCCAGATGGGCTGTAGAGCCAAGTAAGCCAGTGTTTGCTGGACAAACATCCTTATGGACGATGGTTACATGCTCACAGCCACAGGCAGACTAAACTGGACAGAAAACATTTGTACAAAGCAGCAGGAATTACACTGCAAGTGCTCATTTCCCAGAAGGTGCTAATGCAAGCAGGGGCTCCAGGTGCCAGCGTCCCCACAGTGGCTCCACATCTCTCATGGGACAAGCTTCACATGCACCGTGTTTCCACCTCCTCCATTTGCCAGAAGGATGAGGCTCAGCCTGTCTCGTGACACATTCTGCCTAGTCCTGGCTCAGCCCCTGCCTGGAGCCCTGCCTTTGCACTCCCAGCACAGTCCCAGCTGCAGCTCCCTGTTCTTGGTACATGGAATTTCACTGGTATGCAATAATTGCACTCATCCTGGGAGCTGCCCCTCTCATTCCACCAGTGGCAGGATGGCCAGCTCCAGCCTGCATCCTCCCCCATGCCAGAGCTCCAGGCATCTGTCACCTACTCCCCTGGCCTGACGGGGTGATGAATTTTGCAGGCACAGCAGCAATTCCTGTACCAACCCACTCAGCTGTTTAACCTGAAAGTGAGTCTATCAGCCCCAGGAATCATGATACTGCCCCATCCCTGGAGATTCCAACCTTCACCCAAGCAAAGCCTGTCCAGCTATGGGACCTACCCATCAGTCCTCGCTGTCCCCAGAGGGAACTTGCTTCCCCCATTAATATTTGTAACTCATTGACACCGAGTTTTGCTGCATTGAAGCCTGTTCAATAGAGGAGTCAGTGCAATGTGGTACCCAGGAGCATGGGAAGGATGGCTGCAAAACCAGGAACAGGCAGAGCTTGGGGCCTCAGCTCAGAGAGGCACAGGGCAAGAAACACTCCAGTGTCACCAACCTCACATGAATAAAAAGCACTGCATACAAACACATGCTCTGACCAAGTCTGAAGGGCAAGAGAGAATTAAAGATGCCACTTGGCTATTATGAGCAGCTCCTAGGGGATCAGCTCTTGGTGTTGCATAATTTAATACTTTAACCAATTAACTAAATTAGTAGAAAAGTCTTTCCTGGTAAGACAAGGAGATGACACAAGCTGATGGTGCCATAAACAACAAGGAGCACATGCTGCTAGTGCCAGTGATCTGAGTCACCAAGGGAACAGTCCAAAATACACCTTGAAACTGTGAGCACAAGGTCAAGCTTGGACCTGAGGGCACAGATGCTACAAAGGATGAGAGACTCGGTACAGGGAAAGAATAGCTGAGGACATGACCTAGGGAACACAGCTGATGAAAGCAATCGGGCTGCCCTGCAAGGATGAGGCCATTGATAAATCACTGTTCTGTGCTAGACATAGCAGTCAGAGAAAAATGAAAGAGGTTAGAAAAGATCTCTGGAGGTCTCTGGTCCTGCTGCTATCAGGGCTACTGCAAACACTGGATCAAGACATCTGACCTTTGGAGATCAAGAACAGAGACACCCCCAGCCCTCTATCCCCAGTGACTCCTGGCACAAAAAAATGGGGTAAAGCTGCCTGACCAACAAAAGAAGGCTTCAAAGTGAAGGGTATGAAGAGCAAGATGTTGCAGGCACGGTTGGTGGACACAGACATGTAAGAAGGAGAACTGAACCTTCTATCACTGCTAGGGGAGACCAAACAGCACCTCAGAGCTAAAATGCAACACCCAGCAAAAGTCACTTCAACATCACTAAGTTTTTCTGCAGTGACAGATCAGACACTGACCAGTGAACTGGGGAAACAAGCTACTGCTGTAGGTCTCAAGCACAGGAAAAGCAAACCTTCCTCTGTGAGCAGAGGCGTGCCTAAATAGCCTGACCAGAACCAGCTGGGTTCAGGAAGCCAGTGGATGGCTAATAACAAAAGCCAGTGAGGGCAATGCTCAGGTGTGCTGTGCTGTGGGATTGGGTTGGGTGTCCTGAAAGTTATCAGTTGTGTGCAGCTGTCCTTCCAAGGTGGCAGCTGATGTGCAGCTTTGAGAAGTCCCTGTACCATCTGAATCAGCCTTCCATCATACTTCTGTTAAGCCTTTTTATCCTTCTCGTACCTACAGCATCTGTCATTGCATCTTCACTGGCTGTGGGTGTGCCAGGCAGTGGTTGGGCAGCAGCGCCCTGTGCTATGGATGCTGCCCTTCCCGTGGCCATCTTCCTATTTCCTTCCTCCTTCTCATGACTGTGTCAGTCCCCACGCAATCCCAGAGTGCTGACAGCAAACCAGGCACGTGAGCTCTTGCACAGGGCCTGCAGCCCTGCGGGAAGTGCCTCGAGGCTGGGATGGGTGGCGGGGCAGCAACCTGGGAAACAAGTGACTCTGGACGCACAGCCCGGGGGGCTGCCGCGCAATTTGGTCCCCACTCTGTGGATGTGCAGCCCATGGGCTGCTCCAGGTGTGGCTTCTGCATGAAGGTCTGCTCAGGTACATGGAAGGAGGCATTTAGGATTTAGAGCAGCCCATGGATTTGCTGGGGAGAGGGTGGCCAGGCAGGGCAGGAGCGAGGGGCTGGAGCAGGGTCACAGCCAGCGCGTGCTGCCATTTAGCCTGGCTGGAGAGCTCGCCATTCCCCAGCCACCAAAAATAGCTGCCACCCAGCTCTTGGGTGATCCACAGGCAGAAATATGTCCCAGCCACGCAGTGACCTCCTTCAAAAAGTGTACAATTAAAAAGCAAGTTTGTAATTTGATAATCTGTAGAGAAGAAATTAATTGCTGGCTGTATCTTGTCCCGGTCGGCCTGCTGTGATGACTGGTGCACATGCTGGCTCAGGAGCTCCTGGGAAGGTTAATTACTGGGGAGGAACCCACAGGAGGCCAGCAGGGCAATGAGAGGTGCTGTTCACCTGACAGTCTTGGCCACGCACACACGTGCATCAGGCACTCCAGTGTTAGAACATTCAGGTTACAGCATCCATTTCCTGCAGGACCCTTCCTAGATGCCAAACATGGAAGAGTCCCCCACTCCACCAGAGCCTCTGTGGGCAACCCTGCTCCTACTGGGCTTCTTTTGGGGCAGGGGGGAGCTGGAACTTTCACATACCTTCAAAAGCAGTTTTCTTTGTATTTTCTTACTGCTATTGAAGGCGAAAATGTTTTTTATGTGAAATCTCAGCAGCCAAGCCAATGTGCTGCCTGGGGAGGGGTGCATGAAGGAATCCCATCGCTGCTCAGCACACCACTGAGGAGCCACTCACCCCTCATGGGGCTGATCCTTCAGAGCATCATCTCTCAGGGTGCCTGGTTTCCCACTCACAGAGAAGCCCTTTCCCTGTGCTTTGGGTGTTGGCTCCCGTGCTGCTAATTGTGTGTGTGGGTAGTGTGGAAGGCTTATCTGCCCCTCCTGGGGTGAGAGGCAGCCATCACACCCACCCTTGCAGGAACCTGCCCAGTCACCCACCTCTACCTCTGCTCTGCCGGGCACTGCCTCGGTGCGATGGCTGGAGAGCCCGAGGGGAGCAGCACCCGGGGATCTGTGCCCACACAGAGCAGGATGGTGCTACAGACCACTGGAGCAGTCAGTGGGTTTGAAAACCCCTTACTGTGAAATCTGGAAATGATTGGCCAGGAACAGGGTCTGCAAATAGAATCCTCAGAGCAGAGACCGAGAACTGCCCCAGCACGTCAGCCTCATCCTCAAAGCTGTGACCAGGAGAAGGTGCAGGTCTGCACGTCACAGGGTAAAGGCAGATGCAAAAATAGAGACCAGAATAAAAAGCATAAGTCTCTGACAAACGGCATGAACATCAGGAGCCCACAAGAGTGGTGGAAGAAGCAGTGAGCATAAGGAGAAATTTCTGCCCAGACCAGAAAGGCAGAGGGTGACAAATCATGTAGGCAGCAACCCAGAAAAGGAGAGGTATTTGATAAATATTTCTGTTCAGCGTTTAGTAAGCAAAAGCCAAACAATACATCATGTTATAAAATAAAATATAATCACTATAAAACACTTTCCATGGTAGGAGGGCTTCAGGAAGATGTTAAATGTTAAACAATAGCTACTGAGGTTGGGTTTTTAGATCGGCAGGTCTGACACATCGGTGAGCGTAAAAAGGAGCCCGTGAGGGAGCCATCTAATTAGCTCCTGCAGGTCCCTGGGACTTCCCCCGGGGTCCCAGCACTGGCGCACTGCCCGTTCCTCCATGGAGTAAACAGGATGTCCCAGGCCAGTCCAGCTGACATCAGTCCTGTGCTGAGGGGTGAAACGGCCACGACCGGATTCGGTCGATAAAGGTCTGAAGTGGGGAATTATCATTAGTGTCAATTAGCACCATTTTATGAAAAAAGAGATCTTGGCATATCTCCGTTCTTGAGATTGTCCCTATCAGTCACGCTGGCGGCGGCACTGATGTAAGCGGCTTGCGTAAGGCCTTTGGCAGCTCCAGCTGCTTGGAGCAAGCCCATGGAGTCAGTGCATTGGAAATCCAGACACTCCGGAGGTCCCAGAGCCATTTCTGCAGACATGGCACCGCTGCTCAGCCGGGGTGTTTCCGGGGGCCTCCAGCGGGGATTAATTCTCAGCCCTCCATTATTTAACACCTTCTCGGTTTCTCAGTGAAGGTGCAGCTGCCCAGGCTCTGGTGAAGCGATTCTGACACAGGTACCAGGAGCAGGTTGTACTGCTGGAACAGCACCCGACACCCAGGAGAGGAGGCTGCGCCCAGGGAGGCTGGGTCAGCACCTCAGGAGGAGGCAAGAAACTGAATAAAGCCCAAAGAGGAAGCCAAGGAGCGATGGAGGGATGAGAAGACAGATTTTTAATGGAGAGAACTTCCCGGGACACCATCCATGTGGGCCAGAAAGAGAGGTTAAAGGGCTAACTTGATCCCAGCTTATTAAAGCTCTTTTTGATGTGATTAAATGTTTGGCAGTGCCTCCCTTTGGCAGACAAAGATGAGAGAAGGCTGTGGTTAGAAATAAGGCATGGATTCCAGGGCGTGAGGGCAGCACCCCCTGAAATGCCCTGTCAAAGCCTGCGGTGAGTTCCCCATCCCTGGCAATGCTGTAAGCAAGGTGTGGGAAGGCTCAGTGTGACACAGCCCTGCACCTCCACTATGGACAAAACCTGTGCTTACTGATCAGCTCCTGCCATGGGGCTCACCCCGTGCCAGCCCTGCCCAGCGGGGTGCACCAGGGCTGCAGGCAGAGGGAGAAGCTGTTGATGGGCTTTCGTAAATATTGACATAACAACTACTTCAGGGAGGGATCTGGCCTCTCCCTGCCCATCCTTCATCATTTATCTGGAGCAACAAATCATGGTCCCCATGGACTTGTCGCTTACTGGGTTTTGATGAATGCCTCTCCCAGGTAATTCCAGGTGAAGACAACTGGTTGTTCCATTTTAGAAGACAGTTTGCTGCTGATAAGAAGCAGTGAAGAAAACTTGGCTGATTAATATACTGTCTTCTTTGACATGCATGCTAGAAATGGAGGAATGAAAAAAAGGTGATGATAAGCAGTGTGATTACAGACCCACGGGGGGAAATGAACTTCAAACTGGAGGCAGCAGAGCACAACCCGAGCCAAGATTAAAGATGGATTCTTTAATCTGTCCTCGTGTGGAGGCCACCAGCTTCCCTGTAATTTGATGTGTAATTGGAGTAATTACTGAGAGCTCACCCTAAGGAGCGTGGTGGAACATCATGTTGGATTGTTTCTCTCTCTGGTGATGTGGCAGCTCCTTGTAAATCACTCTGAAGTACCCGGGTGTGATGCCGAAGGAGCTGGACATGGGCTGTGCTGGCCTCTGCACCCAGCCTGTGAGAATAGAGAAAGAGTCCTTCAGCAGCAGAGGTAGTGCTCAAAAATTAATTGGCCAGCAATCATTTAACTCATGCTCTTCTTTTCCCCTCAGTTCTCCCAAGAAGCGTCGCTTGGCAGGCTGGGCAGCCTGTAATCACTGCTCCACATTCAGAGCTGCTTTCCTTCCAGCAGGCAGCTGCCCTTCCTGGGTTTTTCCCTCTGCTCCAGCCTCCTAAACAGCCCTCTGCCAGCAGTCACCTCTTCCCTATAGCTCAGAAATGTGCCACAGTGGTTCCCACTTACTTTAATGAAGGCATAATGACCCTGTCATGGCATGACTATTATTGCAATCCCAGATATCGATCCATTGGCTACTGCCGGCAGTGACCAGACCCCAGACAAGCTCTGTGGTTGCAGTGAGGCTGCAGCATCCCCTACATCCCTGTCCAGCCAGAGCCTGGGCACTCCCAGCTCGCAAACCTCCCCTGCTGTGGGCTGGGGCTGAGGCACCTCCCGGTGTGAGCCATGGGCAGATGGGCAAAGCAAAGTGGGTGAAGCCACACACCAGCCAAGAGAACACTGGACACTTACCTGCCACCTTGGGAATATCAGCTGAGGAGTGAGTTTTGCAGAAGACACTGGCAAACATGAGGCTGGGGGGGACATTTGTGCCCTGCCCACAGTCACTGCTACTGGTCTTTGCCCACACCATGAAGCCAGTGGGACAGCAAAGCAGGTCCCCCACAGAGGGACCTGTCCCATCTCTGCACATCCCTGTTCCAGCACAAGCCAAGAGAAGCACTGACAGGCGTGAGGGTGTGGGCGATCCTGAGGGAGCAGGAGGGTGCTGTGAGTATTTTGAAACTCAGAGGGCAGAAGGCTTTGCACTCCATGAGCAACAAGGCACAGACTGGCCCACAGCCCAGTTTCAGTGGCTCCTCTCCCCAGTGGAGGAGCTCAGCAGCACTGGAAATCAGACCATGATGTTATGCAAGATCTTTTCCTGGCTGCTTGTTGCTCCTCAGAAGCCATGTGGCAATCCTGCTCCCTGCACCCCAGCGTGTAACCAGCTGGAAGCGCTTGTGCTGCAGACCACGAGGGCTTCCCTCCCCAGGGCCACTGTTCTTAGGGGACACACACTCCAGCAGGCAGGCAGCCTGCTCTGCAAGGTGCCCACTTGGCTGGGGCTCTTGGTGCTTTCCAGAGCGGATCAAGCGCATGGTCAATTTTCCTGGCTGCCGCAGTGCTCTGCTGGGAGGTGTTGATTAGCTTGGCTGGTTGCTAATTGCCAGGAAGGGCCCAGTGCAGAGGCCAGGGTGGCTGTTCTCTAGGAAGAGGGAGGTCAGGGCAGTCTCTGTATGGGACCAGCTTGGTTAAGTGGGTGCAGGCTCAATCCATGCTTGGGGAGAAGGGGTCCCATCAGTGCCAGGGCTGGAAAAACCCTACTGCCATAGTGTGGTTCCCTTTTAAAGTCCATGGATTGACACTGGTTTTGAAAAAACACGGCCAAATGCCCATCTGTGGCTCACCTCACATTTGCTCCTCACATGCTGAAGGAAAACAAAGACCGTAATATCCAAAAAGCTCCTCCAAGGTGCAGAGACAGCAGAACCACAGCTGTGTGGTGAGCTGCTGCTCAGCCCTGTGTTTAATAACCACCAGCACCTCCCTCCTCAGTTTTAACGTTTTTTTAATTATTTTTAATTATTTTCTTTCCCAAATCCCCTGTGTGCCCATGTGCCAGGAAGAGCACTGTCTCACCCTCCTGAGCGACACTGCCCAGGCTTCAAAGGCTGGAGAGGATGGCATGAAGAACCTACCCACATACCCACACATCCATGTACAAATTCACACCCACATGTGCTTGCCCTCCCTCAGATACTTGTTCCCTTCAGCCAAATGTCCTGTCACACAGACAAAAAGGACAGCCTGCATTTTGAGCCTGGTGTTGAATGAAGCCGGTCCGTGAGAGATGGTGAGGGTGTTAAAAGGCTTTGCTTATGATGTCTGCTCATGATAAGCCTCCAAGAAAGATGAAAGATGCCCTTTGGAAGCAAGAATAAGGCAGGAATGAATGCCAGCCTTAAATTACTGTGTAATACTGTGAATTACTCAGCTGACACTACCTCTCAACATTCAATGTGCAAAAAGCCTGTGTCCCACCACATCTTGAAAGAAGCCTCTTGGATTATAAGTGTGCCCAATAATGACTGGAGAGAATTCATGCCTCCTCCTGGTGAGCGCACAAGCTGCCAGCAGGCATTGTCTTTCATGCTATCACTTTTCCCTGGAAGGCATAGGTTCACAAGGTATGAACATAAATCCACACAGAAAGCCCAGCTGATGCGGAATATATGGTGGAGAACAGGAGCCCTGGTTACTGCAAGGTCTAGGAGCAAGGAACAACAAGTGTTTGGCGCTTTCACCTGACCAGGCAGAATAAAGCACCACTTCTTGATTTATTTTGCTTTTTGATTTGTAGTCACAGACTCTCAATGCAAAGCCCTCCATGCAACACACATGGGAAGTGTTTCTTCAGGGCTAAAATTGTTTACTGGCCTTACTACAATGAGCAGAGGTTCTGAGTTTCCTCTCAGGCTCTCAAGGCTTTAAAGACGTCACAGCTGGCAGGTATTTCACCTGGCATCATTCTGAAAGAAGAAAAATAGCTGAGGCCTCCAGGATTAACTGTCCTTTCTGTGAGAAACATTTGCCACTGTTCATACTTCTCTCCTCAACCTTTATTTCTATCAAATGCCTGTGACCAAAGATCTTTGCCCTATCTGATGCCAATTTTTTGCCATCAAACACAGATCATGCAACACTCTCCCACACACACAGATTTCATGCTGCTAGAACATTGGTTTTCATATCAGCTGGGCAATGAGTTTTGCCAGTCCACTATACTATACCCTCTGGGATACAATGTGCTGTTCACAGAGGGGAGGACATGGGGGCAGTAAGGGGTGATGCTTCCCTCCGTCCTCCACCACAGAGCCCTGAGGAGCTCAGCTCCAGGAGACGGGTCCCCAGTTCTGGGAACCACCCCAGCATGTTCTCAGCCCGGTTTGCAGCATTCCCCAGCAAGAACCACCCCTCAGACCAGGAGGGCATCACGGACCTTCTAATGGGGTGTTCCTGGGGACCAGGAACCTGCCTGCTCCCTTTTTTAACAGCAGTGCTCAGAGAGGTCCTGGAGGTTTGGCGTTGGAACCAGAGGGCTGGGAATGAGCTAAAAGTGCTCATTTTGTGACCGACTTTTTCTCCTAGAAAAAAACCCAACACCCTCTACCTGTTTGAAGGGGCATGGGACAGCTGTGACCACATCTCTGCCCTGTGGTGGGACATTGCAGAGGGACGGGAAGTGACTCCACAGCCCTTCTCACACCATTCCAATCACAGGCAACAGAAAGAAAACATGGGGGGAACCCTCTTCTGTAAAATTTGCTTTGTCTGACCAAGGAGAAAACTAGTGCAAGCAGAGCATTGCAGGAGAGCAATCCCAAATGGCAGCATGGGACCTTGCACTCATCATGGGAGTCAGGCTGGGAAGCCCAAACCTTGCACACAAGACCGGCACAAACCCTGGTGGCAATTTTCCTGCTGCTCTGAACAGCACCCTGATCCAATCTCCCCAGGGAGAGCCCATGACAAAACATTGTGGTCAGGATTGGGCTTGTCCAGCGAAGTTACCCCAGATTTCTGCACTTCATCCTGTCAATCCACACAGGGAAATGGAACAGCAAAGATTTATGTTTATCCCCAGCTACAGAAAAAACGTATATCTGCCACTGCCAAATCCCCCCCATTTGTTGCAGGAGTTCAAAGGGCTGGAAGAGCCTGGTTTTGTTTGCATTGTTGGGCATGGCTGCTGGTGGCTCTGAGCTCTTTGAAGGTTGTGGGAGACACTGGAGATGAGCAGCAGACAGAAGCTACGTGCTTTGGATACAATACCTTGGTTTTTCTTTCATCCAGAAAAGAAACTATTAAAGATTTGCTTGAAAGGGGCATTTTCCTCTGACTGCCATTGGTACTTCCAGCTGTAGAAATATCAGCATATTTCCAATGCTTGTTTGTTATGGCAGTTTGCAAGGAGAAGTAACCATTGCCTGATTATTGCCAAGGCAGCAATGAAATTGAATTAACAATATTTGAAAATATAAAAAGAAAACTACAAGCAAATGGTTTGAACTTCTGCAGTATTTGCAGCTGATAATGATAATGTTCAACTGGTGAAACACTATCCTAATGACGCACTCATGGAAAATTAGAAGGAATATTTGCTTCCAGCTAATTGCTGAGCCTGTATGCTGCGTAACACCACAAAGCACATTCTAAATAAATCATCATTTGATCTTGAAGGTTATGCAACAAAACTTTTCAATTGCCTTTTTTCATCATCAAAAGAATTTGGGGATTACAGGGGAGAATGAATTTTTTTGTCTCTGAGAACATGGAAAAGCAGAGGCGTGCCCTGACAAGCCAGTTATCTGTATGCTTTGCCATCTGTGATCATCTGGGGATGTTTCCCTGCTCAGACATTTCCTTGTGTGTGAGTGAGGGCTCAGGGCAGGGGTGGTGAACTGGGCAGAGAAGCTGCCAGTGCTGGAATCCCACCAGTGCTGCTGCCCAGCCCGCACTGCACAGCAGCCCCTGCGTTGGACATGCTCCAGAGGCTGGGCAGTGGGAAGCAAAGCAGCCTTTGGCATCGCCCTTAGCCCAGACCCATTCACCCCCTGGAGCTCAGCATTGCTCCGAAGCCAACGAGGAGGGTGCAGCTGCCTGTGCCTCTGCCCCAGGGAGGCTCATGTGGGTGAGGGGCAGCATCCCCTCCTGACAGTGCCCACTGCACCCATCCCACTGCTCCTGAACGCTGCATGTGCAACCTCGAATGGATCACTCCCATGCTACAGACATCAGAATCCACTGATTTATCTTTTTCAGCACAATTTATCATTTCAGCATAAATGCTCTCTCACCTGGTGTTGCAGCTCTGTTTGTGCCATCCCAGGCAGGTGTCACAGAGCAAAGGCTCCCCTCTCCTGGGGCCAGCACCTGCCCCCTCCCCTGCCAAGCTGAGCTTCTTGGTTTTACATGACAGCTTCTTCCACAGTGCACCATATATTGTTTTTACAGGTTAAAACAGGATGGTTAAAAATATCACAGTTCGATTTTCCTTATGTGAAAGACTGTGACATCTGAGGGAAAAATCAGAAAAAAACAAATGAACTTGTCTCTAACTAAAACTGGACAGCAGCAGGGCACACCGCTCTGCCGGGGGACCTCCTTAACAGCACCACACAGCCTCAAAGACTCCAGCTCCTGTAAGCAAAATGAACGGGTCACCTGTGCTCCCCACACCTGGAATTTGGAAAAATTAGCATGCATTTTACTGTGCTTTGCAGTCTGAGCCCAGATGGTGTGTAGGAAGAACCTTGAGAGCTCGGTGCATGCTCACGTGGTGGGCAGCGTGCCGGTGGGCAACCCTGGTGGGGTTCTGGGACCCCAGGACATCACAGCTGAAAGCTGCAGAGGGTGCCTGCAGCATGGGGCCCATGGGACAAATGCCATCCCTGGGTGTGTGTGGCCACAAGCATCCCCTCCCTCAGCCCAGCCCTGCTGTGGCCATGGCACTGATTTAGCTCTGGCTGGGTCTGCGCCTGCTCTTCCAGTACCAGAAGGCCGCTATTCTACAACCGACTATAAAGGGCTCGAGCGCTCGGACAGTATCAATTATGGTTTTCAGACAATGGAGCCGCAAAAAGCAAAGTTATTTTGAGAAGGATAAATGTAGCCCAGGCCATTATATTTAATTCATGTCTGCCCACGGCCTTCCTGCACTGCTGAGCGCGGTGGGACTTCAAACTCCACGTCTTGTCCTAGATGTGAGTTTAGGGGCAGGAGGACTTTGCTTTCTAGTGGTGCTGCTCCTCCAGGAGGAATTCTGACCGCAGGAGGTATCCCCAGAACATGCTCTGACACCCTCCAATGCTGCTCTGGGTACTCACGTGCACCCTACCAGGTGCTGTTACAGGTATATCCCCAGCATCCTGCACCACATCCTTCCCAGCCTGCATATGAAGCTCTGGGTTCCTGCCGAACTGCCCATCCCACCAGAGCAGGGTGGGCATCGCTTCCCTCTGAGTGACATGGAAATGAAATAGGGAAAAGGACCCACAGCAGCCCAGGACACCTGGCTCCCAGGTCAGCCTCCTGTCCCCTCTAGTCTGGGGCATTTGGGACTGACAGCTGAAAAGACAGCCGGGAAACCTTGAAATACCTCCAGGCCCCATGCTGGACAGTGTTGGACAGCCTCTGCTTCTTTTTACTGTCTAGAATCAGGACAATGTGGTCCCTTCACAGGGAGGCTTAGCTGAGCACAAGCCACAGAAATCAATGTGCAGGAGAAGCTGCAGAACTGAAAACACCAGTAACTTCATACTGGAGAGTGCAGAGTCATTTTCCAGGATCTGTATGTGACACTACCGGCCCCCACTAGCCTGCCTGATGCTCCTGCTCAAATCCAGCTGACACATTTATTCATTAAGAACCTGGTACTCTGTTTTTATGACAAATGTATGACTGCCTTGGCACTCCCTACTTAGCTCAGCATTATTTAAAAGCTTCCCGTATTTGATTATTTGATAATCCGTCCTATTACACACAGCTCTTAAGGGAAGGAGAAGATGAAACACTGTGATTTTATATCCTCCTTGTTCTTTGCTGGTAAAACTTCACCAGAGCAATGACTGGTGAAAAAATTGAGTGGCATCTGCTGAAAAATTCTTGAGGTTTACAAGTAAGTGACTCATGATAGGATATTTAATTACATTTGCTTTAATAATGCTGACTTCTTGTATTTCCTATTTTTGCAGCATCTGCTGCTTTGAAAACGTGAAACACTGGTGTGTCAGCACAGGCATGATGTGCTGGCCTCCAGTTTCTCTTCCACCATATGGAATTTTCTTCTAGATCTGCTCCTGCATCTTTTCCAGGCCAAACATTTTTGACCTGTAAAATTTACCATCCAGTTGCTCATCCTTTTGCCCAACTTGGGTGTCAAGCTGCTAGCTTGGAGTGCCTTTGAACATTGGCACAGAACTATCATCCTCCTTGCCTTCTGCAGAGACATTACAGTTAATTCCCATTATTTCACTGGAATACACCCCAGCCCTGCTGCACTCCAGGCACTGCAGTTTCCCTTCTGTGGAGTGCAGTGGTTTACAATGCCAGGACATCTTTTCTAATCTTTTCTGTAGCAGTGAGAGTTTCCCAAACCGCTGAGCTGAGATCCTGCACAATTGCAAAAATTCATTTGTTCCCAGGAGAGCGTGTGAACATTGCTGATTCTCCTCAACTGCACCGTCCTTGTCCATAACCTGAAGGCTGTTTCAGTCCCTGGGGATGATTCCCCACAGCTGATGCACAACGCTCTGCCCAGCACAGCCTCTGCTCCAGCTCCAGTGGGCTGATGGAGTAGAGTCCAAGGATGGTTTCAAGGCTGTAGCTGTGGCTCTGGAAGTGCAGCCTGCAGGGATATGCAGTCAGGCAGAGCAAAGCCTGGCATTTCAGCCATGTGGGCCATCTGCTGCTCTGCACTGGCAGTTCTCCTGTCCTGTGCCTATGGAACAGCTGCTGCAGTGGGTGCCCCATGAGCAGCAAGTGGAAGGAAATCCCACCCTAGTCTCCCCTCCGTGTGGGTGCTTGGCTTCAGCAAGGTGAGGAACTGTGACACCTCCTAGATCACCTTCCTACTCTCCATTGCTCTTCCCTGTACCCTCAGGTTATGCCTTTCTGCACCTGCACTACCAAGAATCTATCAATGATGAATTTTGTTCCCATTTTACTACTCTGGTCCGTATCAGACACATTTTCTGCAGTTCTTCACATCAGCTCTATATTTGCCTCTCCTGAACAGCTCAGCATCACTGGCAGGTTCTGCCATGTCACCATTATCCCCCATTTTCCAGATAATGTTTTTTTTATCCCCCATTTTCCAGATAATGGTTTTCGACCACAGGACCATAGGGCCTGTCAGCTCAGCTGAGCATCCTTTACCTGGACAGCTCTCTAAGCCCCCAGTCCATGGCTGAGGGGCTCAGTCTCACATGCCCATGCATTTTTTTCCCTATTGCTGCTGGTGTTTTTAAGCACTCTCTATAAAACTTCCCTCTCCTTTGAGCTTTGGCAGATTATGCTGGAAGGGCACGTCTTGCTGTGTTCCCAAGGTAGCCAGAGAAGTCCTCCAGCATAGAAAAGAAATAAGTTTGAAAGGAAGAAGCATGCAGGGAAAAAAACATACACCTTTTCTTTCTGACACACTGCCCAGGCCCCCATGTGGCACAGGGCATCCATAAGCAATTTATTCCCTAAACTGATACTGTCCTTAGGACCTGAAAGTATCTGTTTATCTTGACCAGCTCCAAGGAGGGGATGTGTTGTGACAAAGGCCCCAAACCTTTCAACAGCCGCAAAATGCACTAAGAGCAAGACATCTGTAGGTGATTAATGGAGACACTCCATGCAGTGCCTTCTGTGGACAGGTCTCTGCCTGCAGCCCATGGCTTGCACAGCTTTAGGATTGTCACCAGCAGGGTCATAAATTGCTGCTAAACGATGGCTGAGTAGGAGCAGGAGGAGAAGCTGGCACTGGGGCTCTGCTGGTGAAGGCTGGCACTGAGGACAAGCGCCTTGCCAGGGCTGCAGGATGCCAAATTCATCAGGAATGAGCCAGGAGAAAGATCTTGAAGGTGCCCATCTGTTCAGAAGGTAATTGGAGCCCCGGGGTGTGATTTCCTACCTGCCACAACGGCAACATCTGCCCCAGGAAAACAACATCTCACTCTCAGGAACACCCCAGGACAGACACATCTGGCTCTCAGGCATGCCCTGCAAACTGCTGAGCATCCCCTCACTGGTGGGCAATGCCAAAGCCTCCAGCAGGGCCAGACCTGCAGCTCATTCTGGCAGCTCCAGACTCGGCTTTGTTTCAGCTTTTTCTTCAGATAGGCAAATTGTCTAAATTAACACTGAGGCTTTAGGTACAATACAGCTCATGACTATGAAATACCACAGGAAGGTAATTTGCTCCAAGTGCTCCCCCTGGTTAGCAGCTGATTAGTGAATAAATAATTTCCAGAGGAGAACTGCACAAAGTGAACCCTGATAGCACTGAAAGGCTAACAGGACTGGGCAGCAATCTCTTTACAATTAGTAATTAAAGCCACAGAGGCTCATGATGGTCAGAAACAGAGCTACTGAAAACCTGCCTGAAATATTTACAGGTGCTGGGGAACATGTTCCTCCACGGTTGTGCAAAGCTTTTGAGGAAAAGCTCAAAAAACAACGCAGTAGCCTAATAAAAATCTGCATTAAAAGGGAAAGCCAGCAGTTGCCCACCTGTGTCCCAGGCTTACTGCTCTTTTTTTTTGTTTTGGCCTCTTTCTGTGTCCATCGGGGCAGATTTCACGCTGCCCATGGCTCTGCTGAGGGAGAGGGGTGGTTCTGGCACCCGCCTGCTCTGCTGCTGCTGCCAGGCATTTCTCAGCAAAGGCAAAATAATAGGTTGGCTTTTCATTTTTTTGCTTTGTTTTGTTTTGCAGAGTCAGGAACTCCATCTTAGCGCTGAAGCCCGTTGTTAAGGTTTGTGTTATTCTTGGCACACTGACCAAAGTGCGCTGGGTATGAATAGCAGAGAGCTGAAAAGTAAATATTGTATCCTCTGGGATCTGCAGAGAGGGAGGGTGGTGATATTGCTTAATGGAGCACCCCAGAGCCTGTTTGGGTTAGGCTCATAGTAATTGCTCCCTAGGTGAGTTTATACCAACAATTGATCGTTTCAAATGGGGAAGAAGTACAAATGAGTAAGAGAATAAACACTGATGGTGTTATGAAATGCAGGAGAGGAGAGCAAAAATCACAGGCAGCTCCAGCACAGTGGACAGAAAATCAGGGGTACTGTTTGTTCTACACGCAATTTCTCACAAATGCTGCATGATACAAGACATTGAATTTTCTCCTAAAGCTCAAGCTACAGAGCTGCTTTCCACACCCTGACCTTCTACAAAGAGTTCAAGGAGACCCCTTTGCTCTCCCATCTCCTTCTCTGCCTTGGAAAAACATGGGGCTCTTGACATGAATAGCACTTTGCTGTGAGCCAGCGGGTGAGAGGACAAGGAGCAAGAAGCCAAAAGGCATGATGGAGGAGCTCTGGGCTGAGCCACCTTAGTGTGAAGCCTGCTGTGCCCCTCCACAGGCCCTGGCTTGGACCATGGCAGCTCTCCCACGGGTGTAATGCCCATGGCCTGTGGGGCATGGTCCCACCCCTTGCCAGCAGCCTGTGTTGGTGGGACTGTGTCCTGCTCCCCACAGCTGTGTCCCCCCAGCACGGTGTGTCACAGCAGTGTGTCCCCACCTGCCACCCACCCAGGGCTGCCTTCAGCCTGCCACATCTCCAGAGGGGCTCCAACCAACCCATAACCAGGCCCTGGAGTCTGCAGATGCCCTTTCTTAGGCAGGGGACAACCACTGGCCCAAGGACGTGGTGCCAGCCCCCTGGGAACCAGGAGCTGCCTGTCAGTCCCAGTGCTGCTGCCGCAGGGTCACCCAGTGCCCACAGCCAAACCGGTGCTGCTTAAGGCTTCTGGGCATCCCTCACTGTGCCTGTGCGGGCAGCTGCTGGTGCTGGCTGTCATGGCCCCAGGCCATCGTCACAGGGCCCAGGAGGGGATGCTCAGGTCTGACCTTTTGTGCCTGGAGCAGCATCTGCCTGAGGACAGCAGGAGGGTGCTGGAGGGCAAGGAAGGATGGGGATGGAAAGTCCCTGTTTTTCCCAGAATTACCACTGAAGGAAAGGCACGGCCCAGCAGTCAGCAGCTGGCTGGGCACTCAGTGCTGGAACTGCCTGTGGGGGTGAAGGCTCCTGAGCAGAAGGTGCCCTCAGGGATGCTGCTGCCACTTGGGCCAAGCACAGCAGTCTCTGCTTCTGCCCCAAAGCGGCCCCTGTGGCAGCACCCTCCAAAAAGGCTGAGCTGGCAGCCCCAGGCTGCCACGGTGGTTTCTGCAGCTGAGCTCATTAGTGCCTGCAATCAGCAGGGCATGAAGGGGAGATAATTACACAGGCAGCACGGCTCTGGCTACGTGCAGGGTCTATATATAGCACCGTGCGGGTCTGCGCTGCCTGCGGTGCTTAGTCATGGCCCCGGGGACCGTGTGGGTCCGGATGGGGCAGACACTGCTGTGTGGGAGCTGTGCCACTGGGCTGTCTGTGGTGCCTGGGGAAAACCATCCAAGCTGAATTAAATGTTTCACTTAGCTACGTTTTCCCTAGCTGAAAAGATGCAGTGAGTTTCCCAGCGGACTGCCATTTTCAACAAAATGAAAAAAAACAGTATTATATATTGAGGTATTTTTTTTGAAAAGTACCTCAGAAAAGTTTTCAGCCTGGGGCTAGAGTGGCCACATGTAGGTGTACTCCCTTCACAGCCCCTGGAACCCCACAGAGAGGGAAAAGTGCTCCCAGCCCTGTGGCAAGCATCCCCTGTCTTCAGCTGGAGGATGCCCAACACCTGGTCCAGCTCCAGGGGTGGCTGTGGGGCAGGGGGGCACCTGGCCCCATGCAGCCCTGGCTTCCACGGTGTCACCATGTGGCACCCACTGTGGTGCTTTTGGGCCAGCCCCAACATCCACAGCCACCCCAGAGCTGCTCAGCCACTGGTAAAACCCTGTTTGCCCATCACCCCACCACTCCCCAGTGCTGGTGACACAAGCCACCTGGCCTGTATTTCCAGCATGGCCATTTCCAAACTGCTGGCAAGGTCCTGCCCTGGCATGTGAGGCCCTGTGTGTCACTGGTGCCACCCGTGTGTCCTGACCAGCAAAGCGCAAGGCTGAGTCCTCACAGCAGCATCCCAGGCATGGCAGGGACTGTGCACGTGGGGCACTCCAGGAGCTGCTCAGGGCAATTGCAGGGACCCCAGCACATGTCAGGATGGTGACAAAGCGCCAGTGCCAGCTATGGGACTGTGAAACTGCCCACCAAGCACAGGGCAGTAGTGTGGCATTACCAGGACAGAGGGGAGGTGGGTGGCTCCTGGCCATGCAACATGGAAATGTCCCTACCCAGCTCATTCATAAATGAGAGTGGGCACCAAGTGAGCAGAGCCCCCTTCCCAGGAGAGCACATGCTCTCTGGGTACAGCAGCAGCTCTGGCCACCTGAGGCACTTGCAAACCTCCCTTGTCCTTCAGGGTGCATCATCCCAGTGCACCGCCCACCCCAAATCCTGCCCACCAGCACCCTGGGGGGCTTCCTTGCCTTGCACAGCAAGGCTGGATCACCTTGTTTTTTGGTGAAAATGTGACTCCACAGCAGGGCACTGCTTCTTTCCCTCACCTTTAATTTCCTCTTTGCTGTTCCTTCCCCAGGGATGTGAAAATACTCAAAGCGGAGCTTTTGTGCTATTTGGAAATGGATTGGTTCAGCACATCAGACAGGGCAGGGTTGGGCTGCAGCCCTACCACAGCCTGATGTGTGCACATCAGTTCGAGGGAGGAGAGCCTCTCCCTCAGTAATGGTAAGTTCATTCGTGGGCACAGGGGAAGGAGCCCAGGACACTCTTGCCAGACACGGTGCACACCATTATTAGGTTAAGCCATAACTAGGTCCCCATCCCTCTCTCTTGCACACGCTCACCACACAGATGCACACACTGACACACACAGGCCATGCTGGCTGGGTGTAAAAGCCAGGCTGGAGGTGGTTTAATGTGCTGTGCACCTCCCTGACAGAGACCTGTGCAGGAGCTCACACGTGCTAGGGGGGCTCACCGAGGCAGCATTTACTTAGGAAACAGCATGCTCATGCCTGCAGCTCACTCACCCACAGCACAGTCAATTCCCAGCTCCTTCCAAACCAACCCCAGCTAAGGTGGTGATGATCTTTAAAAATCCAGCTTGTATGCCGGCCAGTTTATTTGCATCACTTTCGTGGAACAGATGTGGGATAAGCTATGTGGGGCAGAACATTCAACTGTCCAGCAGAGACATCAGCTACTTTTTAATCAAGATAAAAGCAGGAAACCTCCTATTGCACAGGACTTCAGTTGTGCCACAAAAAACAGCCGAGCAGGTCTGACATCTGCAGCTTTATTCCTGTACAAAAGGTTAAAGGCAAAGTTAGAAAAATGAATCTATTGGTACACGCTCACTGAATGCTTCTAGGACAAGGCAGTAAAGCTTTTATTGCTAAGAAGAACCAATGGAAGGCTTTAAAGCTCATCTAGCATTCCATTTTTGTTTGTAAGTAACCCAATTTAAAGCAGCTTTTCAGTCTTTAAAGCCTTCTTGCCTTTCTGGAATGCTTCAAAAGGAAGATGACCTGAGGATGGTGTCTGCTCTCCGGATGGACCAGACCAGTGCTCTGCATGAAGTGCAGAAATGGGCCACTGAGGAATGACAAACAAAATCCAAATGCCTGCTGTGAGCTCCTGCTCACTGTCAGACAAGGCAAGGCTGCACAGCACCCAGGGAGCTGCACCCTGCCCTGGGCAAAGGCAACAGGCTCTGATGGTCCCTTGGCTGTCTCCATGTCCCAGCAGCTGTGGCACAGACTGGCACCACAGACTTGCCCCAAGTAGGGCCAGGAGCTAATCTGGACAGAGTGACTGTGGATATCCTGCTCCAACAACTGAACTGCCCTTCCTCCTGAAGGGATGAGGTTACAGACTGTGGGATCCTGAACGCTCTTGGGATCCCTAGAGATTCCCCTGGGATGCAACGGATCAGACCTGGCCACCCTTCCCGAGGGACTGCTGGTGCAGACTCTGAGGCTTTGCAGGTCTTGCTGCAGTCGGAGGTGCTCCCAGGGGTGGTGGGTGCTCTAGTCTTCAGGGATTGGGGTGTTGCAGTTCCCATGGTAAATTTTGACCTCACCCTCACACTGGAAGTACTGGTCAAACACGTCACTGTATCCATGGTCCCTCCACCATGTGCAAAGCTGCCGGTTCCATGTGCAGTCAAGCACATGGAAAAGCTCTGGGTGCTCCATCCCCACCATAGTGAAGAAATCCTGGTCCCCAAGGTGACCCTTGAAGTGGTACTTCTCTGTCAGCTTCTGCACCATGGTGGGCTCCAGCAGCTGGTTGTAGAGCTTGGACTGCCTCATGGCCTCCAGGTTCAGGAGCAGGACACCACTGTTGAAGCCTGGCAGCCCATCAGGAGGGGGCTCCCCCACTTTGGTTTGAGGGTTCTCGCGGCGATACTGCCAGAAGGTGTGCCTGGAAAGAGAGGAAAAACAGGAACAGGGGAGTCAGGGAGTGCAGCCTGAAGAGCAGCCACCTCAAGTCCAGGCAGGTCTGGATCACAGCACAGGATCTACCACCCACCCAAGGGATCTTGCAGTGCTTGTCTTCTGTCTGGAGGCACCCAGCCTCTTGGAGCTTTGTGGGCTGCCTTTCTCTCTGTCCCTCTGCACAGGATATTGCCCAGACCTCAAACCACTCTGTTTACCACATCCTAAAGCCCGTTTTGTTTCTATCAGCATCATTCTGGTGCACCAGCTGGACACAGGATCGTGTGACTGCTCACACGGCTGTGTGGGGAGACAAAACCACATCCCCAGTGCCTGGGGTGAACCACCAGGAGTGTCCCCATGGCTGGTACACACCAGAACTGCAAGTCCTGCAGTTAATGGGATCTGAAGATCCCATTAACAGAGTTGACAGCATTATTATTATTTGATTATGGGGAAACTCTGGATCAAAGATGGGCCTCAGTCTGAGGCTGTGAAATTAGAAGACTTGAAATATATCTGAGTGTCAGAAATACTTCTTCAAAATAAAAATAAAAAGAGAAATACAATGGCAACATCTCATTAGCTAAACAAGCAGTGCCTTCAGCACTTGCAGCCCTGGGAAGGCTCAGCTGTAGCAGCTCTGGCAGATGCAATCTTCACCAGCTAATTTCCAGCTGCCACGGAGAAGAGAGTGGTGCAAGTCTAGTAATAAATAAAACTAACTCCAGAGGTGGATTCAAATGGGAAAAATTTTGATTACCTGAGCAAGCAGCCCAAAAATGTCTTTGGCTCCTTCCTCAGCCCTGGGGCAGTGAACACCCCTCACCATATTTACACTGGTTGATCCCACTTGCAGGAATTGAATTCACCCCATGCTATTACCCAAGTACCTGGGGTTGAATCTGTCCCCAAAAATCACTCCCACTTAGTCTGAAAATCTTCTTCCCCTCAAGCAGCATCCTCTGCTGCAAAGCTGAGCACCTGAGAGCTGTTCAAGCCTGTGATTTGGAGGAAGGCAGGAGGAACATTGACCCCTACCACCATCTGACAATTCAGGGCTGCCAGCACTGCCATCTCCTTCCAGCCCTCACACTTAAGGGAAATTTACAGCAGAGTTTTTTTACACCTTGCTGTGAAGATGTCAGGGAGAAACACTGTTAGAAAGAAGAAGCCAAGCCTGCCACTGGTTCCTCTTTGAATCTGTCAGACACTGACCAAAGTTGCCATGCACCTCCAGGCAACGAGAATTTGTTGGTAGATGGCGTAGATTTAGAACCCAAAGGTTTAAAGTTGTCTCATTAATGACGTAAACCGTGAACATATTTTTTATTTCCTGATCTGGAGAACCACAACCACAATCATGCAGCATCACTTCCTTACAACTTCCATTTACATGCTTTAAATTCAAAGCACTGATATCTCCTGTTTCATTAAGGGTCTTTACACCACTCCCTTTCACCTGATTCAAAATGGAAAGGGTTTTTCCAAGTGACAGTTTTCCACAGAAGAAGGGCTCAGTTTCTGGGCAGTCATATCCATGCTTCCCAAGAAAGGGGACTGGAGGATGAGCTGCCCCACAGGATCCCACAGGCAGCAATGTGTGTTGGATCTAAAGGGCATGGAAGGGAAAAAAGAGCTCTGCCTCTGCAAAGAGCAGTTGTGTCTTGGGGAGGGGCAAAAACAACTCATGGATGCTCCTGAGCATCCATGAGTTGCAAGGCAAAGCACTCTCCACACAGCATTAGAGGGCAGCTCAGCCTGCAGAACAAGCCCCAGCCGTGCACCAATCAGCTCCTGAGGTGCTCAGGTCCAGGGGTCTGAACACGACTGGCTCAAGCTCACCTCTGCATGCTGTGCTCTCTCTGCTTGTCCCTAGCAGTGCCCAGAAAGCCATTCCCATACCCAAAAATTTAAGTTGGAAGCAGACAGGAGGGAGAGAGTGAGCAGTGCTGCAGATTAGGATACCTTTTCAGCTCCACAGCAGCGAAGCTGACTCTTTCAACGTTCTTACCTCCAAACACACACTGCCCAAGCTAAGAGACGAGATTACAGCCACTGCAAGCACCTAGGATAAGGAAAACGTGAGCACCCAAGCCCTCAGCATCGCTGGGCCATGGCAGAGCAAAAGATCTGTATCAAATGACTCAATTTTCCAGCAATGCCTTTCCCCAGCAGATTACTCGTGGAGGGCTGATAACGACAAAGGAGCAATGTGCCCTTTTCTGCAGGAAGAGGAGACAGACTGACAAGCAGCAATTGTTCCACCCTTCCTCCCAGTGCTGGCGTGACAGGGCTGTCCTCCCCCGCCCGTGCCTGGGGACCGCAGGGGAGTGGGGCTGGAAGGGAGGATAGGGCCATCCCCAGGGAGCAATGCTGAGGTGAGATCCAGGATGTGATGAGCTGTGGGTGGCTCTGCTGTGCTGCTGGTTCAGGAACTTGCTCACAGCCCTGCACAACAGCCCTGCCAGTGCTGGGCTCAGGCCAACCAAGGGAAAGGTGTTTGGCAGGGCTGCTGGCAGCAGCTGTTTAGCCTGGATTTTTCTTGGCTTTTGTCCTTCTAACGGAGGGGTTTGGTGCTGTCCTGCAGGTGCCAGGACAGAGAGGAGTGTGGCTGAAAGGCACCCAGTCGGAAGTTGAAGGAGTGGTGCCTACGAGAGCATTGTTCTTTTTGGAGGTGATGGATCTGGGGAAGCACAACCAGCCAAACACTTAATCCAGCCTGCACTCCACACCACTCCGTCCTGCTTGGCATCACCCCTTGGCACCCACCTCAAATTTTGGTAAAACATGGGGGAGAAAACCCAAGGGGCTGGATGAGTGTGCTGTCAGGATGTGCCCCTGAGACAATCACCAAGGAACTGAACCCCAGCTGCAATGGAAACATCTCCCAGGGCCAAGCCCCTGGGGTGGCTGGGATCTCCCCTGGAACAGGCGGTTCAGGCAGGGCAGTGTGCCACCAGCCTTGGCTCCAGGGTGCCCTCCTCTCTGTGCCCCCGGCAGTGAAAGCCTGGGCAGGAAGGCAGCCCGGAGAGGCCGGTCTCCACCAGGGTGCAGCGGGGCAGGAAGCTGCCAGCCAGGAGAAGGGGAGGGGAAAGGAAGAGGAGGCATTTTTGGCTTTTGTTAACCACCCTGGCCCCTCTAGATGGGAGGGGAAAGAGGTGACCTGTGGCCCCAGACCCCGTGGCATGATGCAGGGGAGCCGTGCGGGGCTGCTGCCACGAGCACCCGCCTGCAGCCCCAACAGGCTTTGCTTTGAGGAGCTGTTTATAAACAGAGCCGGCGTGTGCTAGGAAACATCTGGAGAAGAGCATTTCCAAGCATTCAAAGGCCGGGCCCAGGCAGCCCAGATAAAAAACCCTGCTTCCACCGGGACTTCCCTTGCTGGCCCAGCACAGGGCGCTGCGGCCGCACCTCCCCTGCCTCGCAGCCCGGCGGTCATGAGCCCCAGCTCACAGAGCTGCCATCACACACTTACAAATGCCTCGATGGGATCAGCTGCCAGGGCAGAGGGGACTGCTCCACCCACCAGCTGTATTCTGCAGGTCCTTCTCTTGCTTTCATGCACAGCAAGGGACAAACAGTGGGTGGGGGGAAGACTTTGTCCAAATCCCTTATTTTCTACTCGTTCACTTCAGCTCTGGGCTATGGGACAACTTCCTGGGATGAGCTGGAAACAGCTGGTAAAGCAGCTGGGTGCCTTAGCAGGCAGAAAAAGCAGAAAGGGCAGGATACTGCCAGCTGGGTTACCAGCAGCAAGCTGAACGCACTGGCCCCACAGACAGCACTGCTGGTCTTGCTGCTGAGGATGCAGAACCCTCACCATGAGGCTGCACCTCCCAAAACGCGAACAGCCTGTGTGATCCCCTCAGGCAGCTGGGGAATTGAGGAGCCAGGTCAAAAAGACATGAAATGAAATGAGATGCTGGGCTAGACCCAGGGTGGCTGTGGCTAGAAGATGCTCTTGGAAGGCTGTGGGGTCTCTGAATGCCACTGTGCACCATGTACGTGCACTGCCTGAGCCTATGCAGTGTGATACCAGGGAGGAAGGCTGCACAGCTTCTCCTCCATCAAAGGGGGAAGCAAAGGCAACAGACATGGGATAAACCACAAAAATAAGGAATCTGAAAGATTTTGGATGTAATAAATGTCCCAGAATCAGTAAACTTCTTGCTGGAGCTCACTAGTTTGCTTCTACCTCTTGCCAAGCACTGCAGAGTTTGGGTCAGCTGCCCAGGAGGGCAGGATAGGCAGCAGCAACAGGCCAGCACCTTGAGGACACACTTTGTCACCAAGCCTCTCTCACAGGGGTCAGGGGCTGGGGGACCCTGAGCCCCATCCAGCTGGGCATGGGGCTCCTGGCACAGAAAGGAAGCACGGGCTGTCAGCTGTCCCTCTCTGAGCCACACCGGCAGCAGCCCTGCCAGCCCAAACACCAACTAAAACAACAAGTGCACGCTCTTGCTCCCTCCAAATACACTGCTCAGTTCCCGAGCCAGAACGCAGATGGCTGCTGGCGTTACCCAGCTGCAGCTGCCGGCAAACACGGCAGATCCTGTGCAATGAGCACTGTGCTCTGGGCTCCCTGCGCTGCCAGGGCTCCCCCCAGGCGGGCAGGAGGACACGGCACCTGGCTGTGGTCCCACCAAGCCATCCCCGGCCAAGCTGCCCACATGTTAGTGCCTGGTAGCTGTGGGGCCCTGGAGAGCTGGCCAAAGAGGCAGATGGGATGGGATGCCATGGGATGGGAGCCCCAATGGCAAGTATGCAGTGTCCTGATGGGGACAGGGGGATGTGTTTGAAATGGAGTGGGAGAGAGAGCAAACAGAGACTGATAGCAGCTTCAGTCCTGCCTGGAGGAGATGCTGCAGGCAGTGGGGAGGGAAGAGTGATGGGAATGGCAGCATAGTCTGTTCAGAGGCTGATGGTGGCCTTCCCCCTTAGCCCTTAGAAAGAAGTAAGAGCACAGCCAAGAAACCTCCCCGTACTCTTCTCCTCTTGGCTAATCCTCACTGTGGCAGGCAGCTGCCAGCCCCTTACCATCACTGTTTTCAACCAGGATTAACTCTGAGGAAAGGCCATCTCCCCTTCCTCCAGCTCTCCCACCTCCAAAAGCCATAGCTGCAATGAAGGTGGGCCCTTCCAAGTTTGTGCTGCAGTTGGAGGGAGGCAGCTGTCCTGGGGCTGCACTCAGAACAAACTCATCCAAACCCAGCTCCCTCCACCCGCCCCAGAGCTGCCAGACCTTGGCCAGGCGAGCTCAGCGGCTTTGCAACAAAGCGGCCCTTGTTGCTAATTGCTTATTTTCCATGTGCAACGCTAAACCCCTTGAGGAGCTGGGGCAGCAGGTTCAGTACCAGCCTGGTCCAGAGCACCTCAGCTGAAGCTGAGCAGTTTGTGTAATCCAGGAAATCCCAACTCCATGCTTCCTGGCAGCACCACGTACTCAGTGATGTGCAATGGCACCACCAACACAGCATTACCCCTTGCTCTGCAGGGAAAACTGTCACTCTGGGGCAAAGCAACTCCCATTCCCAGCCCGGGACAAAGGGCAGGATGTGTTGATGCACACACCAAGACCATCTTATGCTCCTCTGATGGGTTCAGGGTGAGGGTCCAGCTCAGGCAGGACCTTCAGTCCTCACACAGAAAACACTGAGGAACAGACAGACTGAGCTCTTCAACGAGGACATCAGTAATTCCTTAATAAACGTCTCACGTAATGCACAAATTATGTCTGTACAGTGCTGGTCTCTACTACAGCACAGCCTGCATGCCAAACTTTTAAAAGGCCTGTATTTAGAGCAGCAAATTGATTCTCAATGATGACATTTCTGCATGGACTTAGTCCAAAAATGGGAACATTTAAATAGATGATGAGTGACAACTTGTGAACACAGTTGGCGAGTGAAACCTTTCTTTGGGACACAGTTTTTCAAGGGTGGCCCTCCTCACCACCTAACATTTTTATACCCCACACTGGTGCTAAAATCATCCTCTGAATAGAGGTGGGACCATAAATCCCTGTCTAGGTCGCATAATTTTCCTTCCCTCAAGAGATCAAATGCCCGTGGCACTGGCAGTGCTGTGGAGCGATGGCTGCGTGTGTCAGACCATCCTCTGTCACTGCCAGTAAAGGATGGGGGTAACCTGTTCACAGGGGCACTCTAAAAAACTGAGGGCATAATTATTGCCAAAATGGCAGATTTCTATTAGCAACTGTGAATGAACTCTGCTCCTGCAGTGTTCTCCTGCCTGCCTGAGCCTCCTTGCCTGCTGATGGGGCTCTCAGGAACAGGGGAGATGCTCTCCCTTCACAGCAGCTCACCCACTGCTTAATATTACTAATAGCATTTGTGCTAATCAATGCACAGTTGTGGTTGTCAGATCTTGTCCAATTTATTCATTGTTTTTAAATGACATTTCAAGTTTGCTTGGTAATGGAAATAAGTGCAACAGGTCCTACATATTAATGTTATGCACAGATGTAAACAACACAACCCTTTACCTCCTTGGATAATTTTTTTAATCAGAGGTAAGACTGAATTCCTGAAATTAATTCTGCTGCCAGTTCCTTGCAGGTTCTGCTTGCTCTGTAATTTTGGCTGCTTCCTGGCAGCCTTTGCCAAACGATTCCTAGAACTGTTTTCCCCATGTGTCAAACAGCAGCACTTACTACAAATCAAGTCAAAATCTTGAAATGATTTCAAATCCAAAGTGCACTGGTTCTGGGGCTTGCCAGGACTGTGGGAAGGCAGCAATGACATCACCATGGCACAAATGGCAGGGCACAAAATCTCCTGTCTTCACTGACTGAGGGGCTTGGGGAACACAGAGCCCTTTGTGGTAGCCAGCTCCTTGCTCCCCCAGGGCAAAAGCACTTGGAAAAGAGTAAAGTCACCAAATCAGGGCAACCTCCCTGCTTGAGGAGTCCATGAAACGAGACAAACTCAGGCAGGAGGACCTGCCTGCTAGAGATGGTTACCTCCAGTTCTGGAAAGCTCCATCCCAGGCAGCAGCCCACCTGCACTGCTGTATCTTAGAACCACCACCACTGCCTCGACCGGCAGCCAGGGAATCCAGCTGCTCCCTGCTCGCAGCTGTCAGCCGTGCTTTGGGTTTTTTTTAGATCCCAAGAGAAGGTACAGGACGTACTGTCTCAGCCCAGACTCTGACAGCCTGGCCTGGCTATGGATTCCACATTAGCCTGCTCACAGCCCAGGATAACTCCTTTCCTCTTCCAAACATCTGACAAAGTGACTTAGCGCCGCTGCCGCCGAGCTCCCAGCAAACACCCAGCACTTCGAGTGCTGTGCCTCCCTCCGCGTTCGGAGGCTGCACAGTCCTGCTTCCACTCATTAATGGGCTTCTCAGGGTTATTTCACCAGCTCTCAAACAAACAAAACGTGTGACAGAGCACACGGCACACCTTACAGCAACTCCTACACGACCACAGACAGAAACAAAGCTTTTACAAAACGTATGAGCTCTCCCCAGGTTTTAGGCAGAGGCAAAGGCAAATGGCCTTGCAGCCATACAAGAACCCAAGTGTCGGTCCTTTGTAGTCTGTAGCTGTCCTTTTGATGTAGATATCCTTTCCTGTTGGACAAACTTTTCTCACTGCCAGTACTGTGGATTCCCAAGCTGCCTCAAGCTTTAATTAGCTCCTTGTCACGGGGGACAGCAGTGAAGATCTTACCCCACAGCAGGAATGGAGGCAGCAGCCACCGTCCAGCCCCAACTGGAAGAGTGCATTCTTGGACCTGTGAACCTCTGGGACCTCTTCTGAGGTCCACCATCACAGCAGGTACCTTCTCCCCAGACAAAGCAAGGGGCTAAAAGCACCATCTGACAGCACTGTGGGTTAGGTCCTCCCTACTGCCAGCAGACCATTGCTCTCCCAAGAGGAGCGACACAGGGGCAGTGTTGAGGGCTACCAGCACTGCTTAGGAAGTGAAGAGGCTGGGACAGCTGTGGGATAGTAACAGGGAGCATGATGTGGCACAGTGGCCCGAGGTCAGCCCGAGGCTGCCAAGAGCAGCTGTGCAATTGATATCACTGTCCTGCTTCCTCTCACACACCACCAGCCTGACCAGAGGGATCTATAACCAGGAAGCTTGGTAAGAAAAGGGTTTAAGCTCTGCCTTTAGTAACCTGAGAGTTTTCAGGACATTTTGGGGAGTGCCGCAGTATTTCCCCACTCTGCTCCTCTCAGCCATGGGGCTGCTTTGAAATGGGGAGGCTTCACCTGGCCATCACACAGTCCCACTGCAGCCAGAAGCATGGCTAAGCTGCTCCACAGGCCGGGCACACACCCTGCACACACCCTGGACAGTGACCTGCCTGGCCACCTGCTCATTGGCTTGGAGGGTGCAGCTGCAACACTTGCCTGCACATTTCTTAGCAGGACTAAAGAGAGAAGGCCTGGACTCCTCAATTTGCCCAGGATATGGCACGGAAGGCTCAGTGCAACAAAAATATTTATACAGAGCATCATCACTCTCCCCCTGTAGCCTGTAGCACGACACTGCCAGCATGGCTGAGCAGTCGAAATGCTGCAGGGGACAAAAGGACTTTTAATTAAGGTTATGACTCTGCAGAAGCACTTCCTTGCATGGAAAACCTTTTGGACCACGCAAACTTCAGCTGCAGATTCCAGTGTTTCCATCAAAATCATTCTCACTGAAGCCAGAGCTCCCCATCTCTGCAGTGTGAATCCTGTGTAGGCAGACACATGAGCAGGCACACATCAGCCTGGGAAGAGGCTCTGCCTGCAGGCCAGCATCCAAACGTCAGCCTGGCAGGAGGCATCCAGCCCTGCCATGGAAAGCCCACAGGCATCTAGGAGCCTAGTGCTCAGTACCCGTGTCCTCAGCAACCCTACCGTGGGGGCAGACTCCTGTGGGACAAAGCTCTGCCTGCAACCCCACCCACAGAGGCGATGTGGATGTCACACATCAGGTCCAAACTGCAGGAAGGACAACGTGCCTGACCCACGGACAGAGTGCCTCTTTCCCCTGCCACAGCTGGAGAGAAGTAAACCCGACGTTGATGGCCTCAGACCTCAGATCACCTCCTGCACCTGACGTGGGCTCCTGTCACCTCCCCCTCTGCATCCAGGATGCCCTGCCAGACACCACAGGGTGATCCACGTCCAGCTTCAGCAGGAGCTAGTGCTCTCCACAGGCCCCTCCAACCCACTCTGAGCGACCCAAGCAACAAGGCCAAGCCCAGACTGTGCAACAGTTAAATTCCAGTGCTGGCCTTGCAGGAGGACCGGGAGATCCTGTTGCTCAGAGAAATGCATTTGTCCAAGACAAACAGTGGCCGGGCATTGTTTCAGCATGAGTCAGGCGAGTGGAAACACTCCCGTGCCATCCTGTTTTGCTGTCTGGAGGTTTCCCCTACCTTCAGGATGTGCAGACAGGATCCGGGACGTTTCCGATTTGCTGTTCTCTTACTCCTGTTTCCCGTAAGTGTCTGTGCCCGGCACTGCTCAGTGCACCAGTGCAGCAGCCTGAGCCTTCTGCAGCCCCTACATGTGCCTAGAAAGTACAGCCTACAGCCAGGCAGCCAACAGGAACAGTGCTGCTTCCCAGAAACAGGGCACCAGCTACAAAACGCACCCATTTGCCTTCTCTGAGGGGCCAAGCAGGTAACAAGGATCCAACACAGCCAAGTCAATTGATCTCCATCCATCTTCCCCATTGCTACAGAGAGGGGAAAGTTGGCACCAGATCCTTTCCAGCCATCAGCTTCCCCTGCCCCAGGGCTGCGAGTCTACAGCTCTGTGAGTAAGCTCAGGACAGCTCTGCTAACTTGCCCCAAGCCCTCTTAGTACTTTGGGACAAAGCTGGTGCTGCAGAGAGCTGCGTGAAATAGGGAGGAAAACGTGAGTGCCAACAGAGAGACCCCACCATCGCCTCGTAACCCCCTTCCACCCCCACAACCCCTTTCCCAACTGATGCTTCAGGCCTGCGCACGTGGCAAACCACACGGCTGGAGCTGGTACCTCTTATTTCACACCTACAGCACGTTTTGATCTTGCTAAAAGTATAAAAATAGCAATGATTTTTTTTTTTACAAAGACAGTCATGCTTTGTCAGCTCGTGTTTGTGTCTGGAAACCCTTTTAGCGGCGAGGTGCGAGCCCCGTGGGGCGCAGGGCTCGGCGGGAGGGCAGCCTGGCGTTTGCACGGCTCGCCCCGCGACGGGTGGTCTGGCGACAAGGAGGATCAGGAACTTGTTTTCACACGAAGATCAAAACAACACAAGAAGAAAAGTACAACATAGCCCAAAGTGACCCAGAACGTCAAAACTGCAACAACAGAAAGTTCAGCCCAAAAATGCAGCCTGTGAGGGCTGTTATTGCTTGGCTTGTTTGTCCCCACCACAGGCGGCAGGAGGGGGAGAACACAGCTATGGCTCGGGTCAGGTATTCAGCGCTCAGCCCCGTGATCCCATGCCTTGTCCCCTGCCATGCTGAATGGCTCTCCAGCAGAGCACCCCAAAGCTTACCTCGGTCCCCTCCAGGCACGCCTGGCCCCACAAACCACATCCAGCCAGCGGAACACCATCCCCACTCCCTAGTCATGCATGGAAATAATGGAAAACCCTGCAGAGATGAAAACACCGTGATTCTGCCATGGACTAACTGCAGGCAAACAGACGCCTGATTTATCCCTTTCCAGGCTGCAGCGCTAACGAACGGGACCGGCCCTGCCGGGCAGCCCTGACCGAGGCTGACACTGACACAGCCCCGCGGCCACACTTGGCTGCGGCTGCTCCCTCCGTCCCGCTTTAAGCTCTAACAATTGGATGTGATTAACTGGGGCTGGATTTACCATTCTGGGCACCAAAATCCTGCCAGCACACCCAAAGCAGATACAGAAGCCCTCCACGCTCCCACGCTATGGAGACAAGACCTCAGCATCCGTGTTCCTCCAGTCCCAGCTCTGCTTGCCAAGAGTACAAACCAAGAGGGGAGGTGACACTTCTGACATGGACACAGAGATGTCTTTTTCCAGCCCAGGAACAGTGGTGACTTCTGTAGTTTGAGCAAACTCACACTCTCAGCTGACTTAGGCTACCAGGAAGCGACTGGTGGTGATTAATGACCATCATTCCCCTGCTGATGAACTTCTCTCTGTCTCCACCCTCGTCCCATCCGGATGCACATGAACAAGAACGGCTGTTTCAGATCTCTGCAGCTCAGCCTTTGCCTAAGAGTGCTGCTGGTCATGTCTTAGGAGGTTCAGTAAGGAAGTAGGCTTTCAGTAGGGAAGGAAAAGACACAAAGCTCTTCAACTTTTTTCTCTTTCTCCAAGAAATTTTCCATTAGGATTAGCAAATCTAGCCAAGTCACCTCAGATGCTCAAACTCAGCTCATCTGAGAAGCCATTAAGGCATCCTGAGTTGATTATCTGATTTACTTTGGATTAAAACAAAACCTGAGGTTCATCCTTGGAATAATGCAGGCTAAATTAAACCAATTTCTTTAAGCACTAGCCTGAAAATATCTGTGTCCCTGAAACCCACCAGTGGTCTATGACTGGGAAGGACTGAGCCTCCCCTCGGTGAGCGACACCACCGTTAGCTCCCACCAGTCACTGGCTGGTGGACCAAGGCTTTGAAGAGCAAGTGCCCATGGGGTCACCCTCATGCTTGCAAGCCCAGGCCTTCCCTGAAGGAAGCAGAAGGTGCACTCACATTCCAAGGACCCAGAACCTCATTTTTGCCCAAATTCAACCCCTACTCTCTGCAATCTTCACAGCTGGAACCTCCGAGCCCCAACACACCCCCCGATGCTCCAGAATGCAATCACAGCACCTCAGCAGGCACGGCTGGGCAAACAATGCCTCCAGTGGATGTACTACAGTCCAGGTATGGATTTTGGCACCAACAACCAGGAATTTGGCTCTGAAAGCCTTGTGATGGTGTGTGAGAACAAGTAAACAAACAACAGTAACACTGTACACTCTGCTCACACCTGCCTACATGAAGTTCCCCTGAGGGGATTAAAGCAGGAAGACCATTTCCCCCTAGAAGCCCAACCTGAGTTGAAGAGAAGACACACCAGCCACCCACTGCCCACGCCCTGGTCCCCATAGGGAGGGAGCTTTACCTGTACACTGGTTGCATTTCCCTGGCAATTCCAATGACTGCTCCCTCTGGGAAGTTGTCAAACTCATCAAACAGGTCTCGGATGTTAGTCTTGTACTTCAGGTCCAAGTCTACCTGGATGATCTGTGTTATTTCTGAAAGCACAAAGACGGAAAGTCAGGTATATAAGACAAAACTGTAACCAGTGATTACCAGTGGCTACTTGATGAACTGCTCCCTGTAAGAGTTTGGTGCATGGTGAGGATTCAGCTCCATGGGCAAGACTCAGCCAAGTCAGGGCAAAATCAATCCAGCTGCAACCTCTGCATGAAGCTACTGACCTTCAACCATCATGAGAGCCTTTACCGCTGTGTGATTTACTTCAGGAATACTTTCTGGTGACCTGCTCCTATCTACTCCCTCCTTCTTTCCAGAAGACTCTTTTTCCATATGACTGACAAAAACAAGAGGCAGCTTCAACCAAGCCTTCTGCAGGAGCAGCCATACAAAAATCCATGCTCACTTTTGCTACCTGCTACTGGGAAAACCTTCTAACTCCATGAGCGTTTCCCACCTCCTGCCCAGAGAGCAGCCATCTGTGGCCTGACATAGCAGAGCAATTCCCATCACAGACATCAGGCAGCCACATGACACCTCCAGGATCACCTGCACAAGCCCATTAGCTCCCAGCAGGTTGCCACAGCCTTCCCCAAAGGCAGAAATTACAGAGCCTTGCCTGCACAGCACGGCTGGCAGTCTGCAGCAGCCTGGAAGACTTTATTCTTGCTGGTGATCAGAGATAAGGAGGCTTATGCAGACATGGAAGCATCTTCCACTTGCAGTGGGAAATAAAGAACAAGGAGAGACTAGAGAACATCATTACCAAGGCCAGGCCTGAGCTCAACAACAGGGTCAGGCCTCTGCCCAAATTTGTCACTGTCTCCACTGCAGGACATGAGACTGATGGATGGAGGTGCTGCTTGGGAGAGGGTGCAGGAGACGTGCCCTGTCAAGGCTGTTTGTCCCAGGTGGATCTGGGGATGCTGTATGGATTGCAGCAGGCCCAGTGCAACGCAGCAAACACAAACACTGCGACAGGTCAGACCATCAGATGGGTTCCCCCCGCCACAGGCAAAGCTATGAGCATCTTCAGCCCTCCTCAGGGGCTGGGAGTGGAGTGGAGCCATCCCCCATGGCATTATGTAATGCCACCGCTATTTATATGTGTTATAAAAGCCAAGAGCAAATTGGCCAGGTTGCTTAGCACTCAGCACTAATTGGATTGCGTCAACCTGTTTCAGCCCCACTCATCATGCACAGGTGCCCTTACAGCTCCCTGCAGGCTACACCTGCCTGTCACCACCACTTCCACAGCAATTAGCAAACCAGGCCCTCATCCTTCCTCCTGCCCAGTACCTGCAGGCAGGAGGACAAGCCCTGCCTGCCCTCACCTTCTGCTGCCTGCATCTGCCATGCCTACGGGCAGGGTTTCCCATCAGGCTGGTGTCACTGGGGCAGTGCCAACACTCCAGCCTTCCCACCACTACAGTGCCTCGCTCCCTCACACTCAGGACAGGCTGTTGGCTACCACTGGGCTGCTGACAGCAGGAGGCATTGCTCTGTTTTAAGCCCCCAAACTCACCCCTGGGACTGGAGACCCAGAGAACAGCCAGGCACCAGCAGCCATCACCTGGCACGGGAATGCAGCTTCACCATTTCAAACATGCTCTCACTTTGTGTTTCAAGCAGATGCTGGGCTGCACAGCAGCTCTGAATTTTTTGCATATCTTGCACTAATCCAGGGCTCTTGGCAATTGGTCATACCTACCATGCTGTCCTCATTTAAGAACAAAAAGGTCCCATGAGGTTAAGCAAGAAATATACTGCTTACTCTGCAAAGCATCCAAGCAGAAATATAAATCAAGGAGAAATAGTATCTGAGATACAACCCAGGCTGTATCTCAATTTATTTTTTTAACATCCATCATGCCCTATCTGCTAAAGGGAAAGGCCATGCTCCCTTCATCCGGCAGTACGGCAATTCCCAGGTCTACCTAGTATTTACCATCACCATAATCCTCTGTTTGCAAAGATTTAAAACCCAGGCACAGTAATTCACCACAGCTAAAGCAGGTCTTGACCTGAAAGTAATTTCCCCCAGGCTTCTAAACTGCCTTAGAAATGGCCAGTGTAACTCAAGCATGTGAATAAGCAGAGCAGTGGATTTGTGCAACAAGGAACGAGACGTACCCCAAATACACCAAACCTCCCCAGTGGCCCCTACCACAGCAGGGCAAAACCCCAAATTCTTGACGCTACTGCACTTGAGAGTATCCAGACTGGTCACAAAACTCCAGGGGCAAGGAGACCTCAGAGCTACAGCATAAGCTCAGCCCCAAAGAAACGTGGTGGGGAGCTGAGCCCTCCGAGGTACTGCCAAAGCCGGGAACAGGGGGAGGTGTTCCCAGGGGGATCCCAGCACAACTACGCCCAGCGCACAGCAGCCTTCTGACACCTCGTCAGGTTTCAATTAAATCAGCTGTGAGGCACGCCATCCGATTGTTCTCTGAAATTACAGATGAATGCCAACTGCAATTAATCACAGTGGAGAACAAAAGCTGAGCTTGGAGGAAGCTCCAACCCCAGCCCTGCCCGCCCCAGCACCCCAACAGGTGAAAAGCTCTGGAGGGTCCCCATGCAACCCAGAGGGTGCTGCCCATCAGCAGTGTCTGGCCATCCCCAAAAGCCTTGGCTGAGCAGGGAGCAGGGCATGAGTGCAGCTGCAGTGCCAGGCAGCGATGCCAGCGCCACCAGAAGCCCAGAATGGAGACACATGGTTTGTTTACACAAACACGCTGGGCTCTCCATCCTGCCCTTCATTAGAGGCTCCCTGTGTTGGTCTTGCCCCCACACACTGGCCCCATGCTGTGCCAGCAGAGACTCCAGGAAACACTCACTAAGAAATTAGACCCAGAAAGCACTAAGTACTTCTTATTTTCCTTATTTTGCTCTCTTTCTTGTTTTTCTTTTTTTTTTTTTTTTTTCTTTAAAGCATGAACTGCAACACTGCAGATACAACTGAGCATGGGTGACACTAAGCACCACTTTGCCAGATGCAGCTTGCATGTTCAGATTAATGGCCGAGATGATTTCTCTGACTGGGACTGGCAAGGGGCCAGGCACTAATATTTATGATGTATCAAGCACTTTGTCCTGGCTGCCATGTGGGGGTGGAGGAATCGCGTGCTCTCTTAGGCACAAACTGCTCAGAGGGATCCAGCTGGAAATGTGGGGAAATGCTGAGAGTGTTCTGCTCAGCATTGAGTTTTCTGACTTTGCCACACTGTGTATCGCCCTCCATTCTGCTCAGCTCCGGCTCTTCCAGCCACGGCACGGAAAAGGGAGCTGTGCCACTTGAAGCAGAGATGGTCTCCATTAGCAGTGACAGCTTTACAACACAGGTTGGCCCCATTAAAAGCTCGTAAAGTTTTACTGCAGCCTTGTACCAGCAGCCACAGCAGGGCTGTACTCCAGGCTTGGCTCAAATCCTCCCTCCAGCCATGTCCAGAGGAGAAAGGCCAGCTCCAGGGATGTATGATCTCACAGCCTCATCCCAGCAAAGGGCAGTGGCAGAGGTCACCTCCCTGTGCCCTGCTGCCCCGCATTCTCTCGCAGGACCCAGCAGAGCTATGCCAGCACATGGACAGGCACCCCGTGTGTGTGTGTTGAGGGGCCTGTTGAGTTGTCTGGATGCTCTGAGTGATGCCCAGGAGCCCCTCTGGATGGGGACAGCTTCTGCAGCAACTCTGACAGCCCTTGCCAGGAAGCACGGACCCCACAGCACAGCAGGGCCAGAGTGGGCAGGCAGCAAGCCAGGCCACACACCAACACATGATGAGATACTTAGGAGCAAATTTGGT
>JAWWES010000011.1:12306725-12321077 GCA_035583135.1 Lophotriccus pileatus
CAGCAGGGCCAGAGTGGGCAGGCAGCAAGCCAGGCCACACACCAACACATGATGAGATACTTAGGAGCAAATTTGGTCTAGATGAGCAACCTGATCTAGTGGGTGGCATCCCTGTCCATGGCAGGGGGTTGGAAACATGATCTTTAAGGTCCCTTCCAATCCAAACCATTGTATGATTCTATGACTCTATGTAAATGCTCTTCTCAGAAGCATCAGGCAGCACGACTGAAACCTCCTGGAGGTGGTGAAACTCTCCAGCACACTGACAGACTCATGGTGGCACAAACTCAACCCCCTCATAGTACAAAATCCTGCCTACAGCTGGTCTGGCATTGGAGATGCTACAAGCAAAGAGTGGGAGGCAGGAGGGGACAGGTCACTGCCCCACCAGGCTGCACTGTGCCCAAATCCCACACGCACTCCTGAGGCAAACACCTGTCACCAAGGCTGGTGGTCATTTGGCTCTGTTCTGGCCATCCTCTGCACTGGCATCTCCACCTGTCTCAACAAACCTGTTTTTAAGGACCTAAACATTCTGGTGTCCCATGCCAAGGAGGAGAGACTCCTCCAACAGAGAATCATAGACTCAGAAAGACATAAGTTGGAAAAGACCTTTGAGATCATCGAGTCCAACCTGGCACTTGGCAGGTATTAGATGGCAGCACTTTGACCTCCCTGCACCTCGTCTGCATCACAACAGCAACTTTTGGGGCCAAAGGCTGGCACCTTAAGAGGTGAGACTGAGGAGGACACTGCTGGGATTGCCAACTGTGGTACGTGAGCTCCGTGACACAAGTGCATGGCTTCACCTTTTTCCATGGAGCCAGCTGGGCAACACAAGGAAGCAGGATCCCCCTCCATCCTTCAGGAGACAGCAAGGGGGCAGTGGCCGGGCAGTGGCCTGGCGAGGGCAGGGTGATGGGCAGGGAAACAGAGCTGCTGGAGGCAGAGGAGCTCAAAGACCCTCCTGCAGAGTCGCAGCATGGGCGACACATTGCAGCCAAGGGACAGGAGTGTCCCCTGCTGGCTGCAGCTCTGCATGTTGCAGGACTGCAGCAGGGCCTGGGGGAGGGCCAGGGGGTGGCTGTGCATTTTGCCACTTGACTTGGACCATCAAAAGGAAAAGGGCCGGGTGGCCCAGGCTCTTCGAGTTGGGGTCAGAAGGGCTGGAGGGCTCAGGTCTGCTGGTCTGCAAACGCTGGGCACACCTGGACAGCTTCCCCTCCTCCTCTCTGCATCGCTTTGAGCTTGACTCTGACTACCAATGCTTTTCTTTAAATCAGAAGGTTTTTTGGCCATCATGACAAGGCAAGATCCCAAGGATGGAAGGAGCTGTGAAGGACCAGCAGTGCCTTTCAGACAACTGCCCTGGTCAATAAACCTCCTGGAGCAGGGCAGCAGCAGCCCCCACTCCAGTGGGCAGTGTTCCTGCCAGCAGCAGCACACAGACCCACAAAGCTGCCCGTGCTGGCTGTGAAACCAGGATCCTCCGCCCTCGCCGGCCCAGGGAGATGTGTGGCCAAGACAAACTCCACTCCCATGGCCAGCACCAAGGCCAGGCATGAGCACAGAGCAGGTCACAGGTTCTGGAGGGGCCCTGTGCAACCCAGAGGGTGCTGCCCAGCAGGAACCTGCTGCCCCTGAATGCCTCAGCTGCAGCAGGGAGCAGGGCACAAGCAACAGCTGCAGTGCCAGGCAGCGATGCCATTGCCTCAACAATCCCAGTGTGGAGACACACAGTTTATCTACACAAACACACTGGGATCTCCATCCTGCCCTTCATTAGAGGCTCCCTGGGTTTGGCTCAATGCCCCCCCACTGCCAGCTGCCTCTGGCTGCTCTCCCTCCTGCTGTCAGCAGGGCTGTGAGCAGCTTCCTCTCTGGCTCTGTGCTGCCCTGGCCAGGCCATGTTTTCTCCACAGACAGACTTGCCCTCTGCTTCCAGGATTAATCACTGCTGCCCGTGCAGCTGACCCTGGCAGCACCGGAGAGCCTCGCCCAGGGGAAGCAGCCGAGGCAGGGGCACACCTGTAGGTGTGCAAGCACAGCACACTGCCCGGAGCTTGCTGCCAGCATGCTCCAACTGGGGGCCTGCAGTCCCCCTTCTCAGGACCTGGTGCTACAGAGCCCACCCTCCCAAGAGAAGATGACCCTGCAAAGCCCTGCACCAGCAGAGCTTGCTTGCCAAGGTGCAGTGCAGCTTACCTTCCAGCTGCTGCTTGAAGACAGGTCCTCACCTCTGCCATGCAGCCAAGGGTCTCCTCTGCTCCTTGGGGCAGCCCAGCAGCCCCCTTCCCATCAAGCAGCCTCCGTTCCCTGCACACAGGGCACCAGGGGAGGGCAGGAGTTGAGGGGGGATGTGCCTCCTGCCGCTGAGATGCCCCCGGCACTAACCAGGTTTCTGCAGCACTGATTAGGTGCCCAGTAGAGCAGAGCAGTGGCTGCAGCACAGCAGCTAATCAGCCTATCAGCTAATTAAAAAATTAGGCTGCCTGCCAGAGATAGATGACAAATCATTACTACCACCCACGCAGAGCAGGCATCTGGGTGAGCTCCGGGGTCTGGAGCAGCAGCAATGTCTCCAGGTATTGACGGCGGCATCATTCTGATCACCTTGCTCCACACCCCACAACCCTCTCCAGAGGGATGCGAAAGACTCGGCAGGAGATGGATGTGTTTTGTTCCAGGAAATTAATTTTTCCTGTGCATCCAAGTGTCTCCTTGTAATCCATCAAGGTCTGAGGGACTAATATTTAGTGGTGCTCAACACTTTGGCTCTTAACTGGAGTACAAGGCAGCAACATCGCTGAGCATGTGACAGCTTTCAGGATGGAGCTGAAAATGCTGTTTGCTGTGTGTTTAATACATGGTGCTGCTGGGGGAGGAGTGTGAAGACACTTCTTGGAGCTGGAGGAAGAGCAGCAGGAAACCTTTAAATCAGACAAAATAAGGTTTGATTCCAGGTTGCTATAAATTACAAAACGGTGTGGATGGAAAGCTGTGAAGTAACAAGCAGGTGAGACGGAAAGGGAAACCAAAAAGAGATCCAGGATAATAAATTCTCTGTGCTTATGTCCCGTTTAACTGCACACACTGGATGAAGGGGCTGCAGGCAGATTTTGTACTTGTTTCTTCCTGCTAAGCTCTAATGAGCCATGGCAGAGAGGGGAGAGAGGTTGTGTGGAAGAGCAGCCTCAGCATCAATGCTGGGTGACTCCCAGCACCTTCCAACCCTTTGGGGATGGGGCAACTGGTCTTGCTGGGGACGGAGGAGGGCAGCACCCACCCACAGCACCGGCTGATGAGACCCTGCTGCTCCGTGGGGAGGGGGGAAAGAGCCACACACGCCCGCCCTGGCCTGACAGATCTAGGACATCCAAAAATAATCGATGGTGGCACCGCAGCAAGGGGCAGCCAGTGGAAATGATGAGAAGTGACACTACCCCCAGGGGCTGCAGGTCGTGCTGGCCCCCAGAGGCAGCAGGGCCGCAGGGAAGGAGTCTCCGCCATGACGCAGCACCCAGGGGGCTTCCAGGCACCTGCTGAGCAGCATCCGCGTCCCCCTCATCCCAGCAGCCCTTCCTGACACCTCCACAGCAGCAGGGCTGGGGACAAGGGGCTCTCCTGCCATGAGAGGCACACCTCACAGGCAGCCAGACGGGGTCAGCAGCTCATCTCAGCTGGTAAGGACCCCCCTACAAGCCCAAAGCCTGTGTTTACCTGGGGTGGGCTTATTCAGGGGTCTGCTGTTGCCTGCTCCCCAAAAGTATCACAAAAACAACCCCCCTGGCATAACAGGCTCACCCTAGCAAGGAACAATGGCTGGCACTGCTCTCCCTATTGCTCACAAATCAATCACTTGAGCCTCTTCTCTTCCCATCACAGCATCTGACATGAGTGCGTGCAGCCCGGAGACAGGCTGGGAAAGGCATCTGGATGTTTCTCACGTGGTTGCAGCATGAAGCAGGGAGGGAGGTTATGAGAGCACACCAGAAACTATTAACGCTCCCTAAATCCCTGTAAAGATGGAAACATTTCTGCCAGAAAATAAACCCTTCAGCTACTACAGCATCCCATGGGAACTGTGGCTTGGGAGCACGTGGCTCTGGGGCCGTCTCCCACGACTTCGCCACAGACCCCACTTTTCTGTGCCTCTTCACAACATCTCCCCTTTGGTAACAGTCAGGCCTGGAACATCTGGGACAAGGGCACTCTCCTCCCAGCGCTCTCCCAACCACTGCATCTGTGTGTACCCCAGTGTGGTGGGGCTCAGCAGGGATGGCAGTGCTCAGCCAGCAGGAAAGGATCAGGAGTGACGCGCTCTCAAAACGCTCACTTACTGCAATGGAATTTGCTGAGTTTTGTGGCAGCTGCCCCGGGCACCAGGAACTGCTTCGCAGCTGACAGGAGGAAGAAGAGGGAGTGGTGCCTCCCCATCTCCCTCTGCCAGGCTCCATCTCAGAGAGCTCTGATGCACCGTGTGATAAGAGGCCAGTGCACTGTAACTCTCTGCACATGGGTGCTCCTGCTGAGGTTGAAAACATCAGGTGCAGGGACCTGGCACCCCATGGGCAAACAGAGCCTGACCTGGGCAATCCTGCACTACGGATTCAAACACTGCAGCTGCAGCATCGAACCCTCACGCACACACCCCTCCAAACACAACGGGCAATGTTTCCAGGACGCTGCCTGCCAGCTTTTCCAGCAGCACACTAGCAGAAGAGAGTTATTTGCCAAGGCGTTATTCCAGTAAACAGACTGTTTTCCTGATACCTCTCTGCTTACCCCCCAGCTCCCAGGCTCCCCACGTTCACAGCCAGGAGTACGAGTGCTCAGGCTCAGCACAGGCAAGGTACCCCGAGAAAGCAGAGCACAGCTCAGCGCCTGCTCCAACACGTCTCCTCCCTGGCCTTTGCCCTTCCTCCCGCTCTGCTCGGTGGGAAAGGCGTAAGCTGATGCTCACAGAGGCCACTGTCTCCAGGCCGGTACTCCCAGAGCAGACAAAGCCTGATATCAGTTTCGTGGGAGACCAAGCTGGAGCCAGCAGCTGGATCCTGCTGCAAGCAGCACCAAACCCCAAGCGGCCTGGGGCTTGGTCATTAGCAAGCAGCTTGAGCAAACATCATTATAATCTGGTCTATGCTTAACAATGAGTACAGCTGATGACAATGAGCTGGAGAAAAGGTCCAGTTCAGAGTCTGAGGCCAGGGAGACCACTGGACCTGGTGTGGTCCATCGATCCCGGTGTGTCACAGACATTAAATCTGGACAGCAGCTCTGAAGCCAAAGGCACAGATCCTGCTGGTGGATACTTCCCTGGACATGGTGCTGCTTATTCACCCACACCAACCCTCCGTGCTTCCCCCCACCACACACAGCCATGTCCCCCCAATGTGCTCCTGCAGCTTACAGCTCAGGGAGACCCTGAGGCTTGCTGTCCATCAGACAGCAGCTTGCCGTGATGTCCTCATCCATGAGGAAATCCAGCACCTATAAGATCCTGCAGCAAGATGCTCCACAGATCACTGCACTGTTTTAAATCCACTTCTCACCAACTCTGATGCCCCCCAGTTCTTGTACAAACATCTTCCTCGCACGGCTCGTGGCTTCATGGACAACACCATAACTCACTTGGCCAGGCACCCCCCCAGACTGGAGGGTCCCAGTCAACCAGGCTTGTCCCATACAGAAGCCACTGCCCTTCTCCAAACCTATTCACTTTTTTTTCCAGCAGACCATGTCGATATGCCATAAATTTCAGCAATACATAGTCATCAGTGCCACTCTTCTCTTTCCTCATAGCTCCACATCTTTGCTTAGTCACACAGAAACTTACCCACTTCTCCCACTGCTGCTTAGTCCTCCTAAAAGCCACTAACCTTACCAAATGCACCTGCAGACCAAGCTCCTGAATCTTCAGGCAGCAAGTCCCCAAGTGCCTCTACAGCACATGGAAGATGTGCACATGGACGATGTGCACATGCAGTGTGCTGCATGAGGACAGCAGAGCCCAGGGGCCCTTTGCAGCTCGTGCTCATCTTCCCACCCTTGGTCAAAGCTTCTGCCTTCAGGCTGGGCTCGATAGTGAGAGAGAAACCCCAAGAACGCAGCAGGGTACAAGGAGGCCACATTTAGAGATGATGCTACTCCCCAGGAAGAGAGCCAGCTGTTTGTACAGCCAGGAAACCCTGCTGCCTCCAATTTGTCAAATACCATCTTCAGTCAACTTCTGCTAAATACTCTCACTCCACATGAGGCACAGTACCTTCAGCTGGGTTTCAGAGCCTCCCCTGAGCTAATGGACTCCACTCCTCTGTCCAAGTTGGCAGAGAGAAGCCACAAAGCTGCTTCTCTGTCACATCTCACTGTCCCTCTGCTCCTTCTCTTCTCCCACAGGGTCATCCTGCTGCAGCACAGTCAGCAAATCCAATGGAGTTGAACACCACACAGTAGTTTTCAAAGCTCTGCCCAAGCTTCTGGATGCTGACATCTCTCCCTTGGCCCACCAGCTGATGAGGATAACCACGTGCTAAATTAATTCCTTCTGAAAACTACCTGACTTGGACCAAGGATGGGGGCCAAGAATTCCCTGGGAAGCTCCCAGCTGCCCTTCTGTCACCTCAATTCCTCCTCCCCTTGCCTGTGCCACCAGGAAGGTGTTAAAAGCTTGCCAGGTCCTCTGAAGTGATACAACTAAAATGACAAGTGATTAGACTGATTGAAGCCAGTTAGGAATGCTCCTTCTGGATGGGCTTACTGAAAAGGAAAATGAAAAGGCCTGCATCCTTGTTCTCCCTCCTCCTTCCCTGCTCCGCAAGTCTCAGGACCATTTCATGCTGGCATCGTCCTTATCCTGGCAGGCCCTCCTAAGCCTGAACCTGCTTGTCCTCTCCCCGTGTAACCTTCCCATCACTTCTCCCTTGCAGAACCATCGTGATGGATCAAGCCCTGCTCCAGCTCCCCAGGCCTGGTCACAGCACATTAAAACGGGATTTATGAGCCTTGAGCACAGACAAGAGTTATGCAGTCTGCACTTCTGTGTGCTGCATACCAAGTCCCCAGCTGGTTTAAATCAGATTAACTCCACTGATGTAAGACATTTAAGGCAAGAGTGTTCCATGATTTACACCAGCTAAGAAGCTGTTATATTATAACTTGGCAACTACAGGTTTTAGATCTGAAAGTTTTTTGGGCAAGGATCCCAAGCAACAGTGAATGACAGAGCAGCTGAGTGGCAAAACCCATTTATCCTCAGTGCAATACATGTGTTCCACAAAAGTCCTTAAAAAGTAAATAAAAATAACCCATTGGCCCACAAAGTCAGTGCCCTGTCACAACCCAAAGACTCCAAACAAATCACTAAGTCATGATACTATGGAAATGCTTCCCTTCAAAAAATTATTAATTCGGAAAACTAAAGCCAGGCAACTTTAACGCAAAGGCTGCTGGCTGCTGAAAAAAACCACAGACTGATAAATGCAAATGCAAACAAACACGCAAGAGAATTTAATATTCAGATCAGGGCCTTCGTTTCTGCTGGAGAATGTTCAAGCTTCCCATCAAATCTGTCTTCCCCAAAAAAAACAGTGCTAATGATATGGAGCCAGATGTGCTTGGAAAGGTGCAGAAAAAGACACACAGCATTCAGGGCAGGAGAAATGCAACAAGGAAAATGTAGATACTGCCTCAAAAGTAAGGCTTGGTCCTTTCTCCTCCAACTAAGCAAAGTAGATTCTCCAGACCAGTAGATACTGGCTTGTCAGAGCCAGGAGAGCAGCAGGAGCCCAGTGCAATTCCCGCACCACCCACAAGCCTGGGAGTGGGCAGCAGAGGGACAGCCTTCCCTGATGCCTCCAGCCCAGTGCCGGCTGCACAGGGAAGGGGCCAAGGAGCCAGGCCAGCCCCATAAATCACCAGGCACCCAGCACAGTAAATCTGACCTCCCTTGCAAGGGAAATATAAATCAGCTTTACTAGCAGCTTCTGAAACAAAAACTAAGATCATGAAACTGTAAAAATGCCTCTTTAAACATCCTGTGGCCTGAACAGACCACTGAAAGTCCCGTCAGGATGAGGGAGAGCAAATAGAGTCGGGTTGATGAACTGAGAAGAGGCATTTCAGACTGAGCAGCTTCTTGCTGGCAGGCAGCACGACATGGATATCTTTAGCACACAGTAAAGACTGAGCAGGGAATCGGGAGGAGTGAATTAGCCAGCGTTAATACCATCATTTGTATGCAGTGTACTTCAAAGCCCTCGCAGTGCAGACAGCACCAGACACACAAAAAATCACCCAAGTCTGATGGAGAGTGAGAGAGTGAAGTACAGCACATTTGCTGGAGCTCAGAGTAATGATCAGCGGGGGCTGGATGGGACCCTCAGGGCCACCACTGTCCCAGTGTTTAAGGAGTTACTGTGGGATGGCCATGCCAGGAGGACAGGGGCAAGTTCACAAAGGACAGAGGAAGCCTCGTGAAGTGGTGCAGAGGTAGGAGCTACTGGGTAGAGCCAAACTGGGCTGGACTCAGCGGGGGCACAGGGGAGTTATATCTGCTCAAATCTCAGCAAGAGTGCTCCTGAACCCCACGGTAGGAAGTCTGTAGGGAATATTATGGCTGGGCAGAGGCTCCAGATGCCAACAATGCTAGCCACAGGAACAGCAATTTCAGCAACACACATGTGAGAACTGGGCACCACCACAGGACATTCACAAGCAACTCCAAGAGGCTGGTCACCTCCTCCAGGGGCAGGTGTACAGCCAGGCAGGATCTGGGGGTCCACTGCCACCTGCACCCTGCCACAGCCCTGGCAGGGCATGTGGCCAGCCCAGGAGGGGATGCTGCCATCACCAGTGTGTCAGGCCAGCGAGGCAGCTGACAGGGAGAGCCCAGGGACCAGCACTGGGAATGGACCAGCAGGGCTGGGGGAGCTCCAATGGAGGGGTTTGGAACCCTGGGATGCAACACCCTCCTTGTGTAACCAGTCAAAGGCTAGACAGCATGCTGGTCCCAGGAGAGCCAACTGTGTGCAGCCAGGGAAGGAAAACATGGTATCAGCTGAGCCAAGCCCCTTCTGCCAGCTGCCTTGTTTTCCTGCAGATTTATTGTTGTTCCCACAGTCAATAACAGCAGAGCAAAGGCACAATAAGGAAACTGAAGTGATCAGAGGCTGCTAATCAGCAAAGCTTTCCAAGAGCTCCCCGAAGCCCAGAGGAAAGGCTCGACAACTGGCCTGTGCCAAGGCTCCGGAGTGTGCAGCCGCACCACGGGCACACAGCACCTCTGTCTGCTGGCACCCCAAGGGTGAGGGGGGCTGTAAACACACACAGGGCAGACATGCTTGCTCCTGTCTCACCTCTCCTACCATCTCAGGGCACGAGGGCATGGCCAGCTGCCATATGGCACAGACATATGTCCTGTCACTCACACCAGCGGAGACCTGGATGTGGGTGGTCTTGGACTGATGGGTCCATCACTCTGCAGGAAGGAGCAGAATCCCAGGAGCCCATCCCAGAAGTTTATTGACTTTCTCTGCATCTCAAATAGTACTGGATAACATCTCTGTGCAGAAGAAATAGAGAGCCTGTGTTGCTGGAGGCAGCTCAGCAGAGGCTTACCTTTGGGCATGATGCGATGCATTGCAACCGACAAGAAGAAGATGGAGTCGCTGTAGTAGGTCCCTGATCCAGCACTGAAGTGTTTCTGCATGGCTTCAACAATGGGAAACAGCTTTTCCGTCAGCTCATTCACATCATGGACTATTACCTGGGAGAGACACCAGAAACACCACTCAGCTGCTGCCTCTGGGGACTGGCCCAGCTCCAGCAGCCTTTGCTCAGCCCACGCTGGCACAGGGCGAGGGGGTAGGTTGTTAAAGCACAAATCATGCTGGTGGCACTGCAGCTGCACAAAGGGGCCTGGCTGCACTGGCCCCCCTACGTCCCCTTGCCCCAGGAGCCAGTCACGTGCGGCAGGGAAAGGAGGGAAGGACTCTTACAGCCATTTCATAACTGTAAGATGGGCAGAGACTTGAATCCACTCACACGACCAAGTGTGTTCCATGTTTTGTGGCTTTTTTTCTGGTCTGTTCCCACTGCCTGACGCAACCACATATCTGGTGTCCCATGTGGAGTCCATCAGAAGAGGTTTGCTTCAGGCTCTGCCATCATGACGTTTAGAGGTCAGACCACGCCACTTACCCCGAGGACCAAGGCTTGCTCCGTGCTACAGAGGCAGGCTGTGACAGGGCCAGCACGCAGCCCGGATTTCCTGAACCTCAGCCCAGCACGGAGGCAATCTCTGCAGCACATCCCACCAGGGCTGGAGGGGGGAAGGGAGGACGGGCTGCAGCACGCCGATGAAAATCCAAACATCAGGAATTACAGCAGAGCCGAGCAGCTGTTCTACATGGATCTCAGCCCACCTGCGCTGGAGCTTTGCTGGTGCTCAGCCAGCACTGCTCTGCACCCCTCAGCCCTGCGGGAGCTCACGCACCAGCACGGCCCTGACACGCCTGCGCCGGATCGTGGCTGTGGCCCAGAAACAGGAGAAACCCCGAATGCACCTTGTCAGCTACTGAAGTTGTACAAGCTTTGAATTTATTTTGGTCAAAGTCTGATGAACAGGAACTTTCATGCAGCTCATTATACCCACAGAAAGATACAGGTCACTGAATCACACAAGATAATGAGAGGGATTTTTGGGATAATTAAGAGAGACAAGGGACATGACCCCAGTGCAGATAAGGGGGAGTGCAGGAAGTGTGGAGACTCGAGGTTGTGCTGCCTTCTTCAGGCCAGGGAAAACAGGAAGAGCCTCGCTGGAACTGAGGGCCAGCAAGAACAGAACTTTGCAGCAATACTTGAATTTTGGACAGGGTAGCCTATTCCCCTTGTTTGAGGAATACCAGGACACTTCCCCAAGCTGGCCCTGCCTTCAGGAGGGAGCTCAGCCCACAATCTTTGTAGGTCCCTCCCAAACTAAACTATTCCAACGGCTCTACAGTTTCACTTCTTTTCCTTACTAAAACTTCATTTGCTTAAGAAAAAGGGGAACAGGCAGGAGAGAGTACTTACTTTTTTTTAATTATAAAACCCCATAAACCAAACCAAGTGTTTCAGAGAAGTCAGCTCTGGAGCCTGTGCTGGTGCAAGGACCATCCCCTCTATGGGGTTCACGAGGGGTTGCTTTGATGCCCTTCAAGGCTGGCACAGAGGCAGTGAGCAATGTGGAGCTTCCTCCTCCCACAGCTTCTTGCAGAACACATTACCCCAAAGTGCTCTCACAGCAGAGCAGAGCAGAGCTCGCTGGGGTGCTGCGTGTGGGACCCGCAGGACACCGAACAAGGTGATGGGCCCATCCCAGCACTGGCCATGACAGCCGAGCCCACAGCAGGGTCCTGCTGCAGGACAGGCACAGCTGAGTCCCCAGCCCTGGGGAGGGCACCCTAAACACCCACCCTTGGCCGCTGCCCCTGCCATCAGCAATAGAGCCCTCGCACAGGCTCCGTGGCCAGCGTGTCCCTCAGCGGGGCGGCCCCGCTCCGGGCTCGGGGCCAAGCGCCTGCAGCAGAACAGCAGGAAAAACACAGAACAACATGTACCAGGAAAGTGCATTGGGAGAGCTCACCAGCAGCCACACTTGGCTTTGGATAGCACGGCACATTCCCCAAGACAGTGCAGGGGAGGAAGCTCTGCTCCCGGTAACGTTACGCAGCACCTCGCCCAGCCCTGCCGGCTGCGCCATCGCGGTGAGCGCCGGCTGCAGAGCGGCACAGCTGTGGGGAGCAGGTCAGCAGCACCAAGTGCTGGTGCCAGCAGCCATCCCAGCACCAACAGCCTGTGCAGGGAGCAGAGCACCACCAGCACCACCCCACCATGGGGATGTGCAATGCTCTGCTCCCAGCCCAGCTTAAGCGGGGCAGCTTCAGGGTCTGGCTGGACTGGAGAAGCATGAAGGAGAAACACAACACCTGTAACACCCTTCTGCATCCAGCAAAGGCAGCCTGAAGTCTGTACAGCACGTAGGAAAGGTGGGGGGAGGGAAAGCCAAACTGATTCCAGTCACCTCCGAAGAAAGCAGAGTGCCAAGCATCACTGTACAAAAATTATGGGAGAAATACTCCTGAAACTCCAGACACAGCATCATCTGCCTTCCCTCCCCTGCCAAATAAAACAGGAAAACCTGTCTTTTGCCCACCCTCTGGTTAGGTACTTCTGCAAAGCAAACTCCTGAGCCAGCTGAATTGTCCTCCTGCAGCCACATGTCAGCAAGCCTCTCTGGGACCACGAGAGCTTCTCCTCTCCTCACTGCTGACTTTAGCACAGCTAGTTGATCTGCTGCTAATTTTGTACTTCGTTATTTATTTGTGTAACAGCTTTTAGTAAATCCGTGTAACTAAATCTGGCCATGTTTGCTGAGGACACTGAGAAAACTAAGTTCTAGGGGTTTCCTGTGCAAGCACAATTTCATAAACACAAGTCCCGCACTGATAAAAGACCCTTTCTACTGATTCACTAGGAAAAAAACATCGCACGTTTCTTTTCCTTTTAACTTTCCCTCCTTGCCATGTCGGGTATTCTCACAGCTCCCCACAAGCACGGAGTGATGGCACACGCGGAGCACGGGCTCCCTCTGCCGCCTCCGCCCGGCCGCGCTCCCGGCGCCACATCTGGGACACATCTGTGCATCCCCGCGGGAAGGATAACGCAACGTCACGCCCGCCCACGCCCGGACAGCCCTGCCCTGCCGGGAGGGTCCCCTGCCTGAGCTGTTCCCACCGCCCTTCTGCCTTCACCCTCCACGCTGTTCCCAGCCTGCTGCTGGCTGCTTCGGTCTCCAGGAGACTCTGAAAGTTCCCGAATCTGCCCAGGGAGAGACAAGAGCTGCTCACAACCTTCCCCACGGGTTAGGAACCTTCCCCGTGGGTTGGGATCCACGTCTGACTCTGAGCTTCACACTAACAGAGGAGCCAAATGATCCCAGCTCTGTTAGAATGGGAGGGCAAGAGAGGCTCCAACAGCAGGGCATGAATAGCTCCCTCATGAAGAATAAAAGTAAAGTTCAGAGGTTTTATCAGTCCTGCCTCAGCAGTTCCAGCTCTCCCCTGAGCACATTATCAAGCCTCATCTCTGGCCTGATCTAGGAAAACAGCGTAAGAACTAGGGGAGTGTTCTGGAGATAACAAGAGAAGCAGGGATGGAGATGGGTTACTGCTGAGGCCAAGTGTCAGGATCAGTCACCTTCAATATTTTAGCAGCAGCACCAAAGGTGCAAGGGAGATGTTTTCTGCAGGTAAAGAGGAGGAATGAAGTAGGCTACAGCAAGACTGAAGCAGTGCTGTCACCTGCTGGCATTCCAGAAACTGGCACCGGGATTAGGGGCAAGGCTGTATGCTTAAGAAACAGGAACAGTCTCTGCTCTGTACTGGGAGTTCCACCTAAAAGCAGAGAAGTTGAACAGATACATCAGGATACATCAGGCTCTGCCAGGAGAGAGGGAAGAAGCGGACTGAATAGATCCCAGTGAGATCTTACCCAAGTCCTCCAGGTCATGCTGCCTGCTTACACCCAAGAGATCAGTTCTGGTGCATGACCTACTCACTGAGCCACGAGCCAGGTTTGCTTGCAAGTTCACAGGCACCTACAGACAGAGGCCCATCTGTAACAGACACATCACTGCATACCCTCACCTCCAACTCCCAGCCCTGGAGAAGCAAGGCCAGCAAGGCTGCCCACAGAGAAATCTATTTCCCAGAGGAGCAGATGGTACAAGGCAGCCACAAAGAGGGGATGACTGCAAGGGTGATGCACACCACGGTGGCCCCAGGGGTCCCCCCACTCCAGGGGACATAATACCACAAACCTGAGCTGGGCTGTTGCACCACATCAGCACTGCACCATCGTGGGGCAGTCGGTCCATCCTGCTGTGGCACACAAGAATCCTCCTGAGGTACTGGGCACCCCTTCCACAGAGCTGAGCACTGCTGGCACGGTGTGGGTCACCCACCACAGGTATGCGACCTGAGTGTCAGCACTAGGAAAGGGCTTGTTTAAACAAAACAAGAGGTGGGATTATTTACCTGGAAAGTGCCTCTACGAACAACATTAAGGTTACACCTCTGCTCACATCACGGCAGAGTTCAGCTAATACTAAATAAGGGAAAGATGAGCTATAAAAAGTAACAGCAGGACTAGAAGACACATCCAAGCAATGCTCTGAAGCAGCACCTCAGGACAGGAGAGTCAAGTTACCTGGAGTCTCTGAACTTAACACCCTTACAGTTTTCAGATACCTGTTTGATGCGAAGGAAAGTCTGACTTTGGATAGACTGCACTGGCTGTTTTTGGGAGGCA